>ML785419.1:352573-394602 GCA_009831015.1 Picea engelmannii
CCTATCTGAGGTGCTTTGCATCGGAAAAACAACACCAGTGGGCTCAATGGTTACCCCTCGCCAAATGGTGGTACAACACTACATATCATACAGCCACTCGCATGACTCCTTTTGAAGCAGTGTATGGACAGAAGCCACCGTCACTTCTCTCATACTTACCGGGTACCTCGAAGGTCCAGGCGGTTGACCAAACACTTACAGTCAGAGTGGATATCCTTCGTACCCTTAAAGAGAACTTGGTCATGGCCCAGAACAGAATGAAGCAACAAGCAGATCAAGGTCACTCGGAACGACAATTTGTAGAAGGGGATCAGGTGTTTCTACGTCTGCAACCATATAAGCAAACTTCCCTCAAGGCCGAGCAGTGTCAGAAGATAGCACCCAAATTTTATGGCCCTTACACAGTTCTAAAGCATGTGGGACAAGTCACATATCAGTTAGCTCTGCCCAGTCAGTCGAAGCTACATCCTGTTTTTCATGTTTCCTGCTTAAAGAAGGTGATTGGAACTAGGTGCCAACTTCAAACCAACCTTCCAGAGTTAGCTGAAGAAGGATCCATTTGGCTACAACCAGAAGCAGTTTTGGACCAGAGGGAGCGCCGCCCGCGTCAAAGAACCATCAAGGAAGTGATAGTACAATGGAAAGATATGACTCCAGCAGATGCAACTTGGGAACCAGCTACCATTCTGCAGCAGTTTCCACATCTCCAGCCTTGAGGACAAGGCTGTTTTTAAGGGTGCGGACATGTTAAGGTCCTAACCCGCACATAGGTAGATCAATGTATTCGGATGTAATAAAGTTCAATATTAATAAGACCTTTCAATAAAATAGAATAAGGCGGATGTAAGAAGACCTAATAGAAGCTTCTGCTTCTAGAAGGATCTTCCTCTAGATGCTTCTTTTTAGTATAAATAGGAGTCGAGGGTATGAGAACCCTAGCTTGGATATTATTGTAATAGAGCGCTTCTCGATTGGAGGTTGCCCCCTCGAAGAGGCCTGTGAACATTTCTATCCGATTCAAAGTGCTATTTCTGTTGCTATTTCGTGAATCATTTCTGTGTATTGTGAAGATTATGCTGGATATTTTACTGTTATTCTGTTATTTCTAGCATTTCGTTTCTATTATGCATATTTTATATATCTGGTATCTTGCAATAATTTACAATAAATATATAATACATGAGTAAATAATGAGCCATAGTGGTGGTCTATATTGATCTGGATGCACACCAACAGTTACAAGAGTAAACTACCACCTAGTCTAGTCTCTCAGGCAGTTACGGGAGTGAACTGCCACCTAGCTGAGTTAACTAGTCCACTAGTATTTAGTTAACTGTCTGAACAAAGAGTAGTGATTTGGTGATGATCCCAATGTTTCATGGTGACAAAACCAATGCAACATCTAAACTCAACTCAACTATTCAAACTGAAGTGTCAACTGAAAGAGAATATTCTCCAGGTGGAATATTCTCCCCTAAAATATAGGAGACTGGATAATGACTAATTAGGACTAATAAACAAGGAATAACCTTAGGAAAAATAAATCATAGGTGTGTGTGAAGTAACTCTAACACCCCCCCTGAACATCACTATGGTGAAAATAAATCCTAGGTGTGTGTGAAGTAACTCCAACACCTCCCCTGAACATCACTATTGTGAAAATAAAGAATCGGTCCCGACTATGAGGCCATGTTAGGTACCCAAATACAAAAGATACACTGAACTAAATGAGGAAAGAGGGAAAAACTCATGGGAAACCCCCTCCCCCTCAAATTACAATGCATAAAATAAAAAATGAGAAGAACAAAAGACAGTTGCTAAGCAACCCTGTCCTTCAGTCCAAGAAGACCTCGCAAGCGTGCAAGTTTGTGCTCGTTGAAGATTTTGTTGAAGATGTATATGTATGCACAGATATGATGAAGTATGTGCATCGTTGGTATTTCCACACATATCCACTTTATCTTCTTGTAATGAATAATATCCAAATAAATTTTGCATGAAATTTTGAAAACCGTGTGGCCATTTCCGAAAAAATGAAGAAATTTTGTTGAGTTTGAAATGATCATAACTTCACTTTTCAAACTCTGTTTCAGGCTAATTGTTTTTTGAAATTGGATATTTTCCCGAGAGGAATTGAAATATCCAATTTTTTTTCTAAAAATTGTGATAAAAAAATATCATAATGGTGTCTAATGTGCACGACTCTCTTTTTGTCTCCTGACATGCATGCATGGTGCATGCAAAAGTGTCTACATGTGAATCTTGAGATGCATGCCATATATATTCCATATGAATTTTAGAAAATAAATCTGAAATGGAGTAGACATCATCTTCAATTATTGGAATACTAATTTCTGCAAAAACGTTTGTAGAAGACTCTTCATAATAAGAGGCTTGATCTTCTTATGGCTTCTCTTCTGGCTCTATCTGTTCGACATCCTACATGAAATCTTTACAATATTCTTTATTCCCAAATATAACCTCCAATATGGTCCATAATTCATTTGGAGTTAATCCTTGTGATTCTTCATATACTTCATGGAAAAGTTCTGGAGAAACAAACATGCTGATACTTCCTATGGCCATATCTTGTCTATTGAGAAAGTCATTTTTCTCATCAGTGGAATCAGGTTCTATTTCCATTACCATATTAATTTGGTACAAGCCTCTACATCTAATATGAAGAAGAATTTTTGGCTTCCATTCCAAATAGTTATGAGGTGTGAGAAGTATTTTCGACGAATAATCTATCTTTTTGTTGTCCTCAATCCTTTGTCACTGCAAAAAATGATTTGGTGTTTATTAGCATTCCATCGTCTCTAATACCATGTAAATGTGGTGAACTTGAACATAATAGATCTAGCTAGAAAATACCACACACATTTGCAAAGAGAAATTGAGAAAGAAAAATCAAGAGAGAAATAATGGAAGAATTCTCATTAACCGTATTCCACACTCAAAGAGTGAATAATTTATAATAGATATGGGATACATGAGTAACTAATGAGCCATAGTGGTGGTCTATATTGATCTAAACACACACCAACAGTTACAAGAGTAAATTGCCACCTAGTCTAGTCTCTCAGGCAGTTACGCGAGTGAACTGCCACCTAGCTAAGTTAACTAGTCAATTAGTCTTCAGTTAACTCACTGAAAAATGAGTAGTGAGTTGGTGATTATCCCAATGTTGCATGGTGACACAACCAATGAAACGTCTAAACTCAACTCAACTAGTCAAACTAAAGTGTCAACTGAAAGAGAATATTCTCCAAGTGGAATATTCTCCCCTAAAATATAGGAGTCTGGATAATGACTAATTATGACTAATAAACAAGGAATAACCTTAGGAGAAATAAATCCTAGGTGTGTGTGAAGTAACTCGAACATTGCACACCCATCTAACCATATCCAATGTCGATCGAATCCGATTTCGCGTTCTTTCAATCAATCATAAAATTTATCAAAAAAATGTTGTACATAATCTGTGTCGTGTGCTCGATCATCACTTATATAAAAGTGATATTCTTTAATAGCATGGCGATTTTCATTGGTGCTTTCTATGTTATCAAGACTCTGTTGAGCATGTCTATATAGAACGTGGACAAATATCGTGACTTGATCAAAATGATAATATTCACTCTGTATGTATTTTTGTGGAACGAATGTGTAATTCTTGGCAAAATAAACTACAGACAAAATTGTCCCTGGAGGAAAAACTTCATGGGATTGTTTGAATTGTAGGTCTTTCCATCGATCTCTATGTGAATGCTTGGTGTATTTACAAATTTCTTCCTCAAAATTCTTCAAGCAATCTATCACACAGATTTTATCTACTATCAAATAAATCCTTTTGGAAATAACATTTGAAGAATGTGGAGTCATGATGTTAATAGATTCATATCTCTTCCAATTGAATGTTATATTAGAAAATGATTGATCATACATATCAATATGATACTTTGAATGAAACAAACTTAGATTTCCACAACGATCACATTTCTTTCCACCAACACATTTTTTTTTTGTAAAATAAATCATCACCTTCTCTTTCACATAGAATCTCAAAGATAAAAGCACAAAATGTGGAAGGAGGAGGTGAACTTAGCCATACAGTTTTACCAAAAAAAAAAAAGTGTCATAATACAACTCAAATTCCACATGATAAAGACAACAAAAAGTGTTATGAATAGTGATGGGTCTAACAAACCATGGTTTTTGTTGCACAAATGTATTGATGGAGATTTTAACTTCTTTGTGCTCTTCTTTGAACTTATTGAACAATTCTATTTGTGTCATTGGAAAAATATGTTTTGTATATTCTTCATATGGTTTTTGTGCTATTCTTTGTCGCAACACATCCCTTGTATGTGGTGAAACACAAGATTCTTCCAACCAACAATTATGGGCCAGTTCTTAAACATTTTCTGCAAGTCTATCTTTGTAGGGTTGTCTAGAAATCACTGTCCAATAAGCCAGTTCATCATTTGCATCTATTTGCAATCGAAATTTTCTATGTTTGTGCAATGTTTTTCTTGAAGTTCCCATCATTTTTTTTATGTCTCGTGTCAGACAATCTTTTATATTGCTAGATCAAACAATTGTTGTTTGTATCACTCTACGTGCAACACTGACATTTTCTTTTTTGAGATTTTCCAAAATCTCTTAATACACTAGTTATATTATCAAGGACATTTTGTTTCACCTTTGTAGCCTTTGTCGACTTTTGAATACCCAATAATGATGTAGCTTCTTTTAACTTTCTTGATTTTATTAGACAGAGTAAAATTTGAGCTTGTACTGTTACTGATTCATCTTTGAAAAAATTATTATACATATTCTTAGTTCGATATTTTATATAATGCTTAGATTTCTTCTTCCCAAATTTGTCAGTATCAACATTTTCTAATATTTCATCATCAATGTTGATAGATTCTCCTCCATATTTCAATTTAAATTTTATATTGAAAAACAAAACCTGAACATCAATTCACTAAACTATATATACAAGTGTTAATCTTGTAAATTTATGTACATACCTATAGGTGATTCAATTTCTGCTTCAATTTCAGTTTGAACGTCTTCTTCTTCAATTTCGGTTTCAACGTCTTCTTCGACATTATGAGACAAATCTATTTATGTTTTTTGAAAAACATCAAATTGTAATTACAATCAATTTTATTAAACAATATTTTAAATTTGAATTCTATACTTTTAATATAGACAATATGTGCATGCATACCTGGTTGGACTTCTTCTTGTTGAAAATCTCTATTTACATTATTATTGTTTCTTTCTTCAATATTTTCGCATTCTCGTTCCTTTCTCTAATAATTCTCTTTCCTTTGCTCGTTATGGAGAGTATCATCTCGAGTGCGATCAAATTTTCTCTTGTGCAAACTTTTGTTTCCCATGACTTTTAGAGTTATTTGTAAAAGATATGTTCAACAAAGACTTTACCTTGAAAAAATGCTCAACATTTATCTTTCAACATATAAATTGTTATTCCAATAAAATCTTGAACAAACATCAATTACCTTATTCAACAAAAACAAAAAAAATGATTCGAAACTTTGTTTAGGTGCTTTAGAAAACCATCAAACAAGCGATGAATTATGTTAAATTTGTTCGGCTAAAAGTGTATGTATACGATTTGGCGCGAAATGAAATGATACGACATGTCATTTCATTTTTTTCGACCGACAGAATTTGCTCAACCATATTTCGGCCGAAACAAGATTTTTTCGTCCGAAAACCTTGGAAACCATTTATTTTTGACAGTTTCTGTTAGAATTTAGTCTTTCGGCTGAAAGAATATTGTTTCAGACGAAAACTAGAAATTGGGATTGTAAACAGAACCAGAGAATTGCCCCAAGCTTACCTAAACTTACCTGAACTTTGAATGTTGTGGACTCCTTCAAATACTCAGAATTTGGTTTTGAAAATGACACCAACATTTCCAAAATTGAATCTACTTTCAACTCTTATAATTTGTTTTCATTTTCATTATTTTTATCTAATTTTATTTATTTTTTTTTAAAAATCACTGCATAATATTTTCAATAGACATTATGATTCAGTGAAATGAAATATTTTCATCTCTAAAAATACACAATAAAAAATTTAGAAACGATTATATTCATAATCCTTAAACTGTTCTTTTCAAAAGGGTATTTTTAGATTTTAATTTTAAGTAAAAATTAAGATAGATACAAGGTGGAGAAAAATATGTGTCTAAAATCTACAATGTTTTCAGCTTGGTCAACCTCAAAAGATTCTAAAAATTATAATATTCATTCGTTAGATTCAAAATTATAGTCATAATAAAATAGAGTCTCTGTAGATTGTTTTAGTGTATTTTGTTTGTTAAAAAATAAGTTTAATAATAGATACATTATTGGAGGAAAAAATAAATCATTATCATTCCTTTCATGTTTAATGAACATACTGTTAAACAATTGTCAAATTGACATATCAAATCTTAATAAAAAAAAATTGAAAAATAGTCATTGGAAATCTAACAAAAGTCTTCACAAGTTTTGTTTTTACTATTAAGGGAAATTCTAAATAAAAAGAACATTTGTGTATGCCAGAAGTTGAAGAACTTGTGAAAATATAGTTTTTTTTCTCATAAAACAAGAAAAATAGACACCCATATTATTTTGGGGGGTGCACCAAAGAAAGAAGGGGGGTGCGCCAAAGAAAGGTACCCAGGATGGACAGAAGGAAACTACCCAAGAACCAAAATAACCAAAAAAAGGGGTTGTGATAGCACAAGGAACCTCATCGACTACCACTCCATAGGAACAAGGCTAGACCAAAAGGATGATCATACACACTAGGGGTGTGCACAAAAATGCCAAGGCACACAAGGAGCCTCCATAATATACAATCACTTAGGACGACGTTGACCTGGTTGCCAAAAGAGTCTAGGATCGTGCAACCAAGGAGTTTGAAGAAGCCCAACAACAAAGAGTCCACATTCAGGACGATTTGGTTGACATAAGGCAAGTCCTAGAGTAGATTAGGAATGCATAGAGGATCGACATGGGAATAGAGTCATTCCCTACAGCATCAGAAGTAGAAGGCAGGGTTGCGCCGAGCAAACATGATATGATCTAAACGATAGCATAGGTGAGCCCGACCTTCCACAATACACCCAACATGTTGTGCATGGATGAGATTATAGCCCAGAAACCCCTGAAAGATTTGGAGATAAAGTTGGTAATGGGGCGAATACCAACCAAGGAACTGTACAAACTACAAGTCAATGTCACAGAGGAGGTGCAATCATGCATACGAACAAAAGAAGTAGAGTTGCAACATACAAAGGATAGCGAAGAGGAGTTGGAATTGGTTCTTAAGCAGGTCAAGATCGATACCAAAGATGAGAAATATCATGTGGATATGCTCGAGTAGGGAGTGGTTGTAGCCTATGACAAAATTCCAAGAAGCACGCAAATAGCAGAGCCCACCACAATGCAGAAAATGGATCAAAATGTGGAAAAAATTGATCAATACCAGAAGGAGATCGAAATTTTTTGGGAACAACTCATTCCTACGAATCCCCAGGAGGTGATGGAAGAAAGGAAGCAAGAAGCAGTAGGACATATGGATGAAATGGAACAATAAGTGAGCACACCTGTGGACTTGTTTGATAGGGCAGCACAACTATGGAAAAATCTAGAAGGAGATCAACAGGTCCAGCACTGGTACCAGGAAGAGGAAAAGATAAGCACAACCATCCATGACCTCAAGCAGATGAAAAAAATAATGAAAATCATCGAGGGCCTTAAAGGAGCGAAAGACATGTAGAAGCTACAAGCAGAGCTAATAGTTGCGCAGACACAAAAGAAGGACCTAAAATCTCAAATGGAACCTCTCCAAGAGCTATCCATGGAGGTCATTGCGTAGGAAGAGGAGGAAATTAAGAACATTGCTCAAACAAAGGCAGAGTGCACATAAATGATACAGGAGGAGATCACATCACAAGTGTTAGAGGTAGTGAAAGGAAAGGTCGCGCGAGCTCAAATACAAGGAAGAGAACTTGCAGAGAAGTTACACACTCTAGAAGGAGTTGTTGAAGATGTGTGGAAATCATAGGTGGCTCAGGACGAGACAAATGTCAGTGTTGGCGGACTATTGGACGCAGACCCAATTTGGGGAAAAGGAAATTTTTGGAGAGAAAAGAACGAAGTGGAGAAAAGATAGATGGAAAGAAAAGCAATACGTAAGAGGGAAGCATGCGAGGTGTTCATGCAAGGGAGACATAAATACGTTAGGGTTATGGTTTTTTCAATATATTGTAATGGTTGATAAGACAAGAAGAGGTATAAGTAGTACCTAGGAGGTCGAGAGAGAGAGAGATGGAGATAAAACAACAAAAAGGATAGAGGCCGAGAGAGTCTGGAAGTTGTAAGGATTGCAATAACTGTAAATTTTATTCATTGGTGAATGAGAGAAGATTGAAGCAACTTGATCCCGAGAGTTATATTGCAAGATGAGGATCCTGGTGCGATCTAGTCAGTCTCACAGGGATCGGGAAGCCTGTTGAGATTGTAAGATCCAAGAATGTAAACGCGCACATTGAGATATATTGTTTAGACATAATAGAAAGCTTGAGATCTAAATATTTTGTGGACGTAGCCTAGGAGGGGGTGAACTACTATAAACTTATTTTATGAGATTGAATGTTATGCATCTCCATTGTTATTGATGATTAAATGCTAGATAAATAAATGAAGGAACTCGTTATATTTGATATTTCACATGCATGAGTAAGAATGACTGCTTAATCAAGAGGTTAGACTAAATAAATGAAGATCACAATCTACAACCATAGATCCCCACTCATTCCTAGGATGAAAGCATCTGAATATTGCAACCACCCATAGAACTATCTCAGGTGAGACTGCACAATGCACCCTGTGTACTGCGATGCCTTCTGGTTTACCGGGAGGGCCCATAGTTTTAGATGGATTTTATTGGAATCTTGTTAAATATGAACCTGGGTCAACTTATGACAGTAAGGTAAGAACATAGTAGATAAATTAGTTGTAAGCCAACATGTGGGTGTTATTCTTACATCTGAAGCATTATGTGCATCCAAATCCCTGGGATGATTCGAGACGACTAGAGTGGGGAACAACCAAAACGATAATTCGATCGTGATTCCGAGAATACTCACTGTGGCAATGAATGGAGGACCAACGTTTCCAAAAGAAGGAAAGGAGAAAGGTTCCATGGGAAAAGGAGTTCCTCTGTTGGTACTCCAAGTAGTGCATGCCATTGACATTTAATCGACCTAAGGTCCACTAAGGAAAACAAACAACACACACTACAAATCTAAAAAGAAAACAGTCAAACAAACTGTCGGTCACTGTAATTACTTATTAACTAAACAATCAAGTGTTACATGAATTGGCAACCCAGGGAAGTCTGTTTATTTCAAAGGTATATGCTCAATCTCAAAAACAATCTAGAGTTGTAGTAAAAGTACATTAATCACACCTTGCCTTGAACAAACTGAAGTTCTACTTTGAATTACAGAAAAACAACCTACCTATTACAGAGTTCAAAGTTAAGGAAATAGTTGTCCAAAGAATCCTGGATTACATTAAGAAATAACAACCTGGGAAAGAAATCTTTCAAGATACTACAAAAGGAAAGACCAACTATTCTGTAACAAAGAACATGACCCTATTCCCCAAGCAAGAATCTTCAACACCTCTTTCCCACTATCACACTTTCATGAACTCATTACTAATCAAAATAATTGACACGTACTGAAGGCTAATTATCTCCTAATAGAGAACATGACCCTATTCCCCAAGAAGGAATCTTCAGCACCTGTCTTTGATTATCACACTTTCATAAATTCATCAGACAGAATTACCGATCAGAATGATTAACAGTTACCCAAGCATGAATTATATGAAAACAATGTAAGAACCAGTAAAGCAGAGTTTCAGCAAAACAGAGTTCGACAAAGTAGAGTTTCAGCAAAACATAATTTAATCAAGGCGTGAACAGAAATAACACTAACACACTACAGAACTAATGGGTGAATCTTGTGAAGAAGGTGGGCCCTCCCTTCTCACAAGATTCCCCAGAAATGAAAGGAACTAAGAAGGATTGCTCAGAATAATCTTGTATTCATCTGTCAACTGTATCATGTTACAATGTCTAACGTGAATACACCCTTCTCCGTA
Organism: Picea engelmannii; assembly: GCA_009831015.1. Lineage (NCBI taxonomy): Eukaryota > Viridiplantae > Streptophyta > Pinopsida > Pinales > Pinaceae > Picea > Picea engelmannii. Next base: position 362,782 of record ML785419.1, read on the forward strand.
ATTCCTTTCTAGCCAAAAAGGATCCCTTCTAATGATGATTTCCCCTTATTTAAAGAGGAGAATCCCCTCAATACAATTGATCATCAAATTACATGTGCACATACGAATCCTATTCTTAGTCGGATCTTCTATACTGGAATAGGATATCTTGATCTCCCATAACAGAATACTATTACAATAGTTGGACTGTTGCGGCCGGTGTAACAACTTCTTTATTTATCTTGTTACTGCTATTGTATACTATTTCACATCGCAAATCACGGACTGTTTCAACAACAGGATTTGCGTTTTGACTGTTTCAGCAACGTGGTCTCAAGCAACAGTGATGGTTATGCTGGTTTAAGGTGCGGTTGTTGTGGCCATTGTAACGACTCCTCTTACTATTGTGTGAATTGTTGTTTCAGCATCGCAGACCATGGATTGTTTCAACAACGGGGTTTGCGTGCTTTTGACTGTTTCAACAACGGGCCTTGAAGCAGCAACAATAATCTACAGTTTGAACTATTTCAGCACTATATATTTCTGATCGATGGTTAAGTATGAGAGTAATGTAAAATTACATGTAAAAAAAATTAAACATATAGCAAAGAGAAGAGACGTTATATACCTTTGGAAAGATAGGGTAAGGTGATAATGTAAGCTTAAATGTGAGTGGAAAAAGGATGTAATGGTAGCAAAAAGTGTGAGCAAAAAGGTACATTATAGGGTACTAACACCTTCGGATTTCTTGATCAAGTCCTGTGTGGGAAAGACACCCACTTATCTAGCTATACCGAGCACTTTGTTGAATGATTCCTCTTTTCTCCCGGTGGGATAGGTGTGGTGGTAACTTCCCTGCAACCAAGTAGTTAGCGATGTATGCATACCATGGTGAGTGAGCAGATACTACAAATAGATATTCATCAAGAAATGAATCATCTACTGGGGTATTATCATCAGGTGTTAGCCAAGAAAGGAAATCAACAACTACATTTTCTTTTCCTGGTCTATCTACAATTGTAATATCAAATTCTTGTAATAATAGTAACCATCTGGTGACTTGAGCATTTGTGATAGGTTTGTTCATCAAATATTTGATAGTTGAGTGATCAGTATGGACAAGAGTAGAATAGCCAGTGATGTAATGTCGAAATTTATTAATAGCATAAATAACTGCCAAGAATTCCTTTTCGGTAATTGTATAGTTAAGTTAAGAAGGAGTCATATTCTTGCTAATGAATTAAATAGCATAAGGGAGATGACTTTCTTCTTGTCCCAATACAACTCCTATTGCAGTATCTGAAGCATCAGAGGATATATGAAAGGGAAGTGTCCAATCAGGTCCTCTTAGAATAGGGGTTGTAGATAACTGATGTTTAAGTGTGTTAAATGCTTCATGGCAAGGGTTAGTCCACTTGAATTCAACATTTTTCAGCAGTAACACAAACAAAGGAGAAGCTATTTTGGAAACAATTTTGATAAATCTTCTGTAGTATCCAGCATGTCCTAGGAAACTTCTCACCTCTGTTTGGGTTTTGGGAATAGGAAGATTTTTAATGACTTGTATCTTGGATGGATCTACCTGGATTCCTTGAGATGAAATAAAATGTCCAAGCATTATTCCTTCACTCATCATCATATGAAATTTTTCTGTACCTAAAGAGAGGTGGGCTTGTATACATCGTTTAAGTACTTTCTCAATATTTTGTAGTGCTTCCTCAAAAGAAACACCATAAGGGGTAAAATCATCCATAAAAATTTCCATAGAGTCATTAAGCATATCAGAAAATATTCCTATAACTGCTCTTTGAAAGGTTGTTGGTGCATTACATAGTCCAAACGGGAGGACTCTATAAGCAAAAGTTCCCTAAGGGATAGTAAAAGTGGTCTTATCTTGGTCTTGGGGTGCAATTTTGATCTGATTATACCCACTAAAACCATCTGAAAAGGAAAAAGAAATTCTTCCCTGACAAACTATCCAACACCTGATCAATGAATGGTAATGGAAAGTGATCTTTTTGAGTGGCTTTATTTAAAGCTCTAAAGTCTACACATACTCTCCATTTCCCGTTTTTCTTAGGAACTATTACCAATGGGGAAACCCATTCACTGTCCGATATAGGATATATAAACCCTGCATTGAGCAATTTTTGAAGTTCTTCTTTAAGAATTTCTCTTCAATTAGGGTTCATTCGTCATTGAGATTGGCAGATCGGTCGACAATCTTCCTTGATATATATACGATGAGTGCATAATTCGGGAGAGATTCCTTTCATATCTGTATAGTCCCATGTGAATGCTTCTTTATGTTCAAGAAGTAACTTCATTAATTGTTGTGTTTCAGCATTTGTCAGGTTGGGGTTTATGTTCAGTGTTTTGCTAGGTTCAATTTCTACTGGTATACTTTTAGAAGAGATGGTGGTTGATGTTTGAGGTGGGTTTTCAGAGTTAAGGTTTTCCTGGTTATCTGACTCCAAAAGTGCAGCTAGTTGGTTATGAGTTTCTAGAGTCACGGAGGAAGGTTCACAAATAAAATTATTAATTACTTCATCCTCAGTGGCATCTTTAAGGCTTAAGGCTTGTCCGATAGTCAATATGGGTTGAGTAGTTTGATCATCAAAGTCTACCCATACAAAATTATCATTATTAATCAAGGGTGTAGCGTGAGGGTAGACGGTAAGCTATTTAGTCTCATATCCGTTGGAAATTGTCATTGAACCTGATCTACAGCTAATAAAAGCGTTTGTTGTGGCTAGCCAAGGCCTGCCCAAAATTAGAGGGTGGCCCCCCAACTTTGTTTTAGGTTGTAATACCACAAAGTCAGCTGGATAATTCCAAGATTCCACTGAGATGATTAGGTATTCAATGACTCCTTCTGGTTTGATTGTAGAACAGTAAGCTAATTCTAGGATGGTTGGGGTGTCTCTGATTTCATTCTTCAGTTGTAACAGTTGCGAGGTTTCCATAGTCATAATGTTGATATCAGAGCCTAAGTCTACCAGGACTCGAGGAATTATTGTTTTTCCAATTTCCACTGAGACGGTAGGATGGTCGGGATCACCATATTTAACTGGGGGAACTTTACCTGACATTAATGCAGACAAATCACCCATGACATGAACTATGAGGGGATCTTTAGTTTTCCTACCGTGTTTCTTAACACAAATGTCTCACATAGTCCTGGCATAAATTGGTACATCTTGTAGTGCTTGTAATAGTGGAATTTTGACATAAAGATTTTGTAATTCCCCTAGAAGATTGAAAGCAGGTGGCTCAGACATTTTAGTCAAAGCTAAATGCTCAGGAAATGGTGGTTTTGTTGTTTCAGCAGCAGTGTTGGAGAATGATTGTACCTCTTCAGGTACATCAATCTTTTCTGTTTCCTCTTTATCAGAAGAGGTAACATCAGCAATGATAGGTTATACTATTTTCCCAGATCATAAATGAATATCATTGCATTGCGCAAGGAAAAGAGAAAGTGTAGGCTAGTTTTGAATATCAATGCACTGCACAGGTTTATTGTTGGGGTTAGGGGTAGGTTGTATAGGTAGTTGGGGTCTCATCATTTGATTATTTGGTGGAGTACCTGATGGTAAGGAGAGTGGTTGCAAAAATTGTGATTGAGGTAATTGATTTGGGAACGGGGGTTGTTTCCCTCTCCAAATTGGATTCCATTGATTAAGGTAAGGTTGTTGTTGTGGAGGCAAAGGAGTCCAGATTGATGGGTCTACAAAGGGAAGGTTAGCTTGTTGCATGGGTGGGTAATTCATTTGATTGAGGTATTGCATTTGATTATAGGGAGAGTAATTCGCTTGATTAAAAGAAGGATAGTTATTCCAACGATTAGAAGATGTAAATGGCATATTATGATTCATACCTTGTCCCCACGGCTGCCATTGCCTTCTCTGTGTCAACAAATAGACAAATTCAGCTTCTTCATCAGTTGGTTGTAATGCTGCCTTGATTCCTGGTAAAGAGGGGCATTGTTGAGTTTCATGATCCTTATCACAGATGGTGCAGATTGTCTTTTTGTCCAATGAGCATTCCCTTCGTGGGTGCTTGTCTCTGCATTTGGAACAAAATATGGATAGAGCTGCTTCTTCTTCGACTTGTTTCTTTTGAATCTGCAGGGTATCAATTTGTGAGGCAAAAGAGCTTAACATTTCAGTTTTAAAATCCTCAAGTAGATTACCTATTTCAGCTCTTGTTTCTCCTCCACTGGCTGATGTTTGAACTCTTGAAAATGTGGTATCCCTGCTATTTGATATATTCCTTGAAGCTCCTCTTGAACATATTTTACATAGGTTAACAATTTCATCATATGATTCTTTAGATATGTCCCCTTTTCCAAGCATATTCAACATATCTAGACAGTCATCCCTTACTCCTTTTAGTAATATTGTTTTAAGAATATCCTTACTTACATCGGGGTGACTGGATCTTTGTAGATTATATTGTAGCCTTTCTACAAAGTCCTTCGGATTTTCATCCTCTTTTTGTATCATCTTGAATAGTTCCTCTCTTTTTTCTCTTGTTCAGCAATAGTCCTGGTATTTATGCAGGAATTTTTGTTTCATCTGATCCCATGTTGTGATTACATGACCTCCAAGACTCATGAACCATCTTAGTGCATTTCCTTTCAATGTTGTTGGAAATAGCTTTAATTTTTGAGCATTGGAAATGAAATCATAACTTCTGCATAATATGTCAAACTCGAAAAGGAATTCATCAGGATCCTCTAAAGATAAACCATGAAAGTTAGGTAAAGCTGAGAGTGGAATATTCTTCATGGGAGCTACCCCTCTAGGAATATTACCAATAGGAAATCCTAAGGTGGAAAAAGAGTTTTCATCATTTACCTCTCTTTTAGGACCTACCTATTCTTCATGATGCATTTCTTCATTATACTCATCCATGATTTCTTCTGTTTGTTCCCCTGTTGCGCTTGCTCGATCCTCAATATTTCCTGCTGGTTTCTCAACTGTCTCAGGGCTCCAAATCTCTTTCCCTATTTCAAATTTTTCTTGAAAGGAAGGTTGGGATTTTGGTTTCCGAGAGTTTGGTCACTGAGGAGCAACAGATTCTGATTTTGATATAATCTCGTCGATAAAAGTCTTCCTTCCTCCCCTTCCTCTGCCCCTGCCACCTGTAGGTTCAGTTTCTTTGGGGTCTCCCCATCCTTTCATGCAATCTTTATATCTGAAAGAACATAAGTGCTTTTGAAATCTATAATTTCCTTCCCTGGCAACGACGCGAAAATGTCGGTCACTGTAATTGCTTATTAACTAAACAATCAAGTGTTACATGAATTGTCAACCCTGGGAAGTCTGTTTATTTCAAAGGAAATCACACACTGTATATGCTCAATCTCAAAAGAAATCTAGAGTTGTATTAAAAGTACATTAATCACACCTTGACTTGAACAAACTGAAGTTCTACTTTGAATTACAGAAAAGCAACCTACCTATTGCAAAGTTCAAAGTTAAGGAAATAATTGTCCAAAGAATCCTGGATTACATTAAGAAATAACAACCTGGGAAAGAAATCTTTCAAGATACTGCAAAAGGAAAGACCAACTATTCTGTAACAGAGAACATGACCCTATTCCCCAAGCAGGAATCTTCAGCACCTATTTCTGACTATCACAATTTCATGAACTCATTACTAATCAAAATAATTGACACGTACTGAAGGCTAATTATCTCCTAACAGAGAACATGACCCTATTCCCCAAGCAGGAATATTTAGTACCTGTCTCTGATTATCACACTTTCATAAATTCATCAGACAAAATTACCAATCAGAATGATTAACAGTTACCCAACCATGAATTATATGAAAACAATGTAACAACCAGTAAAGTAGAGTTTCAGCAAAATAGAGTTCGACAAAGTAGAGTTTCAGCAAAACAAAATTTAATCAAGGCGTGAACATAAATAACAATAACACACTACAGAACTGATGGGTGAATCTTGTGAAGAAGGTGGGCCCTCCCTTCTCACAAGATTCCCCAGAAATGAAAGGAACTAAGAAGGAATGCTCAGAATAATCTTTTATTCATCTGTCAATTGTATCATGTTACAATGTCTAACATGAACACGCCTTTCTCTGTAATTCCTTTCTAGCCAAAAAGTATCCCTTATAATGATGATTTCCCCTTATTTAAAGAGGAGAATCCCCTCAATACAATTGATCATCAAATTACATGTGCACATACGAATCCTATTCTTAGTCGGATCTCCTATACTGGAATAGGATATCTTGATCTCCCGTAACAGAATGCTATTACAATAGTTGGACTGTTGTGGCCGGTGTAACACCTTCTTTATTTATCTTGTTACTGTTGTTGTATACTGTTTCACATCGCAAATCATGGACTATTTCAGCAACGGGATTTTCATTTTGACTGTTTCATTAACGTGGTCTCAAGCATCAACGATGGTTATGATAGCTTAAGGTGCGGCTATTGTGGCCAATGTAACAGCTCCTCTTACTATTGTGTGAATTGTTGTTTCAGCATCGTAGACCATAGATTGTTTCAACAATGGGGTTTGCATGCTTTTGAATATTTCAGCAATGAGCCTTCAAGCAACAACAATAATCTGCAGTTCGAACTGTTTCAGCACTATATATTTCTGATCGATGGTTAAGTATGAGAGTAATGTAAAATTACATGTAAAACAAATTAAACATATAGCAAAGAGAAGAGACGTTATATACCTTTGGAAAGATAGGGTAAGGTGATAATGTAAGCTTAAATGTGAGTGGAAAAAGGATGTAATGGTAGAAAAAAGTGTGAGCAAAAAGGTACATTATAGGGTCCTAACACAAACCTTGCCAAAATGAAACCACTAGTTGGTGATGAAATCCAACATCATGAGATCAATATAGGAAGGGGATGAGATAGAGTGGGTGGATTAGTTACGTTGGAGACCTACTTAATGACCTTATGCCTTGGTGTAAGTTCCCACACAGTTTTTCTCTATGGGTGTACCCTCCAAGGAACCTGAGTGAGTTTGACCAACGTCTTACCCTGGTACAATGAAGACTCCCCTTCAATGTCACCTTATGTATAAATCCTACAAATATAGGCGACTAAGGTTACCAACTCGCAGTCAACCTCCAGGCAGGTACTATAGACAGTTGGGAAGTCTTAAATTCTTCAAGAGAATTGAATACAAGTGGACCAGAATACTACTGAGAACCTTGAACAGATCCAAGTTTCACGAAGCTCCAAGACCAAATGAAACCATTCATTTCTCAGGAATAACCCACAATATACGATATTTTCGCTACGTGGGTTAAGCTTCAGAGGGGAAATATCCATTTCTCTCCTCCACATGACCTTGTGTTTAACCCTTGTGTGAGAGGGGGATCCTACCTATGCTTATACGAACAATTGGATTTACGGCTCCCTAGCACAAGACTCCATGTTTGTCTGATGGTTTGGAAAGTTATACTCGTAACCCATTCCAAAGCCCTACACTTGCTAATGTATGTTCACTACCAGAAAATATAAAAGTGTCTGATCAATTTTATAAGCACTTCATTTTAGGGTTGTTGTTTACTCAAGGGTGTGAACTTGAAACTGATGATGTTTTAGACTCGATTCCAAAAGAATGCAGAAAAAATGAGATGAAAATATTTTTCTTCAATGAATCCTATATATGGGATGGATAAGAGTTTCAAATTTCTTCAACAAAAACACCCAATTCCCACATGTAATATTCTAAACGCAATCTATTACATCACCCAAAATAAAGAATACAACTGTCTTCTTTGTTTGATTAACTATGTAAGGAGATATGAAAACTTTTTGCTTCTTTAACTTTTAGATGAAAAGAGATCTAAGTTTGATGCAAAGAAGTATGAAGTAAAAGGAAATCAAGAAAAACACACTCAAAGTGATGAGAACTGAAAGAAAACAAGGTTCAATCAAGAACTAAATGATGCAAAAGAGAAATCAAACAAACACTCATGAAAAACCTCAAACAATGAGTAGCAAGAAAACATAAATCAAGTTAGGTTGTCATAAGAGTTCTAATCATCTGAAAAGTGATATGTTTCAAATGAATACAAGGAGACTCAAAACCAAGAAACCTTTGAAAACCTTAGTTTATGAACAATCCTAAACAAACAAGCACTTTGAAAGCTTCAAACAAACTCCAAAGGCCAAAAACACCAAGGGATCTTGTTAACCCTAGGGGATCACAACTAAGAGAAAATTTGCAAACTCAAGGAATAAACAAAAACGAATTCTGATATGGCTAACTCTTAGAAAAACAAAGTCAAGTAAGTTCAAATTTCTCTGAGAAAAAGATTCCTCGAGATTAGACTGAGAAAAAATGAGTAGAAACATGCATAAAACACCAGAAAAGGAGACTAGTGCTCATGTTTCCAAGGGAAAAGAGCATTGTAGAGATCTAATATACACTACAAGGAAGAACTTATTGTACATAAACACTCTAACATACACTCCGAAGGAGTTCTACCCTTCCCAGAAACTCAGAAGAGAGGCTTAAAATTCAGAAAAAAACACCCAGAATTGCCAAAATTTTGTGAAATTGTCAATGAATAGGGGAGAAAGGAAATAGATCAAGGAAAAGTAGTAAAAAAATCTAAAAGTGAGAAAAATGACGAGATAATCCAAGGAAATACAAGTCAATTTCCTTCCCCGACGGATTCGCCAATTTTGTTTTTAGGAAAATGCCCCCGCGGACAGGTGAATCTTCCCTCGGATTCTAGACCCCTAATACCGAGACAGAAAGATCCAAAGGAACACTAACATCCCTTTAAATCTAGTTGTGCTAACCAAAATAAAGAGAGGGATAAGGTATGATTTACCTTGTTTCAAATCTTGTCCTTGCTTTATCTAATCTGAACTTGATCTCCAAGCTCCTTAGCACGACCTGATACCTGCAATGTAATGGATAACGAAGAAAAACAAATATTTCCCAATCAAATAAGATTATTTTAAACCACATTCATCCATAATATTCAATAATATGTAAATATACATAAACTATAAGGAAATAGGCCAAGCATATATTAATGAGAACATTAAAAACACACTTACAATCTATAGATGCAGTTGCAGGAACCTCTCCAAGTTCTCCTCGTCCATCCCTTGCACGATTCTCCTAAGATCATGCATTTGATATCCAAAATCTTCCTCCCAAGATCATAGGTCTAATACCTCTAATATTCCTCCTCTTCTCCATGGAAATCTGTCATTATATAAGATTTGGAAGATTAACCACCATGGAGAGGATCACTCATGAGATCCACTAAAATGGCATCTCCAAGATATTTAGGGAGAAAAGATCTCTTAAGTATTTTAGGGAGGAAATATCTCTCAAGGATTTTGAGGAGGAAATATTTGAACCATCCATGAGATCCTCAACCTCTCCTAAAAAATATGAAACCATATGTGAGGTGGATTCTCACACTAAATTAATTTCCTTTTCATGAATATTAATAATTAATTCATGTGCACATAGTATTTTGACCTTCATATAATATATTTCTCCTCCACATTGACTAGGTATTGTGACATACATTATTTCATGGTGACGAGGTGTATGCAACACTTAGCAAGGTGCATGTGACACTTTTATGACAGTTGAGACACTTAGGGTGAGGTACCTAGGTGTGGAAATTTGATGTGTAACACATATATTGCACCTTTGTGAAAATCCTTTCACAAGGGATAAAACAAGTGTAACATGGAAGTGTTATCATTGTTACCTTAACAATCAATTCCCTAATTTTAGTGAAGGATCAAATCCAACAGAAGGTAGGTTTCCCTAGAAACCTTAAGGAACCATATAGAAACAAGGGATCACCTCTACATCATCCTTTATTAGTTACTCAAAAACACCACCACTAGATCAAAAGTTTTCAATGTAAGTACATGATGGTTGATAAATCAATTTACATATTGTGTGTGTATGATATCTAGGACAAATAATTATGTTTAACATGTTAAAATAGGTTTTAGATATATTCAGCACTACAAATAAAAATAAAAAATGTATTGTTTATGTAAAACTTGTGTTAAATATAATGAAATTAAAAAATATACCAAGTTATGACAACATCAATAAATCAACCCTCTAAATATCTAAGCATGTAGTAAACTAGTTGTGATGAAAATCATAAGTTAAACTAGGGTTTAATAAACAATCACTTGCTGAAATTTAAATGGCAAATAACAACTCTAAGGATGTAAGAGATTAATCCCTATAGGGCTGAAAAATAAATCAATAATTCAATAAATGATGATAATATTCACTTTAAGGAGAAATGTTCCAATCAAACCCTAGATGTCAAGCTTGAGGATGGAAGAAAATTGAGATAGATTTCTACAAACCCTAATCTAACACTAGAACACCAAGAAAAAAGTGAATTTTAGGGTTTGAAATCTACTACATTGGAGAGACACTAGTGTTGTTTATTCCTCTTGGAAATATGGGTTCAAATTATGAACTTTCATGGGATACAAAGTTAATGATTTGGTTAAAAACGTAAAGCAATCCACTACAAACCTTATGGATTTAACCAATAAAATGACAACATGGGTAATGGACTAAACAACCTATAAATAGTTTTATGCCTTTTTTCAAGCTTAAATATGGATATTGGATAAAGCACTAGGGTGTGTATTCCACTACAAAACCTAGAAATCTATGTTGTATGAAAATACCTAAGGTAGTCCACTACAAACCCTAGAAATTTTCCCTATGCCTTTTAACAATATTTAAATAAATGAAATTAAGGGAATGTAGTCCACTTTAAACCTTCCTAGGGTTTCATGATAATACTTATTCAAGATAAATAGAAGGTAACATACACTATCACCACTTTGATTAACACATTTATGCTTAGTACATTGAAAAAACAAGCCATCAAAGATTCAAAAAGAGCACATGATAGGTAAATCAATGATCATCCATGAAAAACATTCATCAAAACTTAAAAATGATCCAAATATAATATCCCAAAGAAGGCACATAATTCATTCATAAACAAAGATAAGTAAAGAAGATAATAGAATTATCAATCCTCCACAAGTTGTTATGGTTTACAAATGAGGAATCACTTCCTCTACCTATATGAGGAAATAAAGCGCAACACCTCTCTAAGAATCCCCTAAACCATAAAATTCCATGCTATAAGGTGGATAGATATATCCCTGTTAAGAACCAAATATCAAGATAGCATAGAAAAACTTCAGAATAAGTACTCAACGCCTTGAAAAAGAGAGAATTTCAGATAATAAGCCTCTTCGAGGGGGAAACATCCTTATACACCACATAAATTTCCAAATACCAGATGATTCCAAATGAAAAGGTCTACTTGGTATATATAGGAGACTAGGAGGTACAATTACAACTAATGGACCCATGATGACATAAATAAAATAACATTACTAATGTAATATGCCCCAATTAAGGGGTAATGTGCCACTATTTAGGGATTAACATGCCCCTCCCCTTTAGACAAGTGTTGTCCACAATTCTTGAGTAATTATGGATGATTTTGTATAAAATACTCATCTTCCCAAGTTGAATATTCAACATGTAGTTTCCTCCACTTAATGAGATACTCTGAAATGGATCTATTCCTTAGCTGGTGAATTCTTGTGTCAGTGATAACTTTAGTCTCCAATATGATTTTTCCTTCCTCGTCAAGTTCTAGAAATATATTTTGAATTGGGATCGTGTCACCTATAACCTTGTTCAAGCATGAAAGATGGAAAACTAGGTGTACTCGTGAAGATGCGGGAAACTCCAATTTGTATGCCATGGTACCAATATTTTGCAACACCTGATAAGGTCCATAGTACTTTGGTGATAATTTATTATCCTTCTTGGATTGCTTGAGGGACATCTATTTGTATGGTTGTAGTCTTAAAAACACCCAATCCCATACTTCAAAAATTCTTTCACTACGATGCTGATATGTTTGTTGTTTCATGTGATTTTGTTCGATGGTCAGGTTGTCCTTTAAGATTTGGAGAACTTGTTGTTGATGCTCGATGTGATCTTCCACTATTTGAACCTTAGATTTTTATTTTAGAGAAGAAGTGATGGAAGGAGGGTGGTATCCATGGAGTTCCATAAATGGTGTCATTTTTGTTGCACTATGAAAGGAAGTGTTATACCACCATTATACCAAGGGTAACCATTTCAAACATTGTGTTTTTTTATCAGAGACAAAGCAATGAATGTAGACTTCTAGACATTTTTTCACTATCTCGGTTTGTCCATCAGATTGAGGATGATAGGATGAGCTATGATCCAATTGAGTACCCAAAAAAGAAAATAATTGTGTCCAGAAATGTCTAGTGAAGATGGGATCTCTGTCACTTACAATAATCTTTGGGATTCCATGTATCTTTTGAACTGTCTCCATGAATGTAGTGGAAAATGTACTGGCTTTGAAGGGATGAAAGAGTCACAAAAGTGTGTGTACTTTGTCAGTCTATCAACAATCACCATGATGACACTTTTTCCTTCAGACTTCGGTAACCCTGTGATGAAATCCATGGAAACCTCCTCCCAACACTGACTTGGGATGGCTAATGGATATAAAAGACCTGGGGTCTTAATTGTTTCCACCTTATTTTGTTGGAAAACCAAAAATTTTGCCACAAACCTTTGAACATCACTTTTAAGCCCATCCCAAAAAAATTCCTTCTTGACCCTATGGTAGGTTTTCAAAAATCCTGAGTGCCCTCCTACCGGAGAGGTGTGAAATTCCAATAGTACCATGTGTTTGAGTTAGGAGTTCTTACATAAATATAAGAAATATTTCTACCATAGTGAATACTTTTTCCATGTAAATGCATCTGATGGATTGGAATCCAGTTGCAACCTTTGAATGAGAGTCCACACGTTTTCGTTACTCTTTCATTCATCCCTCTCTTTTATTATACAATTGGGTTCAATGATTGAGATATCACAGAGAAAGGCCTCAACATATTCATCATTTCTTGAGAGTGCATCTGCCATAACATTTTGCTTCCCTTTTTAATAGATGATTTCAAAATCATAACCCAATATCTTGGTCACACATTTTTTGTTTTCTTCTGAAGATAGTCTTTGTTTCAAGAAGTATTTAAGACTATCATGATCTGTTTTGACCTTTCAGTGCCCACCTATTAGGTAAGGGCACCATTTCTTCAATGAATGTAGTATTTACATTATTTAATTCTCATAAATGGGTTTGTGTAAGTCCTTTCCCTTGAGTGACCAACTTTCAAAAGCAAGGGTCCTTCCTTCTTGCATTAGAACAACACCAATGCCATTTCTTGAGGCATCACATTCCACAATAATGCTTTTTGTGAAGTCTGGTGTGGTCAAGGCAAGAGATTTGTAAATCACCTCTTTAAGTTCAAAATATTTAGTTTCCTCTGGAGTCCATCAAAATGCATCCTTCTTAGTTAATTCCATTAAATGTGATGTTATTCTTCCATAGTTCGGAACAAACTTGTGGTAGTAACCTGTCAAACCTAAAAATACTCTAATATTCTTCACTTTTTTGGGAATCGACCAGTCCATCATGGCCTTAATCTTGTTAGGGTCTACCTTGACACCTTCATGAGATACAATATGACCCAAATACTCTACCTCCTTCACCCCAAAGAAACATTTGTATTGTTTGGCATATAATTGTTTCTCCTTTAGTATTTTTAGCACCTTGTCAACATGTCGCACATGATCCTCCCAAGACTTTATATAGGTTAGTATATCATCAAAAAATACTAACACAAATTTTCGAAGGAAGGGCTTGAAAATGGAATTCATCAACCATTGGAATGTGGAAGGTGCATTTGTAAGGCCAAAATGCATGACCAAAAATTCATAATGGTCTTCATGAGTTCAGAATGTTGTTTTACGGATATCTGCTTCCTTCATTCTAATCTGATGATACCCATAATGGAGATCCAACTTTGTGAAATAGATTGCTCCATGTAGTTCATCTAAACATTCATCAATGATGGGAATGGGAAACTTATCTCTAATAGTGATATTGTTGAGCTCTCTATAATCTAGACACATATGCCATGAGCCATCTTTCTTGAGTACCATTACCATCGTTGCAGAGTAAGAACTTTGGATAGGTATAATAATGCCAACCTCTAACAATTCTTCAACCATATGCTCAATTTCACTCTTTTGGTCATAAGGGTATATGTAAGGCCTGATGTCAGGAGGAACACTCCCAAGAATTAGGTGAATAACATGACCATGATATCAAGTGGGTGGAAGACCTTTGGGAATATCTTTAAATACTTTGGAATGCTTATCAATGATCCCTTGGAGATCTAGGGGAATATATGGCTTAGATGTTTGAACAAATAGTGAGCATAGTTGTGAAATTACACCTTGATGCCCCTTTTTCAATACTTTTGTCATGCCATTAGATCTTATCACCTTACTAAGTTTCCCTGTGATACCCCTTAACTCAATTTCTTTTCCTTCCAATGAAAATTTCATGAAAAGTTCTTGAAAATTAAAAGCCATTGTTCTTAATGATTGTAACTATTGTATTGCTAGTACGACATCAACACCACCCATGGGTATAGAAATCATTGAACTATTCATTACCTATTTCCCCATATTAAGATTGATCTTATTGCATTTTCCTGAGAAATTGATAGTTCCTCCATATGCAATCATTACTTGAAACTTCAACGTTGGATATACAAAGAAATTGAGATCTTTGGCTAATTTATAGTGAATGAAATTATGAGTACTACTAGAATCAATTAGGACTATTATCATTTTATTTTTTATATATCCTTCCATCTTGAGGGTTTTAGGAGTGCTAATTCTAGCCAATTCATTACATGATATCGTGGGAGTCAACTCTTTAGAATAAATCACTACTACATTTTCATCTTGAGATGGTTCTTGTTATTTTTATTTTTCTTCTTTCTCTTCACAATCTATGTAGAATAATTTATTCTCACCACGCTTATGTCCCTTACTGTACTTGTTGTCACAATTAAAGCATAAACCTTTTTCTTTTCTTTCCTCCAATTATTGAGGTGTCAACCTTGTAGGTTGAGGTGTTTTAGAAGAAGGAACATTATTCTCTCGATAGATGTTAGGAGTGGTACTTCTAGTATCCATAGCCATATTTTTACTTTCAACATTTATTGCCACCCTAAATGCATTCTCCAATGATTTGGGTTCCCAAAGAAGAAGCTCATGTTGAATGTTATCCTTTAAAGTTCATCTGAATACATCAATCAGGTTCTCATTTGGAATATCTATTACCGTTATATTCAATATTTGGAATTTCTCAATATGCTCTGCAACTGAACCCTTTTGCTTGATGATGCAGATGCATCGTAAGCAACCAGCAAAGAAAGAACAAAGGCAAAAGATAGCTAGAATTGCACCAGCACATATTTTGAAGATGTTTTGAATTTGAATGAAGAGACATTAGTGTAATAGCTGGGAGATATATTTACATTTATGTTTTGGAGATTGTAAATAGATATTGGGCGTTGCTCTCATCTGTCGGATAAAGAGGAATTTATTGTAATTTATGTAAAGTTGTTGTAGCTTTTATTTTAGGTTAGATATCTTGTAATGTAGGAGGGAAAAATGGATACAAATACACCCTTGCTTGTATCATTGTTTCAGTTGAGTAAGTTGTACAGTTGTAGAGAGTAAGAACACAGAGGAGAACCCATGTACAGGAACACTTGAGTTAATATATGAAATCTTTGACTCAATTTTATGGTGTTATTATGCTTACTATTTACATCTGTTGAATGGTATGTATACAGTTGCTTATATTCCATGTTTATGCATTTTTTTTAATGTTGTGTTGTGTGTATGATTTCATGTTAAAGATATGAAGTCTGGGAGAAGGGAAGAATGAGTTTCAATTGTTTCTCTTCCTGATAATTCCTGCAAGGAGTGCAGTGAATGTCCAGAAGATGTGCATTGATGGAGTTATGAGTTTTATCTCAGGAAATGCAAGAGAGATATCATTTCTCTCATACTAACAGAAGTGCAAGATAGCATAGAGTCGTGCAAGGTGTGCACAGGCGGGTTAAATTCTTAGACTTTATCAATCTAGGGGGAGGATTGAAGGACTGTTGTTGTAGGGAGTGCACAAAGTTGAAGGGTCAAATAAATAGAGGTTATTTGCAAATACCGCAAGGTGTGCGCTCAAGGATTCGTTAGAGTCCAGGATTGTTGGAAGAATCGAAACTCAGAAGGGATAGAACCTTTGAAGTGTTCAAAGGGAGATGAAGGTCGAGGTCACCCGAAAGAGGGAAAGTTCAAAAGGGTTGACACCATAGTGTTTGGTGAAGGATTGTTGAAAATGGAAAGGATGGTGGAAATGATTCTAGGGGAATTATTGATCTATTGTGGGTCATTGGATCTAGTTAACAAGAAAGAGAGATAAGGCCGAGAGTTGTTCGGTGTTAGAAGCTCAAGATTAATAGTGGTCGTTGGATTCGAATCAACAAGAACCGTTGATCTCACGCTTGAATTTCATGTTTTAGAATTCAGGAAGTGGAGGAGGTTGTGACTCGTAGTCGAGAGTCGTGAACTCCTGATTCGCGAAGTCCCGATAGAATCAGGATCATCATATCATGAGGAGATTAGAGTCGTTGATCTGTGTCAGGGGGTTGTCGCGGTTTCAGAAGTCGGCGAAAGGAGTTGCTGCATCGCAAAACGCCAATAAGGGAAATCCCGAGGTACCGAAGTGTTTGGGCCTCAGTTCATAGTTGGATGTCACATTGGGAAAAGTCAAATGGAGGAGTCAGAGACCTGCTAGACCTTTACGGGGTTTCAGGGATTGACGAGACAAAAGGACTCACATCTAGGATCGTGAAGTCACGAAACCCGAAGTACCTTTTCGGGTGAAGGTTGCGGTCATATCAGTGATCACGAGGGAGTGAGTTGGTGCTTGATGCTTGTTTCTACAGGAGTAACTTAGAAGGACCTATGGATACACACTTGTGTGTGTGTGGGGTTTTCCTATAGGGAAATCAAATATTTAATCCAAATCAAGGTGAATATAAAGAATGATCCTAAGACTGGGAGGTTGCGCAAAACCTGCTGAGACAGGGGGTGCTGCATCAGAGTGGTATCAGAGCCTTACAATTTATTTTTGTTTTCTAGGAGGAACAGATTGACACAATGCCGCCAAGAAGGAGAGAAAGACCAATGCCCAATCCAACTGTGGAAAGGGATATGAGAGATATCCGTGCTCGATTGGATGCTATGGAAACAACATAGAGACAGACAATCGATGTTGGATATTTTAGTGAAGCCGAAAGAAAAAATGAGGCTGGAGCTGAAGCATAAGTTGCAGCCGAGGATGTTGCAGAAGAACGTTTATTTAGGGTTGTTGCAAGAATTGGAGCCAGAGAAAAAAAGGACATTCCAATGTATGGAGGCAACTTAGACATTGAAGAGATGCTAGATTGGTTTAGAGCTCTGGATAAATAGTTCGACTATGAGGATGTCGAGGAAGATAAGAAAGTGAAACATGTTTTCACTAGACTGAAAGGTCATGCAACGTTGTGGTGGGATGAACTGCAGGCTGACAAGCATTTCAAAGGAAAGCAAAGAATCAAAAGCTGGGATAGAATGGTTGCAAAAATGAAAGCCAAGTTTATACCCAGAGACTGCCAGATTAATCTTTTTTGAAGAATGTAAAACTTGAGACAGAAAGGGATGACAGTGAAATAATACACTGAGGAATTTTACAGGATCAACCTCAGAGCTGGTCATCATGAAAGTGATGATGAAAAGCTTTCTAGATATATGAATGGTATGATATATGACATTCAGGATGAGATGAGCATCATGATGATAAGGAATGTAGAATATTCTTATCAAATGGCCCTGAATGCTGAAGAGAAATTGGCCTGAAATCAAGGTCAAAGAGGCTGAGGTCGAATTCAGAGTAGAGGCAAAGAAACTGCCCAGGACATAACTTAGAAGCCGAAGGAAGAAGAAAAGAAACATCATACTCACCTTGAAAGAGGAGGAAGTTCATAGGGGAGACAGTATGCGGACAAAAACACTTTTTTGCGAGTCAAAGGAAGAGGAAGAGGCAGAGGAGGTGAGGTAAAATGTTTTTTCTATGGAAAGATTAGACATAAATCTTTCAAATGTCCTTATAGGAAAACATATGGAGGAGGCGAAGCTCACATTTTAGAAGCTCAAAGGTGAAATGTTGTGGCAGAAGATGCAGAAGGCAGAAGGTCATTAATGATGTGAAAAATTCTCTTGAAGCCAGAGAAAGAGATAGAAATCCAGTCCAGAGGAACAATTTATTTAGAATTGCTTGCAAGGCCAAGGACAGGGTATGCAAGGTAATAGTGGATAGTGGAAGCACAGATAATCTAATATCCATAGAGATGGTGGAGAAGCTAGAATTGGAGATGGTTTCACATCTGATCCCATACAAAGTCTCGTGGTTACAAAAGGGACATCAGGTAATTGTCACTAAACAATGTTTAGTTGAATTTAAGATAGGGGGATATAAGGATGAAATTTTATGTGATGTTATTCCCATGGATTTTTGTCCTCTTTTGTTGGGGATACCATGGCAATATGACAAAAATGTTTCTCATGGTGGGAGAAGGAACACATACACCTTGGAGAAGAATGGTAGAACACATATGTTACTACCAATTAAAGATGAGAAGGTAAAGGAAGAAGCCAACAATACTATACTTCTCATGAGTGGGAAGGAACTTCTTGATGAAGTCAAGAAAGATGAAGAAATGCATTTAGTTGTGGTATGAAAACCCAGAGTCATCTTGACCAGTACCAAGATCGATGATCTACCTGAGGAAATTCAAGAACTGCTAGAGGAATTTGTTGACATAGTAGTGGATGAATTAGCTTGTCTGTTGCCACCCATCAGGATCATAAATGATCATATTGATATTATACCTGGATAAAGTCTACCAAACAAGGCATCATATAGATTGACCCCACATGAGAATGAAGAAGTCAAAAGACAAGTTCAGGATTTGATGGACAAAGGATTGGTTAGAGAAAGTTTGAGTCCATGTGCTATACCTAGCATATTAAGTCTGAAGAAGGATGGTAGTTGGATAATGTGTATAGACTCGAGAACCATAAACAAAATAACCATTAGGTATAGATTTCCTTTACCTAGGATGGATGACTTGATGGATTGCTTGAGTGGAGAAAAGTGTTTTTCAAAAATTGATTTGAAAAGTGGATATCATCAGATTAGAATGAGGAAGGTGATGAATGGAAGAAGGCATTCAAAACAAATGAAGGACTCTATGAATGGCTTGTCATGTCGTTTGGTTTGATGAACGCACTAAGTACTTTTATGAGATTGATGAATGAAGTCTTGAGAGATTTCATTGGAAAGTTTGTAATCATGAATCTTGATGATATATTGATCTTCAATAAGACTGAAGGAGAAAATCTAGAGCATTTAGCTGCAATGATGAGGACATTTGTAATGAACCTCAAAATTCCAAAATAAAAAAGAAAATTCTTAGTGACATTAAAATTTCCTTTTCTTCGATCAACTTGTTTCGAAGGTCTCAAGGTTATCATATGTGATTAGGTGTCGATACTATCACTCCCATAAGGTCTATGATCGCTACTGCTATCGATACAACTACCTTCCTTTGTAAGAGAATTTTATCTTTAAACGTCTCTGGTTATCTAAAAACCATATATATAAAGGTTACAAGGCTAAACTCGTTAAAAATATAGTTCCTCAGTTTACTAAAAAAAGTTAGCTAACGGGGTAAAGACCCATCCCAAGACATAGATTTATAAAGTGTTAAACATTAGGGTATTCCAATCTCTCCAACTTAACATTATCGTTTCTTATACATATGAGCACCTATATGAGAGGTATTGGGTTCCAAAAGGAACTACTCATATTAAAGATCACTTGTCTTAGATTAATGAGGGACTTTAAAAATTTGTTAAAATTATTCGAATGATACACTCTGTGTAAAATAGATCATGATTACCCTTACCCAAACATGACTCTAGAATTGTGATGGGTTGATGGTTGTCATCGTTGAAGGGTTCAAGCATGCTAGTCCTCCTTCTGGAAAGCGTTAATGTTAACGAATGAGGTAGTCTTATTCCAAAGAAACTAGATTTATTGGCTGTATTTCAATGTGCTAGTCCTCCTTCCTGAAAGCGTTAAGGTTAACGAACCAGGTAGTCTCATTCCAACTGACGAGAAACTGGATTTATCATCTATATTAGGAATGCCCCTAACGAATTCATCTCCCTTGCACAGAATTGGTGTAAATTCGATTGATGTACTTGTCAGGTCCTGAGTTAAAGCCCTTGTTTAGCTTGAGTAATGGCGATATGTCTGAGTGCCTTTTGAGGTTTATAACTCGATGATTGTGCCAACGAAACCCTGCCACCTAACCTCGTTCACGTGGTAGCGTATTGTTGTGTACTATCACCATTACTCTACTTCTGGGAAGGGTGGGTAGGTGATTAATGTTGTCTCCTGCCTATGTCTAGGTATTTGCAAAACGAAAGAAAATGCCTTAGTGAAACCCTGTGGTAGCTCATAACTCTGTAAGAGGTTGGTGGTCTTGGGTGGACGTGACCTGGGCGGAGGATATGGAGGAATTTATTCCTTGGTGTTCCCTATACACAGTAAGCCAAAGGCTCTGTGTTATTTTCTTTTTCCCTCGAATCTGGGACTATTAAATATTGAATACTCTGTTGGTATTGATCTTCTCTGGTTTTGCGTTTATGGGTTTGTTGGGTCACCGTAGATTTCCTATTCTATGTTGGATTTCTTTTCTTATCTCCCATTATTCTACGATAGGTATCCTTTCCTCTACAAATCCTCGTAGAAGGCTTGGACTGTAAGGGATTTCAAAGGGGACGGTAGAGTCGCCAGTCTACGAGCTGGTGTTCTAGTTCAGAGGTAAATTCTACATGACTTGAGTTCTATAATGTAGGTTTGAACTCGGTATAACTCGATTAAGAGACTACATTCCTGGTTATGATTCCTTTTCGGGTGTTAAGGATTCGAAGGTTTATTGCCCCTGTTGTCATGGGTCTGTCCATATAAGTGACAGGGATCCCTAAGAGTAAATAACGATCCCAATGTATAACTTTTGTAACGCCCAAAGGCTTGCATATTACGTTGGGTGTCTTTAGCATAATTATCGCTGAGTAAATTGTTTCTTGTTTCTACTGTGATTCATATATCCTTCGTCATACCCTATGTATATAAATTTTTCATCAGTGTGGTTGATGTGGTTGTGTAATCTATATTCCCTGGATTCGCAAGGAGTTGAGAATAACAAAGATCTTCGAACTTGTATGATCATTTCGCCTGTGAAACTGTTTTCGGTTTAGGGATTTTTATTCCAAGCATTTGGCTCTGGAAATGTATATTATGAATGTCTCTTCATATTACTTCAAAGAAAAGGGTAAAGAAAAGAATTAATCGATTTATGGTAGCTATCCCAATGGTTTATGTATTCATACTGTATGTAGTTACTATTCTACTTATTTACAATTTTTTTTTTATTTGCTGTCCTTACTCGATGAAGAATTTTCTCGGTTATAATCATTAATGGCGGGCCCTTGTTTCCTATGAGGGTACCCATCAACATTCTTTGGTTCCATTTCCCCCTTTCGACTGAGGATGGATTCACTCAGTGGCGTCGATGGGAAAGATTCCACACCAATCACAAGCTAAGTAATAATTACGTATTTTAATTTTGTTAATCTTCTCTGCGAGTGATTTATTTCTTTATGGTTAAATTGCGCTACTTCTATTTCAGATATACTTCATTTCTATTTAAATTTTGTTCCCTCTAAATTTCATTCTTGACCCATGCGATCCATTCCCTTTTCAGGATTCGGATGCTTCACGTTTGATGGATTCGTTGGTCACCAGACCCGAAAAGGTACTCGAGTTTCGACAACCAAACTTCATCTTAGACTCTAGGTTTTGTTCGCTACTATGTAAAATTTCATTGCAAGGTTCTGTTGCTATCAGGCCTTCCAGGGTAACAAATTTACTTGTAATTTTAAATACTTTTTAGAAGGGAAGAAACTCCATATTGAAACGAGCTTCACCATCTAAGGTTTATACTCTAGAGAGTCGAAGGACTTGTCCTAGGCATTCGGTCGGATCTATACATTCCTTTAATTTTGTGGCTATTACGAGGGGAACAATTATAACCCTCTTCTATAATTTATACAGTGAGGTTTCATAGTACTGTTCTATGACAGTCGATACTTATTCCCTGTGTATTAACTATTCATAGTTATATCTCATGGAAACCATTATGTAATATACAATATTTATATTTGGGGTTTTAGATAGTCGTGGTTATATATTTCAGTACAGACGTGCATGATTATAATAATTTTCATTCGCTCCAGAGTTCTCTAAATGTTCACAGAGATTGAAATATCGTGATATATATTAGGTACTTAAAAATGTTTGACCATATGATTATCTTATGATCAGTAGATCATTCCAGAAATTGTAGTTTTTCAGGATGTACATGCTTAATTTTTATTTCATTAAGTAGAATTAGATCTGTCTTCACACGATTAACACACAGTAGTACTATAACACCATCTAATGTTCGGATCTGGGTTTTATTTCCACTGGATCTATAACTCATCACTTTATAATTTCATAATTTAAGATATCAATTATGTTCCTACCACACAGAACTTATAGAAAATAGGCATAGATATATCCCATAGAATACTGGTTTAATCCTTACAATGACTAATATACCAGGCTCGAATAGCTACAGCCAATCGATTTAAATTATTTCTACTTTAATTAATATACAACAACTCTGTAATTCTATCTAATACATATGCTGGAAAGATAATCATCTATGATAGAAACCAGATACAATCATTTCAATAGTACAATCATGAAAAGAGGAGAGTAAAGAGACATGTCTGAAGTATTCTGTGGGAAAACAAAGGGAACAACCACGTTCCTCCCAACCGTAGAATATGGTAGCCAACACTTACCCAATTCACCCCCTAGCCTGACCATGAATCCATGAGGGAAAACTTGAAATCTCCTCTTCAACAATGTCTTCCTCTATCAGTAGTCTTCTCCCTTGCCTCACATTCAAAATCAGTGTTCATAACAACATGTATTCATTAGTTCCTCCTCCCAGCATACTAGGTAGCATCTTGCCTCCTCACATATGCAATTTAACAAAAAATTATTTTCCCTAGGTCTTTCTTTCCCCCCCTTGGGAATTTTCGCATCTTTCTAAATCCCTAATTTTCAGGGGCTACCAATGGCCAAATATCTGATTTTCCAGTTCTAATAATTAGACCAAAGGTAGTTCTAACATGTTCCCCACTCATGGAGTCATGGTCAGCTGATTTTAACATGGTTGTTCCATTTGTCCTCCTGCAATCAATATAAAATATTATGTTTTCATACAAGTGTCATAGTCAAATAGTTAGTTGGGTCAAATCAAATCTCTGCCCAACAGTCATAATAATTAATTACAGTTATCAAATTCGAAATTTGGATTTGCCATAAATGGAAAAGATTTTCCAAATTTGAATTTACTAAAAACAGAATAATTTTCCAACAAATTTTAAATTTCAAAAATACTTTATTTTTGGGGATGTCACATCCTTTCTCCCTTCAATAAAACATTGTCCTCAGTGTTCGTTCCTTTCTTGGAATAGGATTGGATGATATTTCCACAAATCTACCTCCAACTCCCAAGTGGCCTCCTCAGGACTAAAGTGCTTCCATTGCAGCTTTACATGAGCGACGACTCTGTTCCGAAGTCCTATTTCTCTCCGGTCCAGAATACGCAGGGGTTCCACCTGGAAATCACCTTCAGGTCCCACCTACACCAAGTTCCAATTAATCATATGAGTAGGGTCATGAACATACGTTTTCAACAAGGAAACATGAAATACATTATGAATTCTTAGATTAGCTGGAAGTGCAAGTTGGTATGCTACAGGTCCAATTCAAGCTAGTATCTCGAAGGGCCCACAAAACCTAGGTGCTAGCTTGGCACAGTTTCCTAACATCAACGAGATTTTTTGGGCTTTGACCTTCAAATAAACATGGTCTCCCACTTGAAATTCCAAGTGTCTTCTTTTCTGATCTGCATAGCTCTTATGTCTGTCATGTGCTTCTTTTAAGTTTTGTTGTACCTTCCTTACCATGTTCTCCATTTCTTGGAGCATCTCTGGTCCAACCATGAGTCTGTCAACTGAGTTATCCCAGCTAATTGGAGTCGTACACATTCTTCCATACAATACCTCGAAAGGGATTAACTTAGCCGAAGTTTGGTACCCATTGTTATATGAAAATTCTACCAAGTGTAGATAGTCTTCCCACTTGTTTGGTTTTTTTATTATGTACATGTCGAGCATATCCTCTATGATTTGGTTTGTTCTTTCGGCCTATCCATCCATTTGTGGGTGATAACTTGTACTGAAATTCAAATTTGTATTTATCCCTACAAACAATTCCTTCCAAAAAGAGGATGTGAATTTTACATCTCTATCTGAAATCACCATTTTAGGAATACCATGCAGTCTAAAAATTTATTTCATAAATATTTCAGCAATGTTTATAGCTTTAAAAGTAGACTTTACAGGAATAAAGTGTGCAGAATTACTGAGTTTATCGATTACAACCATAATAGAATCATTATGTTTCTGAGTTTTTGGCAAAGCTGTTATAAAGTCCAACAATATGGTCTCCCATTTCCATTCTGGTACTGGTAATGGTTGTAATAGGCCGGTTGGATGTTGGTGTTCAGCCTTAACCTGCTGACAATCTTGGCACCTAGCCAAGTATTTTGTTGTTTCTCCCTTCATATTAGGCCAGCAAAATAGTTTTGTAAGTGTTGTTATCATTTTCTGGTATCCTGGATGGCCAAAATACTGTTTCTTATGCACTTCATCCAAGACTATTAACTTTAACTCTGCTAAATTTGGTATGTGAAGTCTGTTGTTAAATCATAATAGTCCCTTCTTGTCGATACTTAGATCTGGTTTATCTGAGTTTGCGGTACTATTTTGTAATTTTTCCATTATCTTAGTGTAATTTCCATCGTTAAAACATGTCGTCCTTATTCTTTGTTCTAGATCACTTTCTGCCCTGCTGATATTTATTTCAAATAACCCATGGACTCTTTTTCTTAAAGCATCTGCTACCTTATTTTCCTTACCCTTGATATGTCTGACTTCGAAGTCGAATTCGCTCAAGAAGGCTAGCCATATTTCTTTCCTTGCATTAAGATCTAGTTGGCTAAACATATATTTCACACCACTATTATCCGTCAATAGTAGAAATTTTCTACCCATTATGTAGTGCCGCCACATTTTTAAGGCATGTATTACCGCTACCAATTCTAAGTCATGAGTGACATAATTTCTCTCATGTTCTTTTAATTTTCGGGACTCATAACAAATCATGTGTCCTTCATAATTTATGACACCACCTAGTCCTTCTTTACTTGCATCAACACATATGATAAATTCTTTATCTGAGTTTTCTACCTTCAATATGGGTGCAGTTGTTAATAATTCCTTAAGCTTGTTAAAACTGTCTTGACACTTCTGTGACTAGTTAAACTTGTTCCCTTTCTTTTGTAATGACGTGATGGGATAAGCTATTTTGGAAAATCCTTCTATGAATTTGCGATAATATCCGGTGATTCCCATGAATTACTGGATGTCTGCTACATCCTTTGGTACCGACAATTCCATAATGGCTCTTACTTTCTCAGGTTCGACTATAATGCCTTCTGCAGATATTACGTGTCCTAGGTATTGTATCTTCTTCTGGTAAAAATTGCACGTATCGAATTTAGCATACAGTTGGTGCTTCCTTAAAGTTTGTAGGACGACTCTTAAGTGTTCTTCATGTTCTTCCTCCATTTTAGAATACACCAGAATATCGTCAATAAATACTAGTATGAACTTGTCTAAGTACTGACTAAAAATACTGTTCATCAGGCACAAAAATGTGGCTGGTGCATTAGTGAGTCTGAAAGGTACGAATACGAATTCGTAGTGTCCATATCTTGTTCAAAATGTTGTTTTGTTTATGTCATTTATCCTAGGTAAGGGGTACTTGTTTTTAATATCCATTTTATTCAATTGTCTATAGTCAATGCATAGTCTTAGAGTACCATCTTTCTTTTTCACAAAGAGGACTGGTGCTCCCCATGGTGAAACACTGGGTTTCATATACTTTTTGTCCAACAATTCCTGCAATTGTATCTTTAGTTCTATCAATTCAGGTAAACTCATTCGGTAAGGTGCTTTCGAGATAGGGGATGACCCGGGTAGTAGGTCTATGGAGAAGTCTATTTCCCTTCTAGGAGGTGATTTTGGTATCTCATCAACAAACATGTCTCTAAACTCACGTAGGACAAAAAAATCTTCTAGCTTCGGCTTATCTTCTTTTTCTAACAAATTTGTTATTTGGATGGCATAAACTTGACACCCCTTTCCCATACATTTATTGAATTGCATTGCTATGACTTGTGTAACTGATACTAGTTTTGGTATACCTTGGGTTGTTCTAGTAGTGTCACAGTCATGTTTATAGTTAAGTGTCTTTGTATAATAATCTAGAACTTCTTTGTGTCTTTCCAACCAATCCATTCCGATGATCATATCGTAGGATCCTAGTGGTAGAATATTCAGATTTTTTTTTATGTTTTGACCATCTAAGTTAAATTCAAAATCAGAAACAAAGTCAACCATTTTCCTTTTAGTTCTTGTTGCTAACTGTACCATCCATGATTTTGCGTGTTTCATCCTCTTAAGTTTATTTGAATCTACTACTCCATGAGTGATATAACTTAATGTAGCTCTAGGATCAATTAAAACAGAAATTCGGGTGTTATTGATTTTACCTTTGATTTCTACCACGAAGGATTGGTGGTCAGCTTGCTGGCCGTATATGGCTGCATTAATCCGATGCAAGATTCTACCCATGTCTCCCACCATCGAGGCTTCCTGTAAATTATGAATAGCATTTCTGTTTACTAAACTTAAACGAGGAAAGTTCCTTCTTAGATGAGGTTCTCCACATTCCCAACACTTTAGTGGTTCGTAGGGGCTGTCCCCAAACTTCTTCATTCCCAAATTTACCAGTTTAACACTACCTTACGTATTCGGATGGTTGGAGTGAAAATCCTTTCTTGGAAAGATTTTTGTTGCATTATGATACAGAGCTGGCTGGTATCCCTTCTTCCGCTGGTTCATTTGATCTTGCTTCTTATCCTTCCAGGATTTGAGAAACTTTGCTTGTTGTTTATATTGATCGTAGCACATTCATGCTTTCCTGAATACTTCACTCAAGGATTTGAGGTTGTCAAACTCAATTATGTCCCTGTAGGACTATGGTAAACAACTTAAGAATCGCTGGATTTTTACCTTATCCTTTTGGATGTAAGGCACGAACCTTAGTAATTCTAGAAATTTATTTATAAGGTCCTCCA
Source organism: Picea engelmannii (assembly GCA_009831015.1). NCBI lineage: Eukaryota > Viridiplantae > Streptophyta > Pinopsida > Pinales > Pinaceae > Picea > Picea engelmannii. Next base: position 390,275 of record ML785419.1, read on the forward strand.
TTGTCATCTATCCAAGTCTTAAATCATAAAAATATTTTGTTTTCCTTTCATAGTAGCTTTCAGATAGGTACTATTTCTTGAAATAATTCTTGAAATCAGACCATTCCATCTGTTTTTCCTTTAGGCCTTTGGCCAATTTCAGGTCTTTCTACCAAATGTTGGCCTTCCCTTTCAGATTGTATATGGCCATTCTGACCTTCATATTGCTGAAATAGTTATATATATGAAAATATTTTTTGATGTCCAATAACGATGCCTCATCTTCTTCTCCTGTTCTGGATTCTCCATCAAAGGAAACTGGTTTAATTTTCCTGAATTCTCCTTCAAGGTGGTCTACTTGTTTCCTCTTTCGGACTGTTTTAGCTTTGTCCTTAGCAGAAGGTGTACCTTCATACGAACTGTCTCCTTTTTTTGTTTTAGGCCCATAATTCTTTGAATCTCTCTTGCTGACTTCTTCGTCATTATTATCGTCCTTTTGGCTTTTCTTGGTCACTATACTGCGCAGTAGGAATTCATTTATTTCCTATTGTTCCTGTTGAGATTTCTTTAATTTTTCATTGTCGACTTTGAAAACTGGCAGTTCGACGATGATATTCATCATTGTTTCCAAAACTTCAGTAGGTGAACTTCCGTCACTATTCTGTCTCTGATTTTTAGGAGGTATTTGTTCAGGATTTCCATCGATTTAGATTTCCCTGTCATCATTTACTTCTGCCATGATAAACACAATAAAGAAAAGGTTTTATGTTTGTAACAATAAAGGTTTTTATTAGCTTTATAGCAACATAATTATATATAAGCAAATCAGATGGCCCTATTCAAAGTCCAAGTGTTGTAACCTATTTCTCTGATACCATATGTTATGAACCTCAAAATTCCAAAATAATTTTTTTCTTCTTAGTGACATTAAAATTTCCTTTTCTTCGATCAACTTGTTTTGAAGGTCTCAAGGTTATCGTATGTGATTAGGTGTCAATACTATCACTCCCATAACAGCTATGATCACTACTGTTGTCGATACAACTACCTTCCTTTGTAAGAGAATTTTATCTTTAAACATCTTTGGTTATCTAAAAACCATATATATAAAGGTTAGAAGGCTAAACTAGTTAAAAATATAGTTCCTCAGTTTACTAAAAAAAGTTAGCAAAAGGGGTAAAGGCCCGTCCCGAGACATATCTTTATAAAGTTTTAAACATTGGGGTATTCCAATCTCTCCAACCTAACATTATTGTTTCTTATACATACGAGAACCTATATGAGAGGTATTGGGTTCCGAAAGGAACTACTCGTATTAAAGATCACTAGTCTTAGATTAATGAGGGACTTTAAAACTTTGTTAAAATTGTTCGAATGATACACTCTATGTAAGACAAATCATGATTACCCTTACCCAACCATGACTCCAAACTTGTGGTGGGTTGACGGTTGTCATCATTGAAGGTTTCAAGCGTGCTAGTCCTCCTTCTCGAAAGAGTTAAGGTTAACGAACCAGGTAGTCTCGTTCCAACTAACGAGAAATTGGATTTATTAACTATATTTCAACATGTTAGTCCTCCTTCCCGAAAGCGTTAAGGTTAACAAACGAGGTAGTCTCATTCCAAATAATGAGAAACTGGATTTATCGGTTGTATTAGGAATGCCCCTAATAGAGTCATATCCCTCGCACAGACTTGGTGGAAATTCAACTGATGTACTTGTCAGGTCCTGAGTTAGAGCCCCTGTCTAGCTTGAGTAATGGTGATATTCCCAGGAACCTTTCGAGGTTTATAACTCAATGATTGTGTCAACGAAACCCTGCCACCTAACCTCGTTCACATGGTAGCGTACTTTTGCATACTATCACCATTACTCTACTTCTATGAAGGGTTGGTAGGTGATTAATGTTGTCTCCTGCCTGTGTCTAGGTATTTTCAAAACAAAAGAAAATGCCTTAGTGCAACCCTGTGGTATCTCTTAACTCTATAATAGGTTGGTGGTCTTGGATGGACGTGACCTGGGCGAAGGATATGGAGACGTTTATTCCTTGGTGTTCCCTGTACATGGTAAGACAAAGACTCTGTGTTATTTTCTTTTTCCCTTGAATCCAGGACTCTTAAATATTGAAGACTCTGTTGGTATTGATCTTCTCTGGTTTTGTGTTTATGGGTTTGTTGGGTCGCTGCAGATTTCCTATTCTGTGTTGGATTTCTTTTCTTATCTCTCATTATTCTGTGATAGGTATCCTTTCCTCTACGAACCCTCGTAGAAGGCTCGGACTATAAGGTATTTCGAAGGGGATGGGAGAGTTTCCAGTCTATGAGCCAGTGTTCTTGTTCAGAGGTAAGTTCTACATGACTCAAGTTCCATAATGTAGGTCTGAACTCAGTATAACTCGATTAAGAGACTACATTCCTGGTTATGATTCCTTTTTGGGTGTTAAGGATTCGAAGGTTTATTTCCCCTCTTGTCATGAGTCTATGCATATAAGTGACAGGGATCCCTAAGAGTAAATAAGGATCCCAATGTATAACTTTTGTAATGCCCAAAGGCCTGCATCTTACATTGGGTGTCTTCAACATAATTATCGCTGAGTAAATTATTTCTTGTTTATACTGTGATTCATATATTCTTTGTCATACCCTATGTATATAAACTGTTCGCCATTGTAGTTGATGTGGTTGTGTAATCTATATTCTCTGGATTTGCAAGGAGTCAGGAATAACATAGATCTTCAAACTTCTGTGATCATTTCACCTGTGAAACTGTTTTCAGTTTAGGGATTTTTATTCCAAGCATTCGACTCTAGAAAATGTGTATTATGAATGTCTCTTCATATTAATTCAACGAAAAGGGTAAAGAAAATAATTAATCAATTTGTGGTAGCTATCCCAATGGTTTATGTATTCATACTGTATGTAGTTACTATTCTACTTGTTTACAGTCCTGTTTTTATTTTCTATCCTTACTCGATGAAGAATTTTCTCGGTTATAATCATTAATGGTCGGCCCTTATTTCCTGTGATGGTACCGATCAACATTATTTGGTTCCATTTCCTCATTTCGACTGAGGATGGATTCACTCAGTGGCGTCGATGGAAAAGATTCCACACCGATCGCAAGCTAAGTAATAATCTATAATTTAATTTCGTTAATCTTCCCTGCGAGTGATTTATTTCCTTATGATTAAATTGCGCTACTTCTATTTCAGATATAATCCATTTCTATTTAAGTTTTGTACCCTCTAAGTTTCATTGTGGACTCATGCGATCCATTCCCTTTTCAGGATTTAGATGCTTCGTGTTTGATGGATTTATTGGTCGCTGGACCCGAAAAGGTACTCGAGTTCTGACAACCGGACTTGTAACAACCCTCTTGGCTAAGGACATCTACTCAGTCAACTGGTGAAATTTTTTATTTTTATTTTTTAAGTGTGTGCGCATGTGTAGAAGAAACAACCCCCTCGACTCTAAGTCAAAACTCGAACCGACAGGACGCAAGTAAGATGAACACAATCAGGATGACCCGACATATCATAGCGACAATAAGAAGCAAACGCCCCCAAACAGGAGGCGAGCAACTAATGGCTGTAGGCAGAGACAGACTCCAGGGGTTAGGCACAGTACTGTCACAGAAAGAACGAATCCGTCAGTAGAGTCGCAGTAGTGGAACTGTTCCTTTAAACAGCTCGAGACTACTGATACGGCTCAGAATGTGTCGCAAGAGTGGAACTGTGCCTTTAAACAGCCCGAGACTCTTGATACGGCACTGGATTCCTTCCACCGGATTACACACAGACATACATACTAAGCTGCAAGAGGAGTCTAAATCCCGCCCAACACGACAGACTCCACAATACAACCACCAAGTACTTACAAGACCAGGGACAACAATAAGCACGATGAAAATCATTTTTCTAAAGATGGTCAGAATGAGCCACGACACCCATACCCTAATGGTAAACCCCCGACATTACATTCTCCTAGTTGACTTGCCCTTCCTACCCGTTTATTACCAGACAATTCTAGTAACCTAACAATAATAGCTTTGCAACCAGGCGTTATCATCCACACTTCCATTTAAACGAAGATTATCCTTGCAATTTAAACCCCATCATGATCATTCTAGCAAACAATTATTAACATTGCGGTTAGCCTCATTATTAACAAGCTAATTAAAACAATTGTTAATCTTGCAATTCAACTAGTGTTACCATGGCAACTAAACAAGTATTAGTATTGCAGTGAAGCATTTATCCTTAGCACCGTGAATTAACAACATTATCCCTGCAATGTAACCAAGTACCAATGTTGCACATTAACCAATATTCCATACCTCCCCAGAACCTA
>ML785419.1:438257-538954 GCA_009831015.1 Picea engelmannii
TACAGTTTCGCAAATGAAAAATATATGTACAGTTTCGCAAATGAAAATACAGTTTCGCAAACGAATATATATATGTACAGTTTCGCAAATGAAAAATATATGTACAGTTTCGCAAATGAAAAATATATGTACAGTTTCGCAAATGAAAATATAGTTTCGCAAATGAAAAATATATGTACAGTTTCGCAAATGAAAAATATATGTACAGTTTCGCAAATGAAAATACGGTTTCACAAACGAATATATATATGTACAGTTTCGCAAATGAAAAATATATGTACAGTTTCGCAAATGAAAAATATATGTACAGTTTCGCAAACGCAAACGAATGTACAGTTTCGCAAACGTCAAATGTACAGTTTCGTAAATGGGAAATGAATGTACAGTTTCGCAAACGGGAAACGAATGTACAGTTTCACAAACGCAAACGAATGAAAAATTTAAATATACGCAAACGCAAACGCAAACCAACCGCAAACAATAAATTATGCGAAATTTTGTGAAATTTATGAATGTAAATACCTCTGCGTCCTCGGCACCCACTGCTCCCTGCGACCTCGACGTCCTCTACTCCCACTGACCTCGGCGTCCACTGCTCCCACTGCTCTCGGCGTCCACTGCTCCCACTGCCCTCGGCGACACACAGCCTCACACTGCTCCCACTGCCCTCGGCGACACACTGCCCTCGACAAAGAGACTCACACCTGAAAAAAATTCCAAATGTCTAACATCGATGTGTGGAAATTATATAAATATGTTTTCAGCCGAACTATTGTTCGGCCGAAAACTAATTGCCGAAAAAAAAAAATCCGGCCGACCAAATTTCTACACGCAAATCGAGGGACCAGTTATGGCTCCATTCGATTTGACGTTTATGTTTTCGGCCGAAAAATATATTTAGTTCGGCCGAAAATTTGTTTTTCGAAATTTTGGAGACCAGATTGTCACAAAAGTGTAACCCACCTTCGTGATTCCACCCAAAAGTGAAATTTTGCATATACTCAACCCATTTGACATGTTTCTGATTCAACTTCTCCTATTGAGTCACAAACTGCAATGCATGATTGTCACTGTACAAGACAAACTCTTTCAGGATCAAGTAATGCCTCCATTTCTTTAATGCCTGTATGATAGCATAGAACTCCTTATCATAAGTGGAATATTTCACTTTCGCTTCATTCAGCTTCTCGCTGAAATATGTTATCGGCCTGTCTTCTTGACTCAAGACTGCCCCTATTGAAAATCCACTTGCATCGCATTTCACCTGAAATGTCTTCTGGAAATCCGACAACACCAAAATTGGTTGTTTCGTAATCTTCCTTTTCAACAGATTGAAACACTTTTCAGCTTCCTCAGTCTAGTGAAAAGACTTGTGTCTTTTCTTTACTGTGTCCATCATTGCTGCGCTAATTCCACTGAAATTCCTGATGAACTTTCGGTAGAAACTAGCCAATATGTGAAAACTTCTCACTTCAAATATATTCTTCGGTGATGGCCAATTCTTGATCACTTCCACCTTATCTGGATCCATCCTCAACTCATTTGCTGAAATAAAAAATCCCAATTAGATGAGCTATGTCTTCATGAATGAGGACTTCTTCATGTTTATCAACAACTTCTCCCGCTGTAACGTCTACATCACTGTAGCCAAATGCTTCAGATGCTCTTCCACTGTCTTATTGTAGACCAGTATATCATCCAAATACACAATGACAAATTTTCCAATGACCTCCCTCAGGACTTCGTTCGTCAAGCTCATGAAGGTACTCGGTGCATTTGTTAAGCCAAATGGCATAACAAGCCATTCATACAACCCCTCGTTTGTTTTGAATGCTGTCTTCCATTCATCACCTTCTCTCATGCGGATCTGGTGATAACCGCTTTTCAAATCAATCTTTGAAAAATACTTTGCTCCACTCAAGCAATCCATCAGATCATCCATCCTCAGCAATGGAAATCTATACCTGATGGTTATCTTTTTTATCGCCCTTGAATCAGTACACATCCTCCAGCCTCTGTCTTTCTTCGGACTGAGTACTATTGGAACAACACATGGAATCAAGCTCTCTCTGACCAAAACATTGTCCAACAAATCCTGGACTTACCTTTTAACCTCCTCATTCTCTTGCGGTGTCAACCTATACGCGACTTTTTTTGGAAAACTGGCTCCTAGTATGAGATCAATGTGATGACTCACACTTCTTATCGGTGGCAATGAACGAGGTAATTCATCCACAACTATATCAGCGAACTCTCCCAGCAGTTCCTGAATCTCCTCTGACAAATCATCCACTCTTGTGCTAGTCAGAACAATCCTGGGCTTTTTGACCACAATGAACTATGGATCCTCCTTCTTCTTAACCTCTGTAAGGAGTTCCTTCCCACTCATGAGAAGTATAGTGTTGCTTACTTCCGGCTTCACCTCCTTATCCTTGATCGGAAGCAACATGTGTGTCCTCCCATTCTTCTCTAGGGTGTATGTGTTCATTCTCCCATCATGAATCACATTCCTATCATATTGCCATGGTATACCCAACAATAAATGAAAAAAATCCATAGGAATGACATCACATAATATCTTATCATTATATCCTCCTATCTTTAATTCAACTAAACATTGTTTAGTGACAGTTACCTGGTGTCCTTTCTGTAGCCACGAAACTCTGTATGGGCTTGGATGATCAGTCGTCTCCAGCTCCAACTTCTATACCATCTCTGTAGATACGAGATTATCCATGCTACCACTATCTACAATGACCTTGCATACCCTGTCCTTGGTTTTGCAAGCAGTCCTGAAAAGTCTGGTCCTTTGGACTGAACTCTCCACCTCCCTCTCAGGTGTCAAAAGGACTTTTCGCATCATCAGCGATCTTCCACCTTCAGCTTCTTCTGCCTCAACATCCCACCTATGTGCCTCAGTGATGTGAGATTCTCCAATGTCCTTCTTATTATTTGGACACTCGTAAGACTTGTGTCCATTCTTTCCACATGTGAAGCATGTAATTACTCCACCTCTTCCTCTTCCTCTACCTCAAGTACGAGGAAAAGTGTTGTTGTCAGCATAATCTCCTCTCTGCTCAGTATGTTTTCCTCTTTACTCAGCATATTGCTGCCCTCGCTGTGAGGTTCCACCTCTCTCTGTACGAGTCTGAGGTTTCTTCCATTCCTCCTTGGGCTTCTGATACTTATCCTGGGAAACTGATTTGCCTCTGGGCTGACTCCTACCTCGGCCCCTCTGACCCTTCTTTCGGCTCAGCTTCTCCTCTGCTTTTAGAGCCATCTGATAAGCATCTTCCACCGTTGGGATGGTTACCATGCTCATCTCATCCTGGATATCATATCTCAGGACTTTCATGTATCTGGCAAATTTTTCATCATCACTTTCCTGATGACCTTCCCTGATGTTCAGTTTATAGAATTCCTCAGTGTATTCTTTCACTGTCATCAGCTTCTGTCTCAGGTTCTGCATCCTCCTGAATAGAGTAATTTGATAGTATCTGGGAATGAATTTCACCTTCATCTTTGCGATCATCCTGTCCCAGCTTTTGATCTTCTGCTTTCCCTTGCAGCGTCTGTCAGCTTGTAGTTCATCCCACCACAATGCTGCATGTCCCTTCAATCTCGTGACAACATGCTTGACTTTCTTGTCTTCATCGACATCTTCATAGTCGAAGTATGTGTCGAGAGCTCTAATCCAGTCTAGAAGCTCCTCTGCATCCAAGTTTCCCTCATAAACTGGAATGTCCATTTTCACTCTTGCACCCATCCTGGAAATAACTCTGATCAAATGCTCGTTTGATGCATCTTCGGTTGCAGCCTCTTCCTCTCGTTCAACCTCAACTTCACTTTCAGAATCACTCAGATCTCCAAAAATGACTATGCATCTTTGTGTTGTCTCCATGTCTTCGAGTCTATCTCGTAGATCACGCATTTGTCTCTCCATAACTGGATCTATCATCTACCTGCCTCTTCTTCTCGGCATTTCCCTATCCTCTGGATTAGGTGATTTCCTATCTCTCCTTGGCGGAATGGTGAATTCTTCTTTCTCTGCTACAGAAAGCAAAGAACCTTTCTGTGCTCTAATACAAAACTTGACGCATCACGTGCTCACAAGCACGTCCTCTCACATGATCTTCTCTTTTCACACAGCCCGAAGAACTTTAATATTCCTCTATTTCCCTATTGGGAAATCTGCACCCACAGATCTCTTCGTGGGATCCCCCTTTCTTTACAAATCGGGAGATCGGACTTCGTGACTTCATGAATCCAAAGGTAGAGCGTCAATCTCACGAATCACCGAAACCTGACAATAGTCAATGCCGACCTTCTCCTATTGGGGGTTTCTCTATTGTGAATTTGGCACTCGCGATGTCAAACAAATTTCTTTATCGACTCCCGAACCCCAATATAGCGAAACTCCAATGCACGCGCGAGTTCGGCCCTTCACGTCACTTCACCCTATCGGCACTTCGAATTTCGCGGTATCGCGAATCCTGAGGTAATGGTTTCAGAACTTCTCGTTGTGAAAGCCTGATATATTATGCCACCTGTCCACATCGTCGACCCTTGTGGCCCCACACAATGTCTTTATCCATCATGATATCGCGTTTCGTGATTTCGTGATTCTCGTTGCCAAACCCTCGACTCTTCCCTCATGAAATCCCAAAGGGCGATTCTGGGAGTGATCCAACGGCTCTGGCTGACTTGGATCAATGGATCTATCCCTCCTGAGCTTTTAACCTCTCGAGAATCCCTGCAGTATCTCCCTTGCACCTCCTTGAGATCTGATGACTCACGGAATTTCATGAATTCTCCTCAGAAAATTCCGACCTTCCGTTCCTCCTAATGAAACCTGTGAAGTGACTAATTGTTCCTCCACAGAACTCGTCCTTCTGAGAGCAAACTCGCAACACCTGTTTAAAACACTTCACGGCTCAACTCCCTATGTTGCCCTTCAACAACTCCGAGGGCCTTATCCTTCATGAGCTTCCCACGACTTTGAACCTTGGAAAAGACTCTTGCACGCACTCCTTGCGGAAACCTTCAAACACTTCTAAGTGTTGATTTCCTTTGACCCTGCACACTCCTGCAGCAGCAGTCTCTCAACGCTTCACTCAGGTTCGCAACCCTGAGACTTTTACCCAGCCTGCGCACTCCTTGCATGACTCTTGTACCCAACTGCACCTTTGGGTGAATGAGAACAAAAGCTAAACTACCTGAGCCCCTGTCAACGCACTCCTTGCAGACACTTCAACTACACTCCTTACAGGAACTCCTTGCTAAGATAGAGAAACAATTAAAACTCATTCCTTCTCCCTTTCAGACATCAAAATCAAAACATAAAATCATATACACAGCATATAAATAAAATGTATAATAGGAAGCAAGCATTCATGAGCATACCATTCAGCATCAATACACAAAGAACAAAACACAGAACCATGAATTTGAATCAAACTCTCCTATTAATTCAAATATCAGTACATGGGTGTTCTTACACATCTCTCTGCGTGCTCTTTTTCTCAAATGCTTCATCGATAATGAAGCATTTCCAAGTCTATATCCCGTTTCCCTCTTGCGCTCTCAAGCAATCTGATCTAGAATTAAATTCTATCTACCTGCATTAACTACTATAAATGCCTTCTACCTACTAAGGACGAGAGCAATCCGCTCAAGGTCCATTTACAATATACAAGTGTTCTTCATATTAATGACTCATTTAAGATAGTGCAACAACTTTCAAGGTGATTTTCAAAGTTCGTGCTGGCGCTCATCCAGCTATCCTCCACTTCCGCACTGGCTCGCCTGATGTGTTGGTGATGCTCCTGCATCAAAAAGTGTTATCATAATTAATTCCTCCTCATAAATAAGGTCACATCTCCTCATCAACATAGTTCCAACCCAACATCCAAGCACTAGGTTGACTAAATCAAGTATCACATGACCCTCAAATATGATGTCTCATCACATCAGCAATGTCCAAGGTAAAAAACATGGTGTCGTTAAGGAGAAGGGCTCCATCACCTCTCCAAAGAGGTGTATCATAATCATCAAGGTTGCATCATCAATCCAAGCCCCATTGTCCTCAAGGCACGTGTGACATAATTAATGGCTCAAGGTGACATATCAACCTCCATATGGAATGTCCTAGGTCCATAATGCAACCTGTTAGGTCTAGGAGGTGGTGAGGGATCCCAAGAGTAATTCCAAGTCATCACAAGAGACAAAACTTATTATCAAAGATACAATTACCTCAATGAAGTGGACTAGAATAATCACCAACTTCCTCTGAAGGACCATGCCAAATGGTGCATCATCAACAAGCAAGGGATCAAAGAGTTCGGTGAGACCAACCATCATGGGTACAAGATTCATTAGAATCATAAAATGTGAGTCAAAAGTTAATGAAAAATACATGTAAGTAATTCACATTGGGTATCTTCTTCAAATTTCACACTAGATTATCACTTTATGCAATTTTACAAGTTCAAGTAATGGAGGACCACCATAGAACACTATTAGGTGTGCTAGTACCCGAGTAAATGAGTATTTTCTAAGAAACCCATTGAAGTGTAAGTTTGATTGAGTGGTATGACATGGGGTTTACTTCATGGTAATGGTGTAATTGACATGCAAGGCCACAAGTGGTATTCATATCCGTGAGCACCTTTGTAGAGGGAGTGCTTGGTGCATTGAGTTACCCTTTCCTTGACACTATTTGTTTCCACCCCTATCTTTCCTTTTCACATTCATTTTTTTTCATTGCATACCCCTTTTTATGTTTATTAATTTATTACATCGGGATAATTCAATTAAGTCATTTTCTTTAGATATGGATTCAGTGCATTAGGACATGGAGTGATGATATCATATCAAGGGGGTACAAATCAAGATTACTTGGATTTTGATTTATCATTCTTATATGTTTATCACTCTTTTTTATTTTGAATTTACAACATGATAGTTCCATTCTTTAAACTAGCTATGTCAACCTCGTGCATTCAATCCCCTTCTTCTCATATGAGAATGAAGTACAAAAACGTTTTTAGGATACATGTAATGTCCATTTCCAAAATATAAGAAAAAAAAAGGAAAATATATGGAGAATGTTAAGTATGAAAAGGTACGGGTACATTACGCCTCTATCATTCGTTCCCCTGTTTGAATTGCGCTCATCCCTTACTCAATTCGTGCCATCCCTTGGCCCGATCACACCCTCTCTTGGTGAATTTTTCCTCTATCCATATCTTAACCTCATCACAATGCCCAAGAGGTATGGCACCTCTTCCTATGCAGATCTTTTTGTCATTCCTGAGTTTTCACAATGCAGAGAGGTGTTTTTGCGCGCAGGTTGGGGGCCATTTTTATCCCACTTGTAGGGCCACGATGAAGAAATATCCATGCAATTTTCCCTCAGTTTTGATGGGAAGACAATGCACGTGGGGTCTCTTACCTTTGGGGTCTCAGAAGATTCCATTGTTGCAACCACGAAGCTTCCAAGAATGGGAGATAGATGGTTCAAAAACCACCAGTTGTTGCACTCAAGTTATAAAAGGGTTTTTAAGCCTAAATTCCAGAACATCTCAGGAGAAAAAGGATATTCTAAGGAATGGATAAAGGAGGAATTGATCAAACCTCTCATCGTCGTCACTAGTTTGATCACATGTGAAGGTAGATATTCCACTTTCAAAGCCTGTCATTTCAGATTGCTAGCTCATTTTTAGTTCAACAAACCTTTGAATTTTCCCTTCTACTTTCTAAAGAGCTTGGAAAACATGTCCTCTCAAGTGAGGAAGAACGTAACTAATCCCCACAACAACTTCTTTCACCATGTCTTAATCAAACTCCTTGTTCTAGCCGATTTAGAGAACCAGGTGCAAACTTGGGATGAATTTATTTATCAATTTGCAAACCCTTACTTGACAATTAAGACTCAAAAAAATCCACTTGGCGTAAGGACTATCTCTCCATCCAAGCTCCGCTCTCCAAGGACTCCAATCCCCCTTGCACAAACCATTTCTTTACTGAACAATTCAAAAATATCGTTGACACCCTTGCTTCCTCATCGGGTAAAAATACCAAGAGTAGAGATCAAAGAAAGCCTATTGTTAACCCCTTGATGCCTTCAATCTCTCTTGATCCCACACCTAAAAATATCCCAGAAGTGAATTAAAAATACCTTCCTTTAGTTCCCACAAATAGGAGGGGAGTCAATCGATTTAATAAAGCATCCTTTCGAAAGCGTACCCGAAGCACAAGAGAAAAACCTTATGCAAAACCTCTTCCTTCTTCAGACCCTATCCAAGTGTCCTCCGATATTTACAGCCCTCACAAGAGACTTAGGGAAGTTTATGCGAATGGATTAGAGCCACAAAGAAAGAAAAAGTCAAAGCCTACCTCTTCTTATCAACCTCCTATTACTCCTAATTCACCCATGCCTATCCTAGATCCTAAGAATGATAGGTTGTCTACATCTTTCAAAGGTTCTAAGCCTTCCTCTGAAACAAATGATTCTTCCCCAACCATTGATAAGCTAGAAAAAGAGAATTCTCAGCTGCTCCAATAGTTCGAAGAAAGGAAGACAATAGACAGACACCTTCATCATGATAATGCAGTCCTCCAAGAAAAGGTAAACTCCCTTCAATGGTTGGTTGACGAGATGACCAAATCCAACCGTAGCCTCAGAGCACAAATGAAGAAACACAAAAGGCATAAGGCAAAGTCTTCACAACAATAAGGAGAAGCTTATAAAGTTGATCCTCCTAAGAAAGCTTAGTCATGAGGGATAATTTCTTTTTGTTTGCAGTGGGACCTGCAAAATCTTAAGTGTGGGGGTAATGTTGGGCCTGAGATATGATCAAATTTTTGACATTAATTAGATACTTTTGTCGAATGTATATATGTGTTTTCATGCTTTGAAGAAGTTTTTGAAGGGATTTTGTGCCAAAATGCTATGATCCACACCAGGTATGAAAAATTCGTGTTTTATGATGATCTTGAGTGTAATTCAGTCTATTTTTATATTTCCATGAATCTAATTCGCATTTTTGGTGTCATAGGGCAAAATTGCAGCATGTTTTTGCTTCCGGCACTCAGTCTGGTACTCCATTCGGCACTCAGTCCGATACTCCATCCGGCACTTCGTTCGACACTTTGTCCTGCACAAAAACGATGGGCGATTTGGTGGTTATGGTATTTTTGGCCAGTGGTGGGCAAATCAAAGACATGATTTTTTCTTGTGCTCATCCCCTCCAGCTACTGAACTCTTGACAACTTGATTTGGGTTGTTAAGTTGGGCGATTGGCTCACCTCATTTCGGCAATTAGGGAATCATTAATGTAGTTTACTGTTTTTAGAAGAGGTTCGACCCTTCAGTGGTCGACCTCTTAGTATTTAAATCTTATAAATACCACCATGGTGTTCATACAATAGTTAAGACGTTCAGGAAGTTGTGTGTTAGAGACAAATACAATTTCCTCTGTTTTTCCATTTTTATTTTGCCAGAATTGTGTAAGACTGCGTTTTTAGTTTTAATGGTGAATTTGTGTTGTTGAAGATCATGGTGTGCATTTGAGGAGTGACCACGACTTGCTGGGGTGCCCACCAGGATTCTGGGTAACTATTCTATGAGTTTGTTTATGAATTACATAGCATAGATGTCTTTCTATTTTATTTCCTGTACATGAATTATTAGTTTACTTCTTTGTTATATAACTTGTTGTTATAGTTTAATTGTTCTAGTTTCCTTTTTCAGGTTAGTATGAAGGATCTTTTCAATATGCACTAACTTTGTAATTAGTAGAAACGAGTTTGCAAACTTGGACACTAACCCCATGTGAGATTAGATAGTAAATTATAATTTCTTTATGCTTTTAAATTCAAGTTCAAAATATAATTTAAAATAGAGTTTTAGAACATGATTTTAGTCATGTTTTCTTTAACAAGGCTTCGATGGATGGATAGTATTAGTTCTAGTTTTCATTTTTAGATTGCCTATTCAATTACTAATTAGTTTTTTCTTAACTAGTTGTTAATTCATTAGCTCATTAATTTACTTGTCATATGCTAGAATAATGTTTAATTTATGTTTATAAGCATTTCTATTTTTGCAATTTGAGTTATTGAAATAAGTCTAGCTTAGTTTTATTTCATGCAATAACTTTCTTAGATCTAGGTTGCAATTTCAATTTGTAGTTAATGATTGAATTTAGTTATGAGTTTGTTTACTTAGTGTAGAATGCAATTGAATTTCACAATCTCTTTATAATTGTTGATGATTAATGCATGAGTAATAATCACATGGATATGCAGGGTAATTGATGTTGTTTCCGTAATGGCCAAGTTCTCGCTAGATTGCCTAATTCACACTTTTCATTTTTCTATTGAAGTCAATATCGAGTTTATCCCTCTTGAATTATCTTTCATTGTTAAGTTCCATCGTGATATTATAAGACACTAGAGACATTCACACAACCATCAACACTATATTTGAGATTTCATAGGTTAAAAGATAGTTTCTTTCTTTCATAGATCATAAAATAATTTTCTTGCTTTTGTAGGATAGATAGTCTTTTTCTTTGGTAGATTAAAAGAGTAGTTTGTGTATCATAGATTAACAATTAGTTGTTAATTCTTCTTTCTTTCAATTAAGTAGAATTCCTTTTGTAAATTAGAAATAGTTGTATTAAGAATAGAGTTCACTTTTCTTTTATCTTAGTTAGTTGCTTATTGAGTAGTCTTAATTAGTTTACTTGTTGTAGAAGTTATCCTAGGTTAGTTAGCTATTTACTTGCTTTAATAGGTTAATTGCTTACTTGTCTCTTCTTTCTTTGATAGTATAATTGCTCGTTTATTTACTTGCTTTCACATGATAGTTGTTTATTAAATTTAAGTATACTAGTTAAAGTAGTTTGCTATTACTATTTTTTTATTGTTATGCTTAAATAGTTTTCTTTTGTTTATTGTTATGATTGCACTAGTTTGCTTCAAGTAGGTTTTTCATTTTTTTTCCTAGAACTATCCATCAATCCTTGGTTCAAAAGTACTTAGGTTATATAGTTTAAAGTTGCTTAGTAGGGTTTTCTCATTAGGTAGATTTGCTTGAATAGATTAGCCCTTAGATATCCACTTCCTTAGTTAGACTATACTACTACCAATCCTTCTAACTTGGCATATATTTTTCTACAACTCTAAGTTTACTTACCCTGGGTTGAAAATTTAATTGAGGGTTTCTAGTGTGTTTTTAATGTATATAGAACACCCACCATTTTTGGCATCATTGCTGGGTAGTTGTCTCAAGGTATGAAACAGTTAGGAAATAGATCATTTCTAGACCTTAGCATTAGATTTGTGGTAGGGGAACTTTAAGACGAGGGGTAAGAACCTGCACATCTATTATTGCAGGCTCCCCCAAACCCAATGGTAGTTTTTTCTTTTTCTTTTTTCTTTTCTTTCATGAATAGACGTAGAGACCCAAAAGGTAGATACATTAAATATAAATAAAACCTTTCAACCAAGGTTCCTTTCAACATTTTTGGGGGAAGGGGCGTTCCACTTATAAAATCCACAGACCGATACCAAAAAACAGGAGCTAGCTCAACTCAAAAAGATAAAGTAGTCTTTGAAGATACTAACATAGGGAGAACTATAAAACAAGAAATTGAAGCATCAATCATATTTGGACAGGAGGCAAGACCACTCGATCCCTCCACAGAAACAAACAATACAACCTTTGATTTTACACCACCACTAGGAGATCCTAACTTTGAGGACATCATAGACCTTGAATGGGTGAATATTTTGTTTGGTAGTTCATCCAACGTAATTATCTCTCAAACTGACACAAAAACCTTAGCACCAATAGTCTCAATGGGCTCGAGTAGAGTCCCAGACATCCAATCAGTAGGAAGACCCTTCCATGAAAGGGAAACCTTGTTCTCTTCAAAGATAAAATCACCTAGGTACTCTCTTTTTGGAACCAAACCAATATGGATGATCAGGAGGATCATAACAATGTAAGACACGGGGAGGAAGAAGAAACTGGAAACCAAACCGAAACTAACTTTGGGTTTCCAATTTTGGACACCACTCCAAATGTCAACATGAAGAATATTCCTCTCTCAGCACTGCCTACCTTTTATGGTAAAAATAGTGAAGATAAATACACCTTCCTATTTGAATTTGACATCTTGTGTAGGAGCTACAACTACGTACAAGATTCCCATAAACTAAAACTCTTTCCTCCCACCCTCAAAGACTTTGCACTAAGATGGTTCATGGGGTTGGGAGAATCTAGTATTAGGTCTTGGGAAGCCATGAACAATATCTTTTTTAAAAAGTGACAAGACTACTGCAAGACCAAGGAGTCTCGTAATGGCATATTTAAAATCCAACATTTAGAAGATGAGATCCTCAAAGATTATATGGAATGATTTGGTTATATCTCCCATAAGTCAAAATACCATGACCTCCCAGAGGATGTAGTTAGGGCTCTTTTCCTTAAGGGAATTTCAAAAGAATATGTAGATATGCTTAACCTAATGGCATCATGTGACATATCCCATAAACCATTTGCCAAAATATGTGAAATGTGTAAAAATTACTCAAGGAGTAGAGCCAAAAAAGGAAAGAATGTTCAGGACCCTTATAATAGAAGCTTAAAACCAGTTAGTTCAGGTGGTATCACGAGAGCAAAGATAGGGAAACTTTTAGAGAACTTCAAGATAGACATCTTAAGCACAATAGGTTCCTAGTTGGACACCCTCAAAATTAAAAAGAAACAGGAGGAGGAAAATGCTGCAATGAGCATATATTGCCCAAGATGAAGAAGGAAGCATTCCTTAAAGGAATGCCCATTAGATAACATTTCAGTTTGTGGTTTTTGCATGGAAAGCCACTCAACTGAGAAATGTCCATCATTTCCTGGTTTATTAGCCATCTATATGAGTGGAGATCATGGGGATTCATTTTATGCACCTAGGAGGCCATGGCAGCCTAGGAACCAACCCACATACCCAAATCTACAATCTCAAGTTCCACCCTATTACCAACAACAACAACAGTGGAACTCACCAAGTTGGAAAAACTGGTCTACTCAGTACCAACATCCTTGGCCTCAAGGATGGAGAGGAGGGCATAACAAAGGTAACCCTCAAGCTCCACTTTTCCCTATATCCAACCATCCTTATCCTCAGTTTCCACCAAACACTCTGCAGCTTCTGCCAAGTTTTGTTCCACCACCTTTACCTCCTATTCCACAACAACAACCGCTACAATATCATAATGAAATCTCCCTAAGACCGATATTATTACCGGCACAACCAGTGCCCAATCCCAATAACAATCACCCTCAACCTGCTCACAATGTTGATATGAAGGCCTTCCCGACATATGTTATTACTCTTGTTCCATTACAGGAAATTCAACTAAGATCAGGAAAAGTTATGGATAAGAAGAGACCTTCAGTAGTCATACAGGAAGAAGAAGAAGAAGAAACCACCAAAAAACCCACAGATGACACTAGGTGGGAAGATGTTATTATTCCTAAGAACCAAAAACCCAAGCTTCCCCAAAAGGGACCTTCACATATTACGAAGGCCCCTCCTTATCCAGAAAGATTGGTAATAGAGAAAGCTACCACCCGACCGGAATTTGACATCTTGAATGAATTGAAGAATATTTGTTTCAAGATTCCCCTGCTTCAAGCCATTAAAGACATTCCAATCTACAGTAAGGTAGTCAAAGAATTGTGTATTAAGAAGCCAGGTAGGAAGAAAAAGGACCCTCCTACAATACATTTGGTAGGAGGACTTTCTGACTACATATTAGAGAAGCCAAAACAAGAAAAATATGGGAACCCAGGAAACCCCGTAGTGACCATAACCATTGAGGTCTCCATTTGAAACACTCTCATAGACCTAGGGGTAGCCATCAATGTTATGACTACTACTACCTTGGAACAATTACAGTTACAACCTATTGTTCGGCCTACCCAAACCATTTTGGAATTAGCAGATAAGACCAGGGTTATACCTGAAGGAATTTTAGATGATATCATGGTTACTTTAGCCTCATGGGAATACCCAGTATGTTTTCTTGTCATTCACTCAAAGGACCCTACCAAAGGCCATCCCGCCATTTTGGGAAGACCTTGGCTAGCCACAACCAATGCATTTATTGGTTGTAGATAGGGAGAAATGACCATCTCGAATGGACTCTCTATCCAAAAGCTCCCCATATATCCTTCGACTCAACCTATCATGGAGAATATATGGTGTCTTGAATTTCCATACGAGAATGAGGACTGGGAAGAACCCGTATTTCCAAGTGAACATGCATGGGAACTTCGGGAGCACACAATGGAAAATTTGTTAAACCAGTATATTTCTATTATCACATGTGTGGATTTTCCATAGTCTTTTCCCCAATTTGAGTACATGTTTTGGGAATAATTTCAGGAACAGTTGGACCCATACATATTGTCTTATACATCTTTTATCTTCAATATAGATGAGTCTTCCATGTCTTATACTATGCCCTACGAGATTAGTCTGGTGAAATTTTTACATATAAACTCTAGGCTAGATGCAGACCAATAGAAACAGTTAATAAGTATCCTTAAAGAACAATAAGGAGCATTTTCTTGGGAATACACTAACATCAGGGGTATACACCCTAGAACATGCATCCATCACATATATACCCAGGGGGAAGTAACACCGTTTAGACAACCCCAGAAAAGGATGAACCCAACACTCAAAGATATAGTCAAGGAGGAAATCCAAAAGTTGTTAAATGTTGGATTTATTTATCCCATCTCCAATAGTAAGTGGGTATCCCCGCTTGTAGTGGTTCCAAAGAAAGTGACCGACAAATGGAGAATTTGTGTTGATTTACGAGAACTCAACAAAGCCACTCTGAAAGATTACTTTCCTCTTCCTTTCATTGACTAAGTTCTGGACACCTTGTCTAGAAAGAAGTATTTTTCCTTTTTAGATGGGTACAGTGGGTACAATAATACTCTCATAGCACTCAAGGACCAGGACATGACTACCTTTACTTATCCTTGGGGCACCTATGCCTATAGGGTCTTACCATTTGGATTATGTAACGCTCCTGCTACATTTCAACGAGAAGTACTAGGGATATTTGTTGATCTTATTCATGATTGTGTAGAGGTATACAAGGATGACTTCACAGTTTATGGCAACACTTACCAAGAATCTTTATCCAACTTAGAAAAATTCCTTATCAGATGCCAAGAAATGAACCTATCTCTAAGTCATGAAAAATGTAAAATTTTGTTAACTGAAAGAGTGGTTCTAGGACATCATGTTTCATTTGAAGGGATAAAAGTCGATCCTGCAAAGATTGAGGTCATCGTTAGACTTTCACCCCCCAAGAATCAGAAAGAGGTGAGAATATTTCTTGGACATGCCAAATACTACCGGCGGTTTATTGAAAATTTTACAAAGATTGTTGCACCTATGTTTGGATTGTTAATAAAATATGTTGATTTTGTTTGGACTGAGCAGTGTCAAAATTCCTTTGAAACCCTGATAGCTAAGTTGTTTGTGGCACCAGTTATTAGAGGGCCTAATTGGACTCTCCCATTTCACATATCTAGTGATGCCTCTGACACCGCAATATGAGGAGTATTAGGGCAGAAAGAGGACCAATAGTCCTATGCCATCTATTTTGTGAGAAAGAACTTGTCCCCTGCCGAGTTAAACTATACAGTTACCGAGAAGGAATTATTGGTAGTTGTTCATGCTATCAACTAGTTTCATCATTACATTACAGGTTACAAAGTATTCATACATATAGATCATTATGCCATTAGATTTCTCATGAATAAACCCATAACTAGTGGCTAAGTGACTAGGTGGCTCCTATTATTGCAAGAATTTAATACCACTGTGCTTGACCGACCTGGAAAGGATAACGTTGTAACTGATTTACTTTGACTAATAAAAAATGAGGGTGACGATATCCCTGTAGATGATAGTTTCCTAGACAACCTTTTTTCCCTTTCTATCAATACCCCATGGTTTGAGGATATGGAAAATTATCTGGCTACTAGGAAGTTACCGTATCATTTGTCACCTCATGAAAAACGTAAAATTATTACACAGCGTGCTAATTTCTCTTGGGTTGGTCAGGACATTTTTCGCATAGGTCCTGATTTGATTATTCATAGATGTGTCCGCGAGGATGAGGTACCAGAAATACTATGAATTTTTCATGATGGACCATGTGGTGGTCATTTTTCTGATAAATGCACATCATATAAGGTGTTACATTCGGGTTACTATTGGCCTAGCATTTTCAAAGATGTTGCCAAGTATGTGAGAATTTGTGATAGCTTCCAAAGGATAGGAAGACCTATGTCAGTTGACGAAATTCATTTGTGTGCCCAAGTTATGATAGAACCTTTCAAAAAATGGGCCCTTGACTTTGTAGGACCAATTTCACCCATGTCCCATAAAAAGAACTATGTTTTGGTTTGTATGGACTATGTCACCAAGTGGGTGAGGGAAAATCCCTATTCAGGGCTACAAAAAAGTCTGTTGTCGAATTCATCTATGAAGACATATTTAGCCGTTTTGGTGTCCCTCATGAAATTATTACAGACCAAGGCACTCAATTCACTTCCAAGTTGATGAGAGAGCTAACAGATAAATATGGGAGTAAACACTGTAAATCTTCTCCATACCACCTGCAAGCCAATGGTTATGTAGTATCTACAAACAAAGTCCTGGAAGCTATCTTGACCAAGATTGTTAAATTACATCACCGAGATTGGGTTGATAGGCTTCCATAGGCTTTGTGGGCATACTGGACCACCTAGAGGAACACCACCTGACATACCCCTTATGAGGTAGTGTACGGGAAACAAGTACTTGTACCAATAGATTTCTATGTAAGGACCTTCTGTATTGCCACAAAATTGGGATTAAACTTAGATGAGGCTCAGGAACAATGATCCCTATAATTGAATGATCTTAATGAGATCAGGCAATATGCCATCCAATGAACAATATTAGTCCAAAACCAAAGAAGCAAGTGGCATGACAAGTTTATTAAGAAGAAACACTTCCAACCTGGTGATTGGAATTTTTTGTTTGACTCTTGATTCAAAACCTTCAAAGGAAAAATAACGACTCGGTGGTTGGGCCCTTATGAGGTAGACACTGTATATGACAATGGAGTTGTAAATATGAAAACAATTGACGATGGACAAGTCTCCTTTGTAGTAAATGGACACTGACTCAAATTTTATCATAAGCCCATTTCCAAAGAGGATTTTCTACAGGTCATGTCAACTAACAAGGCATTGGCCTTAGTAGATGGGGAAGTCCCCCCTTGTTCTTGAATTTTTTTTTGAATTTTCTACTGTACATATGTAAATAGTCTTTGAATTTTGTTAATAATGCAATTCTAGAGATTTCTATAAGTATTTATTTCACAAGGAGTAGACAGTTTCAAGGAAATGTAAAAAGAATATTTTTTCTTCAAAACATTGTTACACTTGAATTTTGTTTTCTGCTAAGCATCAAATGAATATTGACTAACTGTAATTAGCCATATTCTTGCAAAAATTTTCATTTTCTTAAGGCATTCCAAAGCAATTGCTCTTGTAACTCTTCATCACTGTATAAGGAAGTGATACCATAACCATCAATCTTAGAGGTCTCTCGTACAGGTTTTTCCAAGAAACCTGAGTAAGTGAGTAAAGTTTCTTTATTAAAGAGTAACAAGGAGGTCTAATTAGCGGTTATTCATGGAAACATAAAAATAAATACAAAAGAGGAAAGCAAGTTGAGCCTAGAGATACCTTTCTATTCTTTCTCAATGGTACCATCCACTACACACTAAATAGCTTGATTATATCATATCTTTAGATAGGCCACGTTCGTTTAAGTACCCCTTACATTGGGACAATCACTAAGTAATATAATGGAAAGTCATCCTCTAACATAAATACCATCCCAATTGAAAAAATAAAGAAAAATTTGTTTTCAGAGCTGCCCCCCCCATCTTCTTGCATAAAGTATTCTTATACTAAAATCTTAAAAGATGGAGGGCCAGTCTCTGAGGATGTAAGAGGATAAATCATCAAAATATTGAATAGGTCTGCTGGCAGTGGGTATCGGCCTGTGGTATGACTAGGTAAACCTGGCAGAGTACTGAACATGCTTTCTAGCAGCGAGGCATTCTACCTAGCGAGGATGGTAATCTGACAAAAATAAATAATAAATTTAAACTTGTCCTAATGTACTACATTACTTGTAGACAAAGATGACATGAAGTATGTATGATTTAGCTAAGGTTAGTGAACTCCATAAACTTTCCATTGGGAACTAACTCTAAGACTATATTGAAACTCGCTTGCCTACCTCTTCTTATCTATATATAGGATCTCTTATCCTATAGGTGGGGCCATCCTCTAACCGTCTCGTAAGACCAATCTATGAAATTTATCTTTACACTTGACATACTATAAATCTTTGGCTATTTGGGGAACTAACTTTTTTCCTATACTTTTGATTGTGAGGTGTCACAATACTTATGTGTGGGGGAGGGGTTCATGAGTTGACAAATGATCATCACCTAGAGATATAAATCTTTGTAAGAACTTTTGTATTATTTCCATGATACATGTTATTACATCAATAGTCATTTTATTTTTGAAGTGATAAACTCCTGTCTGTTATAAATTGTTGAACATATACTTAACATACCACTTTTATCGGTTTATTTCTCATTACAAGTTGTACATTGTAGGTTTGAAAATACATTTCCTATGCTTTCTATAACCTATTCATTGTAGGCTTTGACATTACATGTCCTCTGTAAGAGGATTGAGTGAACATGATGGAAAAATCAACAACAAGGGATCATTCTGCCTCTTCTCTCAACCACTATGATTGTCAAAAACATTTCAATATTGCAGGCTATCCATTACATAAGGTAAAAATGTATTTAACACAAAGGTGTCGTATGAGGTGTCATATGAGGTGTCGTATGAAGTGTCGTATGAGGTGTTGAACAAAGTGCCATATGAATTTACACAGCATTAACTGTCCACAATTCCAGGTAACTAGGAATCAATGATATTTAATTGAATTGGTTGCAGGCAATTGAGAGTGAGGATGCAAACTTTAGACATGTTCATGATCAAATGTCCAAGTCAAAAGACTTGGGCATTGATCTAACTCCACATCATTAAGATTGCCCCCAAAAATATTCCTTTGAATTCGAAATTTCCCACACATGGAAACTCATGCGTGCATGTGTGCAACCAATTCCACCATAGGTGCATTCAAATATGGGATAGGTAACCTATTATCCCAATATGTGAAGGTAGATATTCCACTTTCAAAGCTTGTCATTTCAAATTGCTAGCTCATTTTCAGTTCAACAAACCTTTGAATTTTCCCTTCTACTTTCTAAAGATCTTGGAAAAAATGTCCTCTCAAGTGAGGAAGAATGTAACTAATCCCCACAATAGCCTCTTTCACCATGGATTAATCAAACTCCTTGTTATAGCCGAATTAGAGAAACAGGGGCAAACTTGGGATGAATTTATCTATCAATTTGCAAACCCTCACTTGACAATTAAGACTGGTAAAAATCCACTTGGCCTAAGGACTGTCTCTCCATCCAATCCCCTCTCTCCAAGGACTCAAAATCCCCCATGCACAAACCATTTCTTTACCATAACAACTCAAAAATCTTGTTGACACCCCTACTTCCTCATCGGGTAAAAAGACCAAGAGTAAAGATAAAAGAAATCCTATTGTTAACCCCTCGATGCCTTCAATCTCTCTTGATCCCACACCTAAAAATCTCCAAGAAGTGATTCAACAAGACCTTCCTTTAGTTCTCACAAATAGGAGGGGAGTCAATTGATTTAATAAAGGACCCTTTTGAAACAGTACCTATAGAAAAAGATAAAAACCTTATGCAATACCCCGACCTACTTCAAACCTTATCCAAGTGTCCTCCAATCTTGAGAGCCCTCACAAGAGACTTGGGGAAGTTTCTACAGGTGGATTAGAGATACAAATAATGACAAAGTCAGAGCCTACCTCTCCTTATCAACCTCCTATTACTCCTACTTCACCTATGCCTACCCTAGATCCTAAGAATGATAGGTTGTCTACATCTTTCAAAGGGTCTAAGCCTTCCTCCGAAATAAATGATTATACCCCAGCCATTGATAAGATAGAAAAAGAGATTTCTCAATTGCTCCAATAGTTGGAAGAAAGGAAGACAATAGACACACACCTTCATCGTGATAATGTAGTCCTCCAAGAAAAGGTAATCTCCCTTGAACGGTTGGTTGATGAGATGACCAAATCCAACCACATCCTCAAAGCACAACTGAAGCAACACAAGAGGCATAAGGCAAAGTCTTCACAACAAGAAGGAGAAGATTCTAAAGCTGATCCTCCTCAGCAAGCTTAGTCATGAGGGATAATTGTTTTTTGTTTGCAATGAGACTTGCAAAATATTAAGTGTGGGAGTAATGTTGGGCCCGAGATATGATCGATTTTATGATGTTAACTAGATACTTTTTCCGAATGTATATATGCGTTTTCATGCTTTGAAGAAGATTTTGAAGGAATTTTGTGCCAAACCACTATGATCCACACCAAGTATGCATAATTCATGTTTTACGATGATCTTGAGTGTAATTTAGTTTGTTTTTATATTTCCATGAATCTAATTTGCATTTTCGGTGTCACAAGGAAAAATCGCAGCATGTTTTTTCTTCTGGCTCTCAGTCCGGTACTCCATGTAACACTTCGTCGTGCACAAAAACGATGGGAAATTTGGAGGTTATGGTATTGATGGCCAGTGGTGGGAAAATCAGAGCCATGGGTTTTTCTCATGCTCGTCACCTCCATCTACTGAACTCTTGAGAACTTGATTTGGGTTGTTAAGTTGGGCGATTATTGGCTCGCTCCATTTCGGTAGTTAGGGCATGATTAATGTAATTTACTAGTTTTAGAAGAGGTTCAACCCTCCAATAGTTGACCTCTTAGTCTGTAAATATTATAAATACCACCGTGGTGGTCATACAATAGTTAAGAAGTTCAGGAAGTTGTGTGTTAGAGACAAATATGATTTCCTCTGTTTTTCCATTTTCATTTTGTCAAAATTGTGTAAGACTGCATTTTTAGTTTTAATTGTAAATTTTTGTTGTTGAAGATTGTTAATCCCTAAATAGTGGCTCATTACTCCTTAATTGGGGCATATTACATTAATAATGTTATTTTATTTATGTCGTCTTTAGTCTATTACTTGTAATTATACCTCCTAGTCTCCTATTTATACCAAGGAGACATTTTCATTTGGAATCATCTTGGAATTGAACATTTATGTGAGAATAAGGAGGTTTCCCACTCGAAGAGGATTATTATCTGAATTTATCTCTTTTTCAAGGCGTTGAGTAATTATTCTGAGGTTGTTCTACCCTATATTGATATTTGGTTCCTAACATATGGTATCAAAGCTCAAGGTCTTGGGGTTTCGCTACTACATCTAAGACACCTTGGAATTTTCTATATAACTATTTTTCTACAATGATTCAGAATGAATGGTTTGCGGGATATTTATTATATGGATCATGGTACGTTGGGTTAAAATTTCATCTCCCTCGGCCTTATACGTTTGGAGATACAACCTTTCTAAGATAGAGTCCAAGAATCATCCTAAATTGAGTCATTGAGGAATTTTCTCTACAAAGTTTTTTTTTGTAATGTTTTAGGCCCTAAACTCTAGAGTCTATTCACAAAAATTAGTAAGGTATCTGTGGTAACAATTTCATCTTTTGGGTCATCCTAAATTTTTAGATATACCCTGTGGAAGATAGGGTATCTGACTAGTCGTATTAACTAGTCTCAAACAGGTGTTCCGGGTAAAAAAATCATAACTTCGTCCTAGAGTATTTACATTAAGTGAGACCAATTGCATTGGCTAGTCGACAGACTGTAGTAGTTTTGGTACGAGTTTCAGAATTTTTTATGAATTATGTTGTGCGGGGCACACTATACAAGTGAGATCTCCTGGAAAGGAAAATAATCAACACGTTGTGGGGAAGTTACTGTAAATTCCACTTGGCACATCCAATTTTGATTAGACCTATGGCATTGTAGAGAAGCAATATCAGAGACCTACAAAAATGAAAATTTCATACTCATAAGGGCTGAAATTTTGGAGATACAATAAAAGTAAGATTGTCTAGCAGAACCACCTCAAAATCAAGGTTTAAAGTGATACTTGGCCAACATGCAACCAAAAAAGGGAACTTCTACACCAAATAAGCCTCCAGAAAATCCTACTTGGACTATTGATGAAGGTGAAGAAATGCATAGGGACATAAATAATATACAAAATAAGACAGTAACAAAAGATGAACTACAAGAGATGGAAGCTAAGTTGGAGGCAATAAATACTAAGATGGATGGTTTAAAAGAGGAGATCATGGAAGGATTGAAAAATTTTGTAATAGAGAGGACACCTGGAAGTGAAAATGTATCCCATGAAATTCATGATGAGGACACAAGGAAGGTGAATCAATAATGGGGAAACTCCAACTTTGGGTTGAAGACCAACCACGTTCCTAAGATCGATATGAGGAAGTTTGATGGAAAGGACCCTATCACATGGATACTTCAGATGGAGTAGGTATTTGATCTACATAATGTGCCACATACACAAAAGGTATGAATTGCTTCTTTATATTTAGAACCCAATCAATTTGTATGGTATCGATGGCTTTGTTCTCGCAAATCACTCATCACTTGGACAATTTTCACGGAAGAATTGATAGAACACTATGAGGATACAAGGAGCAATACCTTCTTTAGCCAATTGATAAATCTCAAGAAAAAGGGTTCACTTACAGAGAACATTGAGAAATTCTAAAGATTGAATATAAAGGTAACAGATATTCCAGATGAGCACTTGATTGATGTATTCATAGGAACTTTAAGGGATAACAATCAACATGAGGTTCACCTTTGGGAACCCAAATCATTGGAGAATGCATTTAGGGTGGCAATAAATGTTGAAAGTAAAAATATGGCTATGGCTACTAGAAGGACCAATCCTAACATCTATAGAGAGAATAATGATCCTTCTTCTAAAACACCTCAACCTACAAGGTTGACACCTCAACAATTGGAGGAAAAAAAAGAAAAGCGTTTATTCTTTAATTGTGACAACAAGTACAGTAAGGGACATAAGTGTGGTGTGAAGAAATTGTTCTACATATATTGTGAAGAGGAAGAAGAACAAGAACTAGGAAAAAACCATCTCAAGATTAAAACGTAGAAGCAATTTTGTTTGAAGAATTGAATCCCATGATATCATGTAATGCATTGGCTAGAATTAACACTCCTCAAAACCTCAATATCAAAGGATATATAAAAAATAAAAAGGTAATAGTCCTAATTGATTCTGGCAGTACTCATAATTTCATTCACCATAAATTAGCCAAAGATCTCAATTTCTTTGTATATCCAGCACGAGAGTTTCAAGTAGTTATTGCAGATGGAGGAACTATAAATTGCTCAAGAAAATGCAATAAGATCAATATTACTATAGGGGAATATGTAATTAATAGTCCAATGATTTCTATACCCATGGGTGGTGCTGATGTTGTACTAGGAATCCAATGGTTACAATCATTAGGAATAATGGCTTTTAATTTTCAAGAAATTTTTATGAAATTTTCATTGGAAGGAAAAGAAATTGAGTTAAGAGGTATCACAGGGAAGTGTGGTAAGGTGATAATCTCTAATGGCATGACAAAATTATTGAAAAAGGGGCATCAAAGTGTTATTGCACAACTATGCTCACTAGATGTTCAAACATCTAAGACATATATTCCTCTAGATCTCCAAGGGATCATTGATAAGCATTCCAAATTATTTGAAGATATTCCCAAAGGTATTCCACCCACTCGAAATAATGTTCATGATATTCACCTAATTCCTGGGAGTGTTCCTCCTAACATCAGGCAATACATATACCCTTATGCCCAGAAGAGTGAAATTGAGCACATGGTTGAAGAAATGTTAGAGGCTGGCATTATTAGACCTAGCCAAAGTTCTTACTCTACACCGGTGGTAATGGTATTCAAGAAATATGGCTCATGGTGTATGTTTCCAGATTATAGAGAGCTCAAAAATATCACTATTAAAGATAAGTTTCCCATTCCTGTCATTGATGAATTGTTAGATGAAATACATGGAGCAATCTATTTCACAAAGTTGGATCTTCGTTCAGGGTATCATCAGATTAGAATGAAGGAAGAAGATATCCCAAAATCAACATTCCAAACTCATGAAGGCCATTATATATTTTTGGTCATGCCTTTTGGCCTTACAAATGCACCTTCCACATTCCAAGGGTTGATGAATTCCATTTTCAAGCCCTTCCTTCGAAAATTTGTGTTAATATTTCTTGATGACATACTAATCTATAGCAAGTCTTGGGAGGATGATGTGAGACATGTTGACATGGTGCTACAACTACTAAAGGAACAACAAATCTATGCCAAACCATCCAAATGTTTCTTTGGAGTAAAAGAGGTAGAGTATTTGGGTCAAATTGTATCTCATGAAGGTGTCAAGGTAAACCCTAACAAGATTAAGGCCATGATGGACTGGCCAATTCCCAAAACATTGAAGAATCTTAGAGGATTTTTGGGTTTGACAGGGTACTACCACAAGTTTGTTCGGCATTATGGAAGAATAGAAACACCTTTAACGTCACTAACTAAGAAGGATGCATTTTAATGGACTCCAGAGACAACTAAAGATTTTGAACAACTTAAAGAGGTGATGTGTAAAGCTCCTATCTTGACCACTCTAGACTTCACAAAAACCTTTATTGTGGAATGTGATGCCTCGAGAAATGGAATTGGTTTTGTCCTAATGCAAGAAGGAAGGCCTTTGGATTTTGAAAGTCGATCACTGAAGGGAAAGGCCTTACACAAACCCATTTATGAGAAGGAAATTATGGCAATACTACATGCATTGAAGAAATGGCACCCTTACCTAATAGGTAGTCACTTCAAGGTCAAAACATATCATGATAGTCTTAAATACTTCTTGGAACAAAGACTATCTTCAGAAGAACAACAAAAATGGGTAACCAAGATATTGGGTTATGATTTTGAAATCGTCTATAAAAAAGGGAAGCAAAATGTTGTGGCATATGCACTCTCAAGGAAGGATGAAGATGTTGAGGCCTTTCTCTGTGCTATCTTGATCATCCAACCTGATTGGATAATAGAAGCAAGGGATGAATGGAAGAATGACGAAAAAGTGTTGACTCTCATTCAAAGGTTGAAGCAAGATTCCAGTAGATCAGATACATTTACATGGAAAAATGATTCACTATGGTACACAGATCATTTATATTTATGTAATAACTCCCAACTCAAACAAAAGGTACTATTGGAGTTTCACACCTCTCCAGTAGGAGGGCACTCGGGATTTTTAAAAACCTACAATAGGGTTAAGAAGGATTTTTTTTGGGATGGCCTTAAAATTGATGTTCAGAGGTTTTTGGCAAAATGTTTGGTTTGCCAACAAAATAAGGTGGAAACCATTAAGACCCAAGGTCTTTTACAATGATTAGCCATCCCACATCAGCACTTGGAGGAGGCTCCATGGATTTCATCACAGGGTTACTGAAGTCTGAAGGAAAGAGTGTCATCATGGTGATTGTTGATAGACTGACCAAGTACGTACACTTTTGTGCACTCTCTCATCCCTTCAAATATAGTACAGTTGCCATTGCATTCATGGAGATAGTTCTAAAGCTACACGGAATCCCAAAGATTATTGTAAGTGACAGAGATCCCATCTTCACTGAACATTTTTGGATAGAATTATTTTCTTGTTTGGGTAGTCAATTGGCTCATAGCTCATCCTATCATCTTCAATCTGATGGAAAAACCAAGATAGTGAACAAATGTCTTGAAGGCTACCTTCATTGATTTTTCTCTGATAAACAAACACAATGGTTCAAATGGTTACCCTTGGCAGAATGGTGGTATAACACTTCCTTTCATACTGCAACAAAAATGACACCATTTATGGCACTCTATGGATACCAACCTCCTTCCATCACTTCTTCTCTAAAATAAAAATCTAAGGTTCAAGTAGTGGAAGATCACATCAAGAATCAACAACAAGTTCTCCACATATTAAAGGACAACTTGACCATGACACAAAATCACATGAAACAACAAGAAGATCAATATTGTAGTGAAAGAATTTTTGAAGTACCGGATTAGGTGTTTTTAAGATTACAACCATACAAACAGATGTGCCTCAAGAAAGATAATAAGATAATAAATTATCACCAAAGTACTATGGCCCTTATAAGGTATTGCAAAAGATTGGTACTATGGCATACAAATTGGAGTTTCTTGCATCTTCACGAGTACACCCAGTTTTCCATGTTTCATGCTTAAGGAAGGTTATAGGTGAAAACATCCCAGCTCAAACTATATTTCCATAACTTGATGAGGAAGGAAAAATCATATTGGATACTGAAGCCATCACTGACACAAGAATTCACCAGCCGAGGAATAGATCCATTTCAGAGTATCTCATTAAATGGAGGAAAATATTGGCTGAAGATTCCACTTCGGAAGATGAGTCTTTTATACAGAAGCATCCAGAGTTAGTCAACCATTGCGGAAAACACTTGTCTCAAAGGGAGGGGCATGTTAAGCCCTAAATAGTGGCTCATTACCCCTTAATTAGGGCATATTATGTTAGCAATGTTATTTTATTTATTTCGGCTTTAGTCTATTAGTTGTAATTATACCTCCTAGTCTATGATATATACCAAGGAGACATTTTCATTTGGAATCATATTGGAATTGAACATTTATGTGGGCATAAAGAGGTTTCCCCCTTGAAGAGGCTTATTATCTGAATTTCTCTCTTTTTCAAGGCGTTGAGTACTTTTTCTAAGGTTTTTCTATGCTATATTGATATTTGGTTCCTAACAAAGATCGTGGTGTGCATTTGAGGAGTGACCACGACTTGCTCGGGGGACCACCAACAGTCTAGGTAACTATTCTATGATCTTGTTTATGAATTACATAGCATAGATGTCTTTCTATTTTATTTCCTTTACATGAATTATTAGTTTACTTCTTTGTTATATAACTTGTTGTTATAGTTTAATTGTTCTAGTTTCCTTTTGCAGGTTAGTATGAAGGATCTTGTCAATATGCACTAAATTTGTAATTAGTAGAAACGAGTTTTCAAACTTGGACACTAACCCCATGTGTGATTAGATACTTTCCTTATGCTTTTAAAATCAAGTTCAAAATAGAATTTAAAACATAGTTTTAGAACAAAATTTTAGTTCATGTTTTCTTTAACAAGACTTCGATGGATGGATAGTATTAGTTCTAGTTTTCATTTTTAGATTTCCTATTCAATTACTAATCAATTTTTTCTTAACTAGTTGTCTATTCATTAGCTCATTAATTTACTTGTCATATGCTAGAATAATGTTTAATTTCCGTTTATAAGCATTTCTCTTTTTGCAATTTGAATTATTGAAATAGGTCTAGCTTAGTTTTACTTCATGCAATTTCTTTCTTAGATCTAGTTTGTAATTTCAATTTGTAGTTAATGATTGAATTTAGTAATGAGTTTTCTTACATAGTATAGAACGAAATTGAAATTCATAATCTCTTTATAACTGTTGATGATTAACGCATGAGTAATAATCACATGGATATGTAGGGTAATTGATGTTGTTTCTGTAATGGCTAAGTTCTCGCTAGATTGCCTAATTCACACTTTTCATTTTGCTATTGAAGTCAATATTGAGTTTATCCCTCTTGAATTATCTTTCATTGTTAAGTGCCATCTTGATATTACAAGACACCAGAGACATTCACACAACCATCAACACTATATTTGAGCTTTCATAGGTTAAAAGATAGTTTCTTGCTTTCATAGATCAGAAAATAGTTTTCTTGCTTTTGTAGGATAGATAGTCTTTTGCTTTGGTAGATTAAAGAGTAGTTTGCGTATCATAGATTAAAAATTAGTTGTTAATTCTTCTTTCTTTCAATTAAGTAGATTTCCTTTTGTAAATTATAAATAGTTGTATTAAGAATAGAGTTCACTTGTCTTTTAGCTTAGTTAGTTGCTTATTGAGTAGTCTTAATTAGTTTACTTGTTGTAGAAGTTTTCCTAGGCTAGTTAGTTGTTTACTTGCTTTAATAGGTTAATTTCTTACTTGTCTATTCTTACTTTGATAGTATAGTTGCTTGTTTATTTACTTGCTTTCACAGGATAGTTGTTTATTGAATTTAAGTAGACTAGTTAAAGTAGTTTTCTATTGCTATTTGTTTATTTTTATGCTTAAATAGTTTGTTTTTGCTTTTTGTTATGATTGAACTAGTTTTCTTCAAGTAGGGTTTTCATTTGTTTTCCTAGAACTATCCATCAATCCTTGGTTCAAAAGTACTCAGGTTATATAGTTTAAAGTTTCTTAGTAGGGCTTTCTCATTAGATAGTTGTTCTTGAATAGATTATCCCTTAGATATCCATTTCCTTAGTTAGACTATACTACTACCAATCCTTATACCTTGGCATATATTTTTCTACAACTCTAAATTTACTTGCCCCAGTTTGGCAATTTAATTGAGGGTTTTTAGTGTGTATAGAACACCCACTATTAATGACTATTGGTAGTACTCGTTTTCCCCAAGTGTGAAAGCACTTGACTAGAACACATATGATGGCCACCAAGGTGAAAGAAGAAAAAATAATAACTTCTAAGCATAGTGATTCATTATTTGACTTCATCCCATGATTTTCACCTAAATTCCCAGTACATTAATTGTAACACTTTGTATGAAACAATGTCTAATGTGTCTCATGTGTGTTATACCACCATCATCAATTGAGCATGTTGATAAAGTGAATGAGCTAATAAATTATGTGGGAGAGGCATTTGAGGGGAAACTGTCTGTGGAGGATATTTCTCAACATATCTAGGATCATTATTTGCAAATGTGGATCATGAAGAATGATCTCCTCTAGTTACCCTTGGGTGAGATGGTGTAATAGGATCCAAATCAATAACTTCCTCTAAGGGATATAGAATTGGTTTATCATCCATGATTTGATGTTCTCAAGGCTCATCAAGGTAAATAACCTAAACACCACTAATTGTTTAACATAATTCAGGATTGCTTCCCCTTTGGTTCTTGAACATTAATAGTTTCTTTAGGAGAAAAATATTCAACCTTATAATCTACTTTAGAGATAGTCTCTTCATCTTAAGTCAATTCAATGATATCATTTGGTGGAAATGTAGACTATTTCTCCTTTAGGTAAGCTAAAATATGATCTATCAATTATTTCTGCTCACCTAATTATTTATTAATTATATTCTTATCTTATAACCTTCTTCTTTCATCTTCTTCTCGTTTTATCTCTTCCTCAAGTGTCTCTCTCTTTCTCTCATTGTCTCTAAATATTTCATCATCTATTTATCCTCAGAGGATGCTCTTTTCTTTTCCAAATATTCATGGGTATATTCCTCCTCTTGTGTTGTTTTCAATTTGTCTTGTAATTTCCCCTATCCGATCTGAGGGACATTATGGTGCAGAATACTCACAAAAATGAAATTTTCCAAGTAAATGAAATAATTCTTATATAATTAATTCATTTCTTGTATCTTACAGCTACAAATTAGATTCAGATTTAATTGATAATTGTTACCATTATTTGTATGCATCTATAACATGCTAAAATAGATGTGAATTCATGTAAATAATTAACACAACAACATATAAATTATTTTCAAACACACAGAGTTCATGCACAACAAATAAACTCACGAGATAAGACAAAAACAAGATGAAACACTTATGTTTTAACAATGGTTGTGCAACCAACGTCTTGGGACATACGTTTCACCCAAACTTAGACTGATTGTTCTGAATATAAATATCTAGTAACCCCCAAGCTAAGGCTAGTAATCCACAAAAGAGGGTGGTCTCTCACTGTTCACCCACAACTCATAAAACTCACAACCCACTAATATCTTCCTACAACTATCCTGGTTTCCACTAGCTCTCTTCCTGTTGACCTGCCCAACCCAAGGAGTGTACCCATTCAATGATCCTAGTCCCTCAGGAATCTCATTCATTTATAAGGGTCTCTCTGGCGAAGGTATCTACAAATCTCTCAACTGGGAACTCTAGGAACTTTCTGCTAGGAAAACTACTAGCCAACCAATAGCAAACACTTGTTGTTACAGTGCAACTCGCCCTCGCGTTTACTCTTCAAGGATGAAAACTTGGTTCTTTAGTTTCCAGCTCCAAATATGCTCCAACATTATCTAAAGTTCTCCCTCCATGGTTTCACTAGCTTCAAGCTCTTTTTCTTTCTCTTAACTTGCTCCTCATGCACAAAAACTTGACTTCCTCCAATTGTTGTCCCAACCCACACGAATTTATATCCTTTGGCTTGCTAGCTTGATTCACTTAATTCCTCGAGATTATTTTACATAGCCCCCATGTGCACAATAACCTTTGGATGTGACCACTCACACCCACCCTCTTACATGCATTGAATGATTGGATTTGGGAACACTCAATTATAAATTGGAAGGTTCATATACAAATAATATATTTAGGTAAAAGGGTTGGATTAATTTACACGAGCAATTCACCCTTGGACTCTTATTGTCCATTATCCTAGACACTCCCCTCTCTTATGGATTTATTCATCCCCCATCTCTTGTGCATGTTCCCTTAGCAGTTGACATCACAATTGATTAATAAAACAAGGAAATGTAATTCACATGTTACATTGTTTTGGTCATAGCCACACATTATATCTACATAAGTATTAATTAAATGGGGGATTATAGTGGGGATGTTAAATTCCCCCTCCCCTACAATTGTGAATTGTTATTAATGCACATTGTGATGATATACATATATTCATATTTACATCACAATACTTAGAAAATAAAATTATGAAATTTTACAAATCCAACATCAGTCCCAACCAAAATACCATGTTCCTCTCAACTCACCGACCCAAGGAATGCACCATTATTTTATCAAGTTTAACCCAAGGGATGTACCATATTTTTATAAAGGACAACCCAAGGAATCAACCATTCACTTATCAAGGTCAATAGCATAGTTGGCTAGGAATATGAGATGTGGTTTTGAAACTCTAGTTGCTCAAAACAAAGTCTTTCATTTTGTCTTCTTCCAAATTGTTAAAAATTTACGGTTACTCTGCCCACATGATTTCTTCATTCTCTCATGTAGCATATTCAGGACCGTAATAGGTCCATTGAACCTTTACTAACCCTATGTATTTGTTCTTGATCACTTTGACATTTTGGTCTAAGATGCATATTGGTTCCACCTGGAAATCCCCCTCGTGCTCCACTTGGATCACATTTTAATAAATTATGTGGTTAGGGTCAGGCACACATTTCTTCAATAATGATACATGAAATACAATATCCACTCTCATGGATGAAGGAAATTCTAGCATATATGCAATTGGCCCTATCTTTTCTAATATTTCAAAAGTTCTACAATGTCTTTCCACCAAATTTGGGAAACTTCCAAATATTATTGAACGTCTCTTTTCCTTTACTTTTACGAACACATGTTGTCCCACTTTAAAATATCTAAACACTCTATTTGTGTCTGCATAACGTTTCTTCCTATCATGGGAAGCCTTGAAATTCAATTTTATCCTTGCCATCTTCTCTTCCATTTCCATTAACAATTATGGCCCAACAACTACTCTGTCTACTGGATTATCCCAACTTACTGGTGTGTTACATATCCTTCCATACAATTCTTTAAGCCAACTCATTTTCAATGAGGCATGATACCCATTGTTGTAAGCAAACTCAACTAAATGAATAAAATCTTCCCACTTTTATGGTTGGTCCACCACATACATTCTAAGCATGTCATCACTTATCTTGTTGGTTCTCTCTGTTTTCCCATTTGACTCTGGATGATATGTTGTGCTAAAATTTATATTTGTCTCAAAGCCTCTGAAAAAACCTTTCCAAAAATTAGATGTAAACTTTGGATTTCTATATGAAACTATTTACTTAGGCACTCCATGTAGCCTAGAAACTTATTTCATACATATTTCTGCAATATTTGTCTCCTTGTGCGTAGTCTTTACTCGAATAAAACGTGCTACCTTAGTCAATTTATCTAGTACTACCACCATGATGGAATCATGTTGCTTCATTGTTCTGGGAAGATTTGTAATAAAACCAACTATGAAAACTTCCCATTTCCACTCTGGAATGGGAAACAGTTGTATCAAACATGTTGGGTGCCTATGTTCATTCTTCACTTTCTGACACTCTAGACATCTGGCTATGTAGCCACTTCTTTCTTCATTCCTGGAAAAAAATGTTGGCTTCTTACAATTGCAATTGCTTTCTAATATCATGGCTTCTCAGCATATTGCACATTGTGAATTTCCTTCAAAACTACATTTTTCATCTCACTAGAATTCAACACATATAGCTTTCCTTTATACATAATAATTCCATCTTCTTTCAGATCATAAAAATTAAATTTCTGCTAAAAATTACCTTATTGTAATCTTTCTTTTATTTTTAAATAACTCTCATATGAATTTGTTGTTGCAACAATTTTTTATTTTAGATATGTCTGATACATGTTGATGGCTGCAATATGCACTTCATGAGCTCTCCTGTTGAGTGCACCAACCGCTTGATTTTCCTTGACCTTTATATGCTTAATTTCAAAGTCATATTCACTCAAAAATACTAGCCATCTAGTTTTTCTGACATTTAATGTTGGTTTTCCAAACAACTGATTCAACCCACAATGGTATGTCCTTAGGTCGAACTTATTCCCCATAAGTTAATGCCTCCACATTTTTAATGCATGTACAATTGTTTCTAACTCTAGATAATGGGTATCATAATTTCTTTCATCCTCTTTTAGTTTCCTCG
The DNA here is from genome assembly GCA_009831015.1 of Picea engelmannii. Lineage (NCBI taxonomy): Eukaryota > Viridiplantae > Streptophyta > Pinopsida > Pinales > Pinaceae > Picea > Picea engelmannii. The sequence goes on from ML785419.1 coordinate 471,312, forward strand.
ATCCATAGAATACCACATGATCCTTTTGACTCAGGAGTCCATTGAGCCCTTCCTTGCATGCATCGGTGCACACAACAAAATATTCATATGGATATGTAATATTCAAGACCAGGGCACTTGTCAATATTTGTTTCAACCACTGAAATATCTCTTCACACTTGGGTTCCCATTCAAACTTCACTCCCTTATTTTGAAAAGAATTTATTGGACTTGCAATCATTGAAAAACCTTTTATGAATCTTTGGTAATAACTGGAAAGACCCGTGAATGATCTAACCTCTATCACATTCTTTAGTGTTGACCATCCTCTAATGGCCCCTATCTTCTCAAGATCCACTACTATCCCATATGTTGAAATGATATGCCCCAAGTAGTGAATCTTCTTTTGATAAAATACGCACTTACTTATCTTTGCATACAACTTATGCTCTCTTAAAACTTGCAACACCATTCTTAAGTGTTTCTCATTTTCCTCTTTTGACTTAGAGTATACAAGTATATCATCTAGGAACATAATTAAAAACTTGTCCAGGTACTCCCAGAACATTGCATTCATCAAACAAATAAAGAATTTAGGGGAATTTGATAGTCCAAATGGCACTACCGTGAATTCATAATACCCATATCTTTTCCTAAATGTTGTCTTGTTGATGTATTCTTCTTTTATCCTTACTTGATGATAACTTGATCTCAATTCAACCTTCAAAAATATTCTTACACTTTTTTTTTTATCAAATGAGTCATCAGTTCTTGGCAAACGATACTTGTTCTTTATGGTGACCTTAATTAGTTGTTTGAAATCAATGCACAACCTTAAGGCTACATCTTTCTTCTTCACAAAAAGAAATGGGGCTCCCCAAGGTCACACACTTGGGCATATATAACCTTTCTTTAGAAACTCTTCAAGATGCATATGCAACTCTTTCTATTATGGTGTGGCCATTATGTAAGGTGTCTTGGACACTCGAGAAACTCGTAGAATCAAATCAAAAGAGAAATCAATGTCTCTTTTTGGTGGCAATAATTGGATTTCTCTAAAAACATCTTCAAAATTTCTTAAGACTCGATGATATTCAATTCTTGTTACTTTATCTTTGGCTTCCTCTTCCATATGGGCTGAAAAAATATGATATCCCTTCCTAAAACTCTTTTTCAATTGCATAGCTGAAATCTCCCTAACAACTACAACTCTTGGAATGCCTTGAATCTTGCCTTGCTTCCCTTCCTCATCAAGACATGTGATTATCTTGTTGTAACATTATAGGATAAAATTATGTTTTTACAACCAATCCATGCCAATCAGATAGTCATATGAACCCAATGGTATGATTTTTACATCTACCTTTCTGTTATGTCCATTCATGTTTATCAATCATTCTTTAACCAACTCATTGATTTTCCTCTTGGCCCCTCTGGCTAATTGAGCTAACCAATACTTCGTATGCTTACTCCTTTTTAGTTGAAATATTTAAACAATGTTATCATTTATGTAACTATGGCTAGCTCCATAATCAATTAATGTTTCTATGGGTTGGTTATCAACCTTACCTTTCACTTCAATCATGGGAGATTGATACTTTGCTTGCTTGTTGTCCAAGGCAACATAAATACTTGGCATGTTTCCTCCCATGTCTTTCATTGTTTCATCCTCTTGAATGTTGTGGAAAATCCTCATTCTTTTGCCTTTGTGAGGGTAATCTCTGTATACATGATTTCCCTCACATCCCCAACAATGTATAGGCTTCTATGATGCAGGAGCATCGCCAAAAGGTAGCAAGCGTGCGTGGATGTGGAGGACAGTTGGAAAAGAACCAACACATTTCTTGTTGAAATGTGTTGAAGTTTGAAAGCGCCATATAATTAATGGGATAGTTAATAGATCCGTACTCACATTTATGGAGGAGCATTGTAATCATACCTTGAGTGTCCTACTCTCGTCTGAAGTAGATAGATGCATTTACGCATAAGTTAATCTAGGTAGATAGAATTTAAAGCTTAGATTAGATAGTTTTAGAGCGCAAGAGGGAAACGAGATATAGACACCCTCATTGTATAGTTGTAAAGGGGATTATGTCAATAGATCATAGAGCATAGAGAAGAGATCAAAGAGTTGTAGTTGAAAACACCCATGTACAGAGATTTGAATTAATAGAAAGAGCTTCGATTCAAATTCATGGTGCTGTATTTTTTCTCTGTGTATGCATTGTGAATGTTATGCTTATGGATGTTTACTTTCTATTATACATTTTCTTTATATGTTGTGTATATGATTTCATGCTTTGTGTTTGAAGTCTAAGATAGAGTGAGGAATGAGTTTCAATTGTTTCTCTATCTGAACGAGAGTTCCTGCAAGGAGTGCAGTGAAGTTGTCCACAAGGAGTGCATTGACAAGAATTTAGAGTTTTATCTCTAAAAGCTTAGGAGGGTTAATGTTGTTCTCATTCTCATAGAAGTGCAAGTTGAGCACAGGAGCTGTGCAAGGTGTGCGCAGGCCAAGTAAGGTCTTAGAGTTTGTGAACCTGAGAAATTGTTGAAGGACTACTGCTGCAGGGAGTGCGCAGAGTCGAAGGACTTCAATTCTTTGAAGTAATTGAAGGATTCACCGCAAGGAGTGTGTGTGGGAGTCTTCTTTAAAAACTCAGAGTTGGAGAAAGCTCAATAAGGATAGGATCTTTGTAGTTGTTGAAGAAAATCATGGAAGGTTGGTGCCTTAAGGCATTGAAAAGAGGAGTAGCAAGTTTGCGTTGCAGGTGGGTAAGTTCTATGGAGAAATACTTGGTTAAATTTGCAGGAATTGTCCAGGAAGAAACAGACGGTCAGAATTCCTTAAGAAGAATTCACAAAGTTACAAGAGTCGTCAGATCTTCCAGAGAAGCAGGAACATCACGACGAGTTTTCCTCAAGCGTAAACTCAGAAGAAATCAGGGCCGTAGGATCCAAGTCAGCCAAAGTCGTTGGATCGCTCGCGAAATCTCATTTCGGGGTTTTGTGAGTTGAAGGGTCGAAGGTTTTGCATTAAGGCTCATGAAGTCACAAGAGGTGAGTAACGAAGTGGCGAGCTGATCAGAGTCATCCATTCGGGATGGACAGGTGGCGGGGATCTAGAGATCTCGCGAATTTGGAGGTTTGCGAGGTGAGATCCCAAAGGTTGGGTACTCTAGGCTGTGAAGGGTGAAGTCCAAAAGGGTGAAGAGACGCGTGTGTGGTGCCATCTATCGGTGACGTGTATCCGAATTCCTGTGTCATCTTTTTGAAAAAAGTCAACACCCCATTGACCTCTTGTGTCTTAGGGATTCGTGAGACAAGGCTCGGGAGTTCGACATCGAAACTCATGAAGTGGCGAGAAGGAAAAATTGCTAGAGTTAGGTCTAGCTGGTGGTCATGCACGGAGGATGCTGATAAGAGAAGGAGTGTGCCTGTATCGACATTTCGAGTATCGCAAGATTTGGAAGCATGAGTTGGGAGTTTCGACTCATAAACTCACGAGTGGCGAGTTGTGACGAGTGTTTAGGCACATCAGAAGTTCAGGTCTCAGAAGGTGAAGAGTTGAAGATTTGGGAGGAGAATTTGCGAAGTCATGAACCCCAAGGTTTCGAAAATCACGAGAAACATGACCACATTGTTTGGTCAAAAGAAGGTTGGAATTGAGGCTCCATGTCCAATCGTGTGAGCTCAATTCATAAGGACTTGTGGAGAAGCATCATAACGTGTGTGTTGGATTCCCCGAAGAGGAATAAAAGAGTCAATCCGACTCATAAGGGAGGAAAGCAGAGAGATCCTGTAGTGGACTACTGACCCAAGGGTCGATAGGGAGTGCGTCTGTGTCATTTGGTATCAGAGCACATAAAGGTTTCTTTGCTTTCTGTAGCAGGGAAAAGGAAGATTCACCATGATGCTAGAAGAAGGGACAAGAAAACACCCTATCCACCAGAGGATAGGGAAATGCCAAGAAGAAGGGGTAGGCAGATGCCTGATCTAGCCATAGAAAGAGAGATGCATGACTTACGCGCCAGACTCGAGGATATGAAGACAACACAGAGGTGTACAGCTGGTGTTGGGGATCTTAATGATTTCGAGAGTGAGAATGAGGTCGAACATGAAGGAGAAGTGGTCACAATAGAAGATGCAGCAAATGAATGCCTACTTAGGGCTGTTGCAAGAATGGGTGCTAAGGCAAAAATGGACATTCCAGTTTATGAGGGAATCTTGGATGCCAAAGAGCTTCTAGACTGGATTAGAGCTCTAGACACATATTTTGACTATGAAGATGTCGAAGAATACAAGAAGGTCAAACATGCTGTCACGAGACTTAAAGGACATGCATCATTGTGGTGGGTTGAACTGCAAGCTGACAGGCGCTACCAAGGTAAGCAGAAAATCAAGAGTTGGTATTAATGATTGCAAAGATGAAAGTGAAATTCATTCCCAGAGATTACTAGATCACTCTGTTTCGAAGGATGAAGAACTTGAGACAGAAGCTGATGACAGTGAAGGAGTACACTGAAGAGTTCTACAGGCTGAACATTAGAGCAGGTCATCATGAAAGTAATGATGAAAAGATTGCTAGGTATATGAATGGAATGAGATACGAAATTCAGGATGAGATGAGCATGATGACCATCCGAACGGTGGAATATGCTTATCAAATGGCTCTAAAGGCAGAAGAAGAGCTGAGCCAAAAACAAGGTTAAAGAGGCCGAGGTAGAAGTCAAGCCAGAGGCAAATTAGTTGCCCAGGATAGAAATTGGAAACCCAAGGAAGACTGGAAGAAACCTCAGACTTAAACTGAGAGAGGTGAAAGCTCACAGAAAGGGCAATATGCTGGACATAGAAGGCAGTATGTTGATCAGAGAGGAGAGTATGTTGATGACAACATTTTTCCTCGTACTAGAGGTAGAGGAAGAGGAAGAGGTGGAGTGATAAAATGCTTCACGTGCGGAAAGGTCAGACACAAGTCTTATGGATGTCTAGACAAGAAGAAAGAGGAAGGAGAGACTCAAATTTTTGAAGCATAGAGGCAAAATGTTGAGGCAGAGGATGTTGAAGGCAGAAGATCGTTGATGATGCGAAAATTTCTTTTGACACCATAGAAGGAGGTGGAGAGTTCAATCCAAAGGAATAGACTTTTTCAGACTGCTTGCAAGACCAAGGACAGGGTATGCAAGGTCATTATGGAAAGTGGTAGCACAGATAATCTCGTTTCTATAGAGATGGTAGAAAAGATGGAGCTGGAGACTATTGAACATCTGAGCTCATACAGGGTTTTATGGCTACAAAAAGGACATCAGGTAAATGTCACTAAGCAATGTTTAGTTGAGTTTAAAATAGGAGGGTATAAAGATGATGTACTCTGTGATGTTATTCCCATGGATGTTTGTCATCTATTGCTGGGTAGACCATGGAAATATGATAGGAATGTGATTCATGATGGGAGGAAGAACACGTACACCCTAGAGAAGAATGGGAGAACTCACATGCTGTTGCCGATCAAAGATAAAGAAATAAAACCGAAGATGAGAAACACCGTACTTCTCATGAGTGGGAAGGAACTTCTTACAGAGGTTAAGAAGAAGGAGGAACTGCAATTCATTGTGGTCAGAAAGCCAAAGATTGTTTTAACCAGCACAAGGGTAGATGATTTACCAGAAAAGATTTAGGAACTGCTGGAAGAGTTCGCTGACATAGTAGTGGACGAACTACCTCGTTCGTTGCCACTGATTAGAAGTATAATTCATCAAATTGATCTCATACCTAGAGCTAGTTTTCCAAACAAAGCAGTGTATAGATTAATGCCACAGGAGAATGAAGAGGTCAAAAGACAAGTCCAGGATTTGTTGGACAATGGTTTGGTCAGAGAAAGCTTGAGTCTGTGTGTTGTTCCAACAGTACTCAATCTGAAGAAAGATGGAAGCTGGAGGATGTGTACTGACTTAAGGGAAATCAACAAGATAACCATCAGGTACAGATTTCCATTGCCAAGGATGGATGATTTTATGGATTGTTTGAGTGGAGCCAAGTTTTTTCGAAGATTGATTTGAAAAGTGGATATCACTAGATTCGTATGAAAGAAGGTGATGAATGGAAGACAACCTTCAAGACTAATGAAGGGTTGTATGAATGGCTTGTCATGTCATTTGTTTTAACAAACACGCCGAGTACTTTCATGAGAATCATGAATGAAGTCCTGAAGGATTTCATCGAAAAATTTGTCATTGTGTATCTTGATGACATACTGATTTTCAATAAAACAAAGGTAGAGCATCTGAAATATTTGGCTACAGTGATGAAGAGGTTACAACAAGAGATGCTGCTGATAAACATGAAGAAATCCTCATTCATGAAGACGAAGCTCATTTATTTGGGGTTTTTTATTTCTACAGATAAGTTGAGGATGGATCCAGATAAGGTGGAGTTGATTAAGAATTGCCCATCACCGAAGAGTATATTTGAGGTGATAAGTTTTCACGGATTCGCTAGTTTCTACAGGAAGTTCATCAGGAATTTCAGTGGAATTAGTGCACCAATGATGGACACAGTGAAGAAGAGGCACAAGTCTTTTCACTGGACAAAAGAGGCTGAGAAAAGCTTCAATTTGTTGAAGAAGAAAATCACAGAACAACCAATTTTGGTGTTGCCTGATTTTACAAAGACATTTAAGGTAAAATGCGATGCAAGTGGCTTTGCAATAGGGGCAGTCTTGAGTCAAGAAGACAGGATGATAGCATACTTCAGTGAGAAGCTGAATGAAGCGAAAGTGAAATACTCCATGTATGACAAGGAGTTCTATGTTATTATTTAGGCATTGAAGAAGTGGAGACACTACTTAATCCTGAAAGAGTTTGTCTTATACAGTGACAATCATGCATTACAATTTGTGACTCAATAGGAGAAGTTGAATCAAAGACATGTAAAATGGGTTGAAGACATGAAGAACTTTACTTTTGTAACTAAGCATATTTATGGAACTGCTAACAAAGTTGTTGATGCTTTGAGAAGGAAATGTTTACTGTTGCAGTAGTTCATAGTCAAAACACTAGGTTTTGATGATCTCAGGGGCATGTACAGAGATGATCTAGATTTTAAAAAGGCATATGAAGTAGCTGAGAATCCAATTCTCAGAGACAGAAGTCAATGGACATAATACATGATCCAGGATGGATTGCTATTCAAGGGTAATCAACTTTGTATTCCAAAATGCTCCATGAGGGAGAATCTATTGAAGGAGAAACATGGTGGAGGATTGGCCGGAAATTTCGATCATGAAAAGATGTTCTCAAAGCTAAATGAGTCATATTATTGGCTAGGAATGAGAGTAGACATCAGGAGATTCATGGACAGATGCATAATTTGTCAGCATTCAAAAGGAAAGAGGCAGAATGCAGATTTTTATCAACCATTACCCATACCTGAGAGGCCATGGGATGCGGTCAGCATGGACTTCACATTGGGGTTGCCAAGAACACAAAGAAGGTCTGACTCAATCTTTGTGGTAGTGGATAGATTTTCCAAAATGGCACATTTCATTCCATGTCAGAAAACCAGTGACACAACTCACATTGCGAACCTGTTTTTCAGAGAAGTCATTCGACTTCACGGCTTACCAAGAAGCATAGTTTTGGATCGAGACACCAAGTTCGTAGGACACTTCTAGAGAACCTTATGGAAAAAGATGGGAACAAACTTGTTGTTTAGTTCATCTTATCATCCTCAGACGGATGGGCAGACAGAAGTTGTGAACAAAAGTTTGGGAGACTTGTTGAGGAGCTTGGTAACAGAACACCAAAGTCAGTGGGACAACATATTACCACAGGTGGAGTTTGCTTATAATGACTTGCTTAATAGAAGCACAGGGCAGAGTCCATTCCAAATTGTTTATGGCATGCAGCCAAGGGGAGTTTCTGAATTGAGAGATTCAGAACAGAATGCAACTAGGAGTGCTAGTGCAGAAGACTTCGCAGAGGCAATGAAGGAATTTCACAGCCAGGTGAAGGAATGATTACAGAGTTCGAGCCAAGAATATAAGCGGAGAGTAGATCAACATAGGAGACAACTTCAATTTGAGGTTGGTGATTTGATTCTGGCACATTTGAGAAAGGAAAGGTTCCTGAGTGGAACATATAATAAACTGAAGATGAAGAAAATCGGACCATGTAAGGCCTTGAAGAAATTTGGGGTGAATGCATATGAGATTGAATTACCCGATGGGATCGGAATTTCTCTGATATTCAATGTCTCAGATTTGTACCCTTATAAAGTTGAGGAAGCAGAAGTAGGAAATGAAAAGCCAGAAGTTCAATGGAAAAAACAAATGCCAGTTGCAGAAAAGTCACAGAAGGAGCGCATATTGGACAAAAGAGTTGGTAAGAGGACCAGGCGAAAGGAATACTTTGAATACTTGATCAAATGGAAGGGAAATCCACTTGAAGATGCCAGCTGGGAGAATGAAGTAGAGATTCAGAAGCATGGACAGATCGTGCGAGAGCTCAAGGACAGGATCCCATGAAAGTTTTCAAGCGAGGGAGTATGATGCAAGAGCATCGCCAGTAGGTAGCAAGCACATGTGGATGTGGAGGACAGCTGGACAAGCGCCAACACATTTCTTGTTGAAATGTTTTGAAGTTTGAAAGCACCATATACTTAATGGGATAGTTAATAGAGGAATACTCACATTTATGGAGGAGCATTGTAATCAGAACTTGAGTGTCCTGCTCTCGTCTGAAGTAGATAGATGCATTTACGCATAAGTTAATGTAGGTAGATAGAATTTAATTCTTAGATTAGACAGTTTTAGAGCGCAAGAGGGAAACGAGATATAGACACCCTCATTGTATAGTTGTAAAGGGGATTATGTCAATAGAGCATAGAGCATAGAGAAGAGAGAAGAGAGTTGTAATTGAAAACACCCATGTACATAGATTTGAATTAATAGAAAGAGCTTCGATTCAAATTCATGGTGTCATATTTGTTCTCTGTGTATGCATTGTGAATGTTATGCTCATGGATGTTTACTTTCTGTTATACATTTGTTTTATATGCTGTGTATATGATTTCATGCTTTGTGTTTGAAGTCTGAGAGACAGTAAGGAATGAGTTTCAATTGTTTCTCTATCTGAGCGAGAGTTCCTGCAAGGAGTGCAGTAAAGTTGTCTGCAAGAAGTGCGCTGACAAGAATTCAGAGTTTTATCTCTGAAAGATCAGGAGGGTTAACGTTGTTCTCATTCTTGCAGAAGTGCAAGTTGAGCACAGGAGCCGTGCAAGGTGTGCACAGGCCGAGTAAGGTCTTAGAATTTGTGAACCTGATAAATTGTTGAAGGACTACTGCTACAGGGAGTGCGCAGAGTCGAAGGACTTCAATTCTTTGAAGTAATTGAAGGATTCACCGCAAGGAGTGCATGTGGGAATATTCTTTAAAAACTCAGAGTTGGAGAAAACTCAGGAAGGATAGGGTCTTCATAGTTGTCGAAGAAAAGCATGGAAAGTTGGTGCCTTAAGGCATTGAAAAGAGGCGTAGCAAGTTTGCATTGCAGGTGGGTAAGTTCCGTGGAGAAATACTTGGTTAAATTTGTAGGAATTGTCTAGGAAGAAATAGATAGTCAGAATTTCTTAAGAAGAATTCCTGAAGTTACAAGAGCCGTCAGATCTTGTAGAGAAGCAGGAACGTCACGATGAGTTTTCCTCAAGAGTAAACTCAGAAGAAATCAGGGCCGTAGGATCCAAGTCAGCCAGAGCCGTTGGATTGCTCACAAAATATCATTTCGGGGTTTCGTGAGTTGAAGGGTCAAAGGTTTTGCATTAAGGCTCGAAAAGTTGTGAGAGGCAAGTAACGAAGTGGTGAGCTGATCAGAGCCATCCATCCGAGAAGGAAAGGTGGCAGAGATCTAAAGATCTCGCGAATTTGAAGGTTTGCGAGTTGAGAGCCCAAAGGTTGGGTACTCTATCCTGCGAAAGGCGAAGTCCCAAAGGGCGAAGAGATGCGTGTGTGGGGCCAGCTATCGATGACATGTATCAGAATTCGTGTGTCATCTTTTTGAAAGAATTCAACACCCCATTGACCTCTCGTGTCTCAGGGATTCGCGAGACAAGGGCCGAAAGTTCGACATCGAAACTCATGAAGTAGCGAGAAGCTAAAAGTGATAGAGTTATGTCTAGCCTGTGGTCATGCGCGGAGGGTGCTGATAAGAGAAGGAGCATGCCCATATCGACATTTCGAGTATCGCAAGATTTGGAAGCACAAGTTGGGAGTTTCAACTCACGAACTCGTGAGTGGCGAGTTGTGATGAGTTCTTAGGCACATCGGAAGTTTGGGTCTCGGAAGGTGAAGAGTTGAAGATTTGGGAGGATAAGTTGTGAAGTCACGAACCCCAAGGTTTCAAAAATCGTGAGAAACACGACCACATTGTTTGGTCAAAAGAAGGCTGGAATTGAGGCTTCGTGTCCAATTGCGTGAGCTCAATTTGTAAGGACCTGTGGAGAAGCATCATAATGTGTGTGTTGGATTCCTCGAAGAGGAATAGAAGAGTCAATCTGACTCATAAGGGCAGAAAGTAGAGCGATCCTGTAGCGGACTGCCGACCCGAGGGCCGATAGGGAGTGCATCTACATCATTCTACCTTGGCCTTTTCCAAAATGTTTCCACAATCTTATGTTCATTTTTAGTTGACTGACCTTATTTGTTTTCTTGGTATTTTTTTCCTAAAAAAGGGTGGCATAAAACCTTTCTTCCTTTGATCCTCTTTACCCTTCATATTGTCAGTCCAAGCCTTTTGGAAAAATAGCCTTTATTTTCTTTTCTCATAAAGATGTCCCGCTCTCCTTATGGCTTCCTCTAAAGTTTTGGGGTTATCATATTGAATCTTGTCACTACAGAAGGATGGTAACCCACTTAGAAACCTTTGGATTTTAACCTTTTCATCCTTGGTGAAGTCAACATACTTCAACAATTCAAAGAACCTCTTTCCATATCCGTCCATTGTCATGGTTCCCAACTTAAGTTCAAAGAACCCTTTCATATTCCTTTCATAGTAATGTTCAGAAAAATATTTCTCTTGGAAATATCCCTTGAACTGCCTCCATGAGAGCCTCTTCTCATCAAGGTTATTGGATTTCTTAATTTTGTACCACCACATGGTTTCCTTTCCTTGCAAGTGGTAGGTGGCAATTCCAGCTTCTACCAGGGAGGGGTAATCATGTTGCTAGAAATATTTCTTCATTTCCAATAGCCAAGTATCAACATCTTGTCCTTTCCTGTGCTCACCATTAAGTTGGTGGCTTGATATTCCTAAGTTCACCTTGAAAGATATATCCATCGTGATATTTACTTTTCCTCCGAACATGAGACGCACTTGGGCTGCTCCCTGTCCCCAAACTTGCATGGGTTCTTCGAGTATATTTTCTTAGATAATGATGGCTCTTGCTCATTCTTCTTGATTTCCTACCATTTCCATGTTCATCCCATTTTATTTGGGATCTATATGCTGACACTTTTCTAGAAATAGATTCTTTCTTAGTGCTATATTATTTCTTGACTTTCTTGTGAAACATATTCAAACTTTGAAGTATCTCTTCTTGATCCTTCATGATTCTTTCATTGTCAGCCTTGTAGCTCTGCACTTCCCTCTGTAGGATTCTCATAGTTACAGGATCATGCCTATCTCTTCTACCATTTTAATTTGTCTCAACATTCCTCATGTTGATGTTAAGACCTATGATGTCTTCCTAATGGTTGTAATATCCCTGAGCATCTTCCATAACTGCAACCTTCATATAAGAACCAAAGTTTCTTTCCTATACCTTTAACTCTATAATAATTTTTTTTATTAATTTATGAGAAATTTTATTGCCCAAAAAAAAAATTGGATTGGCATGTGTCTTCTACTCCTCAATACCTTTCCAATGACTATTCATTTTCTCAAATCCGAGCTCCGAACGTAAAGCTATGGTCCTGCGAAGTTTAGGTTTTTTTACTCAATTTATCCATGCATGCTACAAGTGTCTTATTTCTCTTCTTACACATTTTCAGGTACCCATAACCAAAATATGACTCCATAGTTGGATTCTATAGGTCATAATATTTCCATCAAGTACTCATGTGCCCCAAATGGACTTCTCATTATGGATTTATTCCCTCTAGAAGTAAAATTGGTGCCAAAATTTTACCCTTATTGTTTTGGTTGTAACTTTCTCATACGAGCTCCGTTTTGCAAACCGTTTATCTCATTAGATAGCTCTTTCCAAGTTATTTTATTTGAGATGTAAATATAAACTATTCATTTGTACACTCTATTCTCGTGAGTTTTTATTAGCTAAAAATATTGTTTATGCACTCAAAAATTCCCCACAAGTTAATGACCTTCAAAAACCACAAAAAAATTGCATAAAATTGATTGTTTTACTGTGTTAACAATTCTTTAAATATTACCCGTTGATATCAAATCAAGAGAAAAAAAAACCATTGATATGAATCTATCGGCCATCCATGATTGACAGTTTCCTTTGGATGTGCCGACACTTTTCCTGAACTGCTGACACAACCAGCAACCATCGACCCACCTCCCCGACAACTGATTTGCAATAAAATTCCAAACTAGTCGACTCGACCATCCGTCGTTCATTTTTGGTGATCCATATTGACTGATGAACACCTCTCAAATTCTATCGATGCCCAACCATTTACCATCAATGGATTCTTGACTGACGTGGAAACTGGTGATGTTGCATTCTACATCGATACTAATGTGGCATGCCACATGGATGATGATGTCATCATCCATTTTTCCTTCATCGACAATTAATTCATTCTCTTGGACTACCCAAACACTTTTCCAAATGAATCAATTCTCAACCATTGATGCATATTTCATCGATGAATTCTCTTGTTTCATTCGAAATAATTTACCGAATTCATAGGACCTCCAACCACGATACCATCGACCATCGATGACTTTTGTTGCTTGTTTGAGACACTTCGTCGAATCAATCGATGCATGAACATTGGCCATCAACCATAGGTGATTGAAAACACGTCAGTGGATTCAAGAAACTCCTGACTCTTGGCCATAAACAATCATAGATGTCTTATGTCTGAACCAAACTCTTCACCACTAGTAAATTTTGGTCATTTTGTGAAGGCCATTTGAATTCTCTTGCGATGTTATGTCGTGGAGATTGCGATGAATATTGGGCCCCTCAAATGTCACTTCACATGTCATCTCAAGTGTGATGAACCTGGGATAAAATTGCAAGAGATATGTCTCAAGGAATTCATCGCAAGCGAGATGAACTACGATGGTCATTGCAAGAGAGATGACCTACAGTGCTCCTCGCATGAGAGTTGACGAACGGTGATCATAAGTAGAAAGCCAACCAAAAAATATCTTCGCAAGAGAGATGACCAGATTAGTTATTGTGACGAACTATTAAAGCATAAGGTATCATCGATGGTAACGATTGTTCATCGCTCTTGCGATGACCCTAATATTTCTTATGACGAACTCTCAATACTATCAACAATCCCCTTCATCGCAAAAGAAACTACCTATCCTAGTTTTTGTGTCGAACAATTTGTCACAAGAGAGACAATGTGTTGATAGTTGTGACGAACTATTAATACTCTCGACGATCCTCTTCATTGCAAGAGAAACGATCTATCCTAGTTTCTACGATGAACATTTCATTGCAAGAGCGAAGAAGCATTGATAGTTGCGATGAACTATCAATACTATCGTCGATCTTGTTCGTCGCAAGACAGAAGAAATATATCTATTTAAAAAAAATAATAATAAATATTAATGCAAGAATGAGGTGTGTGGATGTTGGTATGGTCATTATTTGCAAATATTCCATATGATCATGAACTTTGTGCAACTTTAGGAAGTATTATGGGCTGAATTCATTTTGCATAGATAGGATAACATTGGATCTATTCCAACATAGCATATACAAAAATGGGAAATGACTTCTATACATATCTCTATTGAAGTATTATAGAAATGAAACAAGATTGTGAATAAACTAAATAAGCAACCCCATACATCATAGTAGAAAATTTTAAAATTGAACAACAAGTGAGCAATAAGAATAAAGTCTTGTGAGAGGGTTCCATCTACTACCATTGCAAAAGTATTTGATTCATGCAAGAGTGTGTGCTTCTTCGATTTTATGTTTTTATAGTTTGAGTCCATAGAATTGAATATGAAAACCATTATGGAAGAAGTAGCACTAAAGCGTAATGAAGGTCAAAGAACAATATCTCTACATGATAGCAAGGAAAAACAATTGAAACAAGCATATCGGGTTTCTGAAATATTTGGAGAAGGCACAAATGTCAAGACATTGAAAATTGTTTATTTAAGAAGGGAGTTGAGGGGATCAAACACAATTACAGTAGTCTATTCAAATTTTCTATTACTTTTATTTTCTCCTTTCTATTACAGTTTTTTTGACAATATTCCTTTCCATGTATTATTTTTGCAAATATTTTTTATATGGTCAATTTTGAGGCTATCCCATTACAATGAAAAGCACAAGACACTTGTAAATAGAGATAAAAAGTAGACATAAACACAAATTCAATGAATATTTCAAGTCAAATAAAGGATGTCAAATAAGAGAAAATTGATAGCACCAAGGAAAAATAATCTGGCAAAGTGGAAACTAGAGCCATGAAAATTGTCTATGCATATGTCCATGCACATTAAAAACACATAGCCAAATTGTCTATGCACACTAAATTGCCTATGCATATGCCAATGCACATTAAAAACACGTTATGTAAACAATAGTAGTACATATTCCATAATCAATCACACTTGATATACTAGTACTCTAGGCTGATACAATGGAGTTACTAGTACAGATTCCATGTGCTTCTCTTATTCCTTACCAGTGATCGAGCTATCATGTTCTTCTACTCAGAAGTGGTATATATATTTCATTCATTTGAAATACTCTATTTCATAATTATGGTTATTCTTATACTATGATATCCAGGGGATTACTTATACACATCCACACAAAACCAAGTTGAAGTATCAGATTAACTCTGTGAATCATATGATATGATGAACTTAAGGGAATCATATATGCTACATACATGGGTGTGGTTCATTATATACAATTAATGGACCCATAGTGGCCCACAAATGATTGTAATGCAAAAATTAATAAATAAAAGGAACCTTAAGAAGTCATAAAAAGAAGAAAAAAGACAAGACATACATGATCTTTGATATTCTAATGTGTAACATTGCATTGATACAACATCTAGAGCATCTGCAAATGCACGAACTACATATTGTAGTAAATAAAATAAAAAATATATTTATTTTTTAGTAAAATCCAAAAAATACTTTTAAGACATGTCAATAAATCCTAATAGAAATTAAAAACGACAAGATTCCAAATAGCAAACACCATTTATATTCTGTTTTGTAAAATCAATATGAAAGGATTTTAAATAGTGACACAAACACACATCTCAGATGCAATGGCTTGAATAATCTCCTCTTGGTTTCAAGAATAATTTATTGGAGTCGTCTGATCTTGGAGCAAATCTCCCTCAATCTGAAGGAGCAGCAATGAAGTCAACATTGACTATGTTGTTAATCTGTTGGATCAAGAGAGGTTTTCTCCAAGAATAAATTGCTCCAATAGATTGTTCTCTACTGAACGGGGCCAACCACGTGAATGTAGAAGTTCCTATGACCCCTCCGCCCCCTCACATCACTCTCAATTCCCAAATACCCAATCTATATTCTACTAAAAAATATGCATTAAAAATATTCAAAAGTGATAAAAAGTGATTGTAAATCTATAAATGATGTTTATCATTCAAAGGCATATGTCATAAAAAAGAGTTTATATAAATGATATTTATCATTCAAAATATGTTACAAATATACTATCTATATAATGTACATCTATATGTCTTATAAAATTATTAAACCTCATCAATTTCTTTTAGTCTTCTTTTTTGTTTTTGAGTTCTTAAGTAATTCATCCATCTCCATGTCTTCATTTACTGGGTGCTCTTTAACAGCTGATGTTGCTTCATTCCTTTCATGTCGAGCACACTTGGTCTCATACCCACGGCGTGGAGGCTACTGTGAGGGGCCATCACCTACAAAAACAAAAAATATTAAATTTATATGGCCAATTTTTAAATATCATTGAAGTAGTTCACTAATATTAAAAAAAAACTCTTTTATATGGTCTTCTAATGAAATATTTGGAAAAAATTGATATATTTAGATCATAATTAGTTATTTAGAAATCATTCAGGAAGGCCATTTCTAGAAAATATGTAAACAACCTTCAAGTTGGGGCCAGAACATATATGCTTATATAGGAAACAACTTATGTATGGGTGCGTTTTGGCTTTGGGATGTACTAATATTGGTGTGCATGCATCTTGATTCATAATGAAATATATCATGCATTTTCAAAAATTAAAGTTTAAATTTTTGGTTAGAGTAAAAATATTCGATCCTTGCCTTGGATGCCCTTCTGTCCACCATTACTTAATGATTTCATTGATATTTGGATGTGATATCCACGTATTTTAAAACTTAAATAGGTCGTTTGTTGGAGGGGATATGAAACACCAATGCTTTACCATTTAACCGATCTCCTATTGACTCACTCAATGTAAATCAAATATAAGGTTATACTAAAATGGAATACCTTAGTAAATATCTATAATAGATGTGTCATCTTATGACAGTGTGACAAGCATTCTTTTCTCTAATCTAGGAGAATTACAATGAAGCATAATTGGCATACAACCTTCGAGGAAAAACCCTTCTTCTAAGAAGTTGCAGGTGGGGGTTATCTATTTTGCTAAAGTTGATAAGGACTTTCACTTGGACCAACCATTTGATGTAGTTTACTCTCATGGGAAAGACACCTGACAAGTATCTAAACATTTCTTTGAGGGATTTGAATGTAGGAGTGGGGAATCAACTTGAATATTTCATCTTGAAGGGACTATGTCTTGTCCTCTAATGAGAACATGTTCTCTTATTTTTCATAGTTCTGTTTGAATTATCAATTTAGAGTGATAATTTTATAGTAAGAGAGGGATTGAAAGTTGGACAAGAATCCTCCATTCTTAGATGAACATGTCACAAATTTTTAGAAGACACATATGACTACTATTTAAAAGTTCACCAAATATTGGGTGTATCTATATAAGTAAATATTTATTAAAATACCCTTTTTATAGAATGACCTCATGGTTTAGGTGTTATTTTTCATTTAAACTTATTTATATATGTCATCTTAGATCCTTATGTATTGCATTGCCATTCTATGTTCACGCTGATCTTTATTGTTGATTTTGGTCCATGCCTCATATCAAGATTCTTTGCTAAGGAATTATGCTATCCTCTATTATTGGATTACACAAGATGCATATTAGTTCTCGAATGGGGTTTATTTTCTATCACTAATCCAATGGTTATCATTCCATACTTGACAAGTTTCTCTCATATTGGCTTACAAATCATCTTCACACAATTCTATAGGTGAAAATTGGAATTTGACCCAAACTAAAACATTGGAGGCAGCTTGCATTGGGTTGAAGGTGGCATCAAATGTTTCATTATAGGTCGTATTATTTCATATAATATTAGTCTATATAAAAAAATCTCTTTTAATCCTATTTGAGAATCTTATGATAAAATGTCCTAACTCGAAGGAAATGTTCAAACCACCCCTTTGGCTTCCCAATGGCCTCTTTCAACTTCCATAGAATCTTCTATGATGACCATAATCCTATAGCCTTATATATTAATGCATTAACCTCAAATTGGAAATATTTCCTCCTAAGGGCACCTATTTCATAAGAAAACTTTGGGGTTTCTTTTGCCTTTTCCATGCATTCATTTATCTTTGGTCTAAGGGAAGTATTTTTATGTTACTTGTTCAAAAGGATACATGTTCATAATCTATATACAACTCTTGTTTGGAAAAGTTAGCTTGGAGGAGATATCTCACATCTAGCTCAAGGCTACTTGATCTAACCCTCGAGGCTACAACAATCTGAATCCATAGAGGGAATTGTAAAGTATTGATGAAAAACATGGACAATCATGGTGTTCTCCCTTTTTTCCACTTTTCCTTTGTCTGAATAGCATCAAAGGACCAATTTATTGCAACATCAATAAGTGTAAATGGCTCTAGAGAAAGAGGTAATTTCATGTATGTGTCATTAAGTCTTGGTGTTGAAAGAGTGTCACTTGCATCAAGTGGTACATGTATAAAATATTTCAAAACACATTCAAGTAAATAAATTATTGACTATAAATTGTTAAGGGAAGTTTTTTTATCATATGACATGTTTCTTATGATCCTAAATGATGTTAAACAATAGTTTTTGTAAAGAAATTTTGAATTGAAATTATAGCAGGATCTTGTGTAGCTGCAACTTGGGAGATTTTGGTTAGCATATGGTGATAACTTTATGATTTTTCCTTTGTTTTAGTTGCATACTTGGAAATTTACTTTATCACAACATGATAAGAGAGAACATGTTGTAAGTCAATATATCATAGTTGTGGATGTTTAATCTATCATCATTTTGACCATGGTTGTATTTTTTATGATCATGCTTGTCAATGAACATGGTAGATGTATCATGAAACTCCCGTGGAACTTTATACTAAAAGTTAAGAGTGGAATATTTCTTTTGAAAATATGAATATTCATTTCATTTTGTGTGTTTTTGAACATGGTTAAATAGTTCCTCATAGTATTGAAGTGGATTGTATGTGAATATTTATACTATTCTTAGCAGGTAGGTATCATCAAGAATTGAGAGATGGAATTGGATATTCCTGTGGTGGATATATCATGAGTTTCAATATACAATTTTATGAGTTTTTGTCAAACCATTGAGAACTAAAGTTGCATTTTGAAATATAATTGAACATTTATATGCTTGGATTAAGGTGTCCAACATTCCCTTAACATTCACTTTGACAACCTCTTCCTAATTGTAGACATAAGTTAGGTATGAGCTATTTGTTACCTCGTTATTCCCTTTTATTTTAATTGTATCCATATTTTGTATTGATAAAATGAGGAATTACATTGGAACTGATGCCATTAGACACAAACTCAATCCTAAGTCCAACTAAGGTGAAAAAACAACACATGTTATTTAATATAGGAGTCAAGCATGCAAACAAAACTTCTCACAAAGAAGCGTTAGTTGGTGATGGAATCCATAATCGTAGGATCGTTGCACAGAGGGGTTGAGTTTTGGTGGGTGGGAAAGTTATGTTGATAATATTCTTAACAAACTAACTCCCTGGTGCAATTTACCTCACCATCAAGCAATGGGAAAGCCTCCAAGGAGTCTGAGTGAGTCTAGACAACATTGATCCTAGGTACAACACCACCTTCCATGTGTTGTCACCTTGGGTAGTAAGTTTAAAATATTATGGCCTCTATGGTATCAATAGAGGGGACAATCAATGGTTTACACAAAGACCAACAAAGCAAGGTTGATTACTCTATTGGCCCTAATGGGACCTCATTCTTGAACCTTTTGTTAGAAGGGCTTCCCAAAGTCAGTGATATAGCAACTTGATTTCACTCCCTAACTAAAAGATTTATGTTTGTTTAGCAACTTTGGAAATTTATTCTCACAATCCTATTCCAAAGATCTACACCTAAGCTAAGATGGGTTTGAAGAGACCTAGAAAAGTTTCTAGATAAATTTTAATTAACACTTGATTTTAGGTTGATGTTACTCAAAGGAGTGGTCGTTAAACTGATGGCATTTTGACTCGACTCTTTAAACCATGCAAGAGGAAAATGAAATGCAATAACTTTAACTTCGATGAAAACTAGCTATGGGAAGGAGCAAGAGGTTTTAAACAAATAAATAATTTCTTGGTAGATTACTATGTGTGCACTGCTAATGACAAAAAGCATGAGCTAATTGTCCAGATAAATGGAAGCAAAATGACCCAAATTTTAAAAATAGCATGCAAATGTCATAGTTCACTTAGTACACCTATATGACATTGAATCAAATGTCATCATTTCTATCATAGTAAAATTTTATTATTATAGAGCCCCCATACACATCTTAAATACTCATAAGGATCACGGGGGCTTCACCTTGTTGACCAATATCTTATCACGTTCATTCATAAATGGGATTTTTTAATTATGAACCCACTTGTTGTGGATAAATGTGTTTGCGTAAAACACTGAAAAGAACAATGTAATAAAGAAAAAATGATACAAATCCTTGTTTCATAAGAGGAATGTCACATAAGGATTTCAAGTTTTTATGTTCTCTAGAAATTATTAACCTTTCAAAGAAATAAGAGGTGTAAACATGGTGATCTTAGTACACAAGAAATCTATGTTCCTACAAAACAATGCTTAACAAATTTCCTTAAGTAGGGAAGGGATAGTGACAACAATTACCATGAGACCACAAAATTCAATCAAAGGTCAAAGAGAGAGGAGACAAGAGGTGAGAGGATACCACACTAGGGTTGAACTAGTGAAGGAAAGAGATGTGAAGGAAACAACTATTTTGAGGGAGGGTGAAATTTGGAAATGCTATCCTACAACTAGTGAGAGCATTATAGGTGGAATTATCGTGAGGTGACATGAATGAAGACATGAAGTGATGATGTTAAAAGAAACCATCAAAGGAATCTATTATGGTGAGGTGATATTATCAATATTTTGGAAAGGAAACATTGAAGGAACTAATATTAATTGTAAGGTGACATTAGTGAGGGAATGTGCCATTGATTCTAGAAAGGCACCGTTGAAGGCATGAGGTGAATATGTTAGCATGGGGATGGAAAAGGAACATAAGGAAACAACATTAAATAAGAACCATCGAAGGTAGGAGGAGAGAATTGAGAGGAAGGAAATTTCATGGAAATGAAGGTGACCTTATAGCTATAGGCTATCGGATGCAACCGCCAATGATAACCTCTTATGGAATATAACAAGGGAGTGGTGACTAGTTTCAACTAAGGAATGACATATTGAATTCATCCCTACTCAAGACAATGAACTAAAGGGAGACAATCAAATATGAATGGATCGAGGAAATAGGTGGTCAATAAGAGAAAAGGTAAGACAAGGAAGAGAGGAAAACCTTTCCATAGGCATCTTGACGATAAGGTAAAGAAGAGACATGAATAATAAAGGTATGATAGGCTATGATTACGGAACTAGAAAAATGGAAGGGTGGAAGAAAACAAAGAGAGTAGGTGTTACCCTAACAATATCAAGGTGATAATGGAGGAGAAATATATGTGTAAGACTACCCAGAAGGAACCATCAAATGGGCAGGTAGTAGGATGGAGTTCCCTACGAATAAGGATAGGAATTCCAACCTAAGGGATATTCGATGAAAAAGAGAAAGAAGGGGTAGATTCCATGGGTGAAGGAGGAGTGCAAAGAGGAAGGATCTATTCTAAAGGAAGATATTCCAACATAGGAAAAATACAAGGAAGAATGTCACTTGGCCATTGAGGGATTGTGTGAGGAGGAGGGGGCATTGATGTAATATTGGTAACTAAATGAATACCACCCATTGTAGTCAAAGTGTCTTAGAAAGGGATCATTATATAATTTTTTAGAGGACATGTTAATGCTACCTATGAAATAGGATGAAGTCTTGATGGGATAAAGAGGCACATCATCCCACAAATGGGTTGGGGAAATACTCCAAATGTATCTAATTTAGACTCAGATTTGGGTTGAGAAGGAAAAGTGTTAAGTTGAGAACATACATTTTGTTTCATAGAAGTGTCTTTTTGATATGAAATATATTGTATTAGGGAAGTTCCATGTCGAGAGGTAGAATCTTGCTTTGGGATTATATATGGTCAGACGCAAGATGTACTAAGATGGATTATATATGGTCAGGTACTAACATGTTTTGTATCATATGCAAGCTATAGAAATGATGGAGGAACTAGTGAGGGAAATGGATCCACCTGCTAAGAGTGGGATGCAAGGTGGGAATAATGATGGAGTATCCAACAAAGGAATGATAGGTGACTAAATATAGAAAGAAAGAAGAATTAAGAACTAAAACTTAATAACTAAATGTAAAGGATATGAGGGCCATGATAAAATAAAATATTCAAGACATGACAATAATCAAGGTGAGGTAGAAACAACAAGGGCACACCAAAGGTGACTTTAAGTGAGGATGTCAATAATATAGGGAGGCCAAGAGGGAGGGAATGAACATAGAGAAATGGAGGCTGGAATAAACTCCAGGGAGAAAGGGAGGTTGGAATGTTGTAGATTTCCTTCTATCTCAAACAAGAGGTAAACCAATAGGGTATGAGGTTGGAATAAACTCCAACAATACAAAACCTTCTATATGAAACAAATGAATTAGTAAAATAGTTACTTCCTACAACTTGGTTTCTTGGTACAAATTGTAAGTGTTTTGTGTTACAACTTTAATTAGTGTGTGTCCTTACTTGAACATGTATCAACATACCAAGCATACCCCAAAGGATGGTAATGGATAGTGGTTCTAGATCATGGTCCAAGCCTTAACACAATCATACAAACAAACCAATGATAAGATTTTTCTCATTCATGTAGAAAATTTCATTCACCTGTTTCATCAAAAAGTTTAGATGCAACCCTATATAATCAACTTGACGCTGGAAACAAATATAAAATTTAAACACAAATCTCTAAATTTATTTTCATAACACAGAATGGGTATTTCCAAGCGTACACCACTTGCTATGTGAATATAAACTAGCTTGCAAACAAACATTCCTAAGGATTTTGTGTGAATCTAGGAATTTTCATTGAGACATTTGTTCAAACAGCTTAGATGCAATCTAAAATACCAAATCAGACTTGCAAAAACAAAACCCATTTTTAGGAAGTGTGTTTCATTGTCATGTATCTTGGTCTCTGAGAATAAAACATGTCTAGAGGGTTTATTTCCACCATGCCAAAATTTCTCCCATATGCCCAAAACATAAACCTCTAACCATCAATATTAGTATGTGTCAAGGGGTGTTGTTGGAAATTGATTTCATAAAAGAAGGATGGAGATCAATTATCAATTTTTGCGGCATTTCTCATGTCTTGTATCACTAGGGTCTCCTCTTTCACTCACACTCTGGGATAGCTAGGG
Organism: Picea engelmannii; assembly: GCA_009831015.1. Lineage (NCBI taxonomy): Eukaryota > Viridiplantae > Streptophyta > Pinopsida > Pinales > Pinaceae > Picea > Picea engelmannii. Next base: position 494,467 of record ML785419.1, read on the forward strand.
TATCTGACTTTGTCACTCGCACTCTAGGCTATCTATTGTATCCTCTGTCACTCACACTGTCCTCTAGTGTATCCTCTGTCGCTAGGGTCTCGACCTCTTACACTCGCACTATGGGATAACTAGGGTATCCATATTTGTCTCTCATAGTGTAGGCTATCTACTAGTGTATCCTATGTCACTCACATTTTCCTTTAGTGTATCCTCTGTCGCTAGGGTCTCCTCTTACACTCGCAATGTGGGAAGCTCTGTCGCTCACACTATAGGATAGTTACTAATGTATCCTCTTTCACTCACATTGTCCTCTAGTGTATCCTCTGTCTCTAGGGTCTCCTCTTACGCTCGCACTGTGGGATATCTAGGGTATCCCACGACTCTATCACTCGCACTGTGGTCTAGATAGGGTATCTCGTGGCTATATTGCTCGCACTGTAGGCTTGCAGGTTTGGTTTCGTTGAAGTTTTGTTATATTTTTTTATTTCATATTAAAAAATATAATATATATTATATTAATTATAATAAAATATAACATAAATATATAAATTATAAATATAAATATGATTAATATAAATTATATAAATTTAAATTAATATAAATTATGTCTAGGTTGGGGTTTAGGCATTATATGGGTTGGGGATTATCATTGAGGTTAAGGCTTAGATGGTTTATAGGTTATAATGGATGATGGTTAGGGGTCATAAGGGATTTCTATAAGTGTTATAGGTTAGGAGTGATATTACAAGTTACAATTTTAAGGTATTAGGAGTTATAAAATAAGATTTAGATGGGTTATTTGTTAAGGGTTATAAGGGTTAGGTATAAGGGGTTATGAGGGTAAAGGGTTCAATGTTATATGCTATAGGTTAGATTTTATAAGATATATATGGCTTGGGAATTGTAGTTATTAGTGTTTTTAGGGTAAGTGGCTATAATGGTTAGGAATTATACATGTTAAATGTTATATTCCTTAGGGGGGTTTATGGGTTGTAGGCTTTATTGGGGTCACCAATTTTTCATTATATATTTTTGAGGTTAACATTTATTACAAGCAAGGGTTTAGAAATTGTAAGAATTAAGGGTTATTTGTGATAGTAATTAAAGGACGATGTTGATAAGAAGTTATAAGGATAGAGAGGTATGAATTATAGAGAGTACATGCACATGAATTTAGGATTATAGGATTTACATGGATTGGGGATTGTATGAGTCAAGGGTATTATATGTTAGGGATGCAATGTCATAGGGTTATGGTTCATAGAAGTTTAGAGTTCATCGCAATTTATAATTTTAGTGGTTAGAGACTATAATACTAGTGTTTATAGAGGTTGGGAGTTAATGGTTTTATAGGTTAAGGATTAGACTAATAGTGTTTATAGGGGTTGTGTTTCAGATTATAGAGTTCAATGGATATGTGTCATAGAGGTTATGGGTTTTATAGGGATTTTAAGGTAAGGATTTAAGGTTTGTAGGGATTGTTAGGAGTTACAAATGTTAAATTTTATGTATGTGATTTTGAAAATGGTTGAGGCCAGGTGCAAGTCCTAGGTAACTTTGGTAGAATAGATACCCCACACTCATGGCTTCTTAGCTAAATAATATTTATGTAGAATGGAAATATGTTTATGTATGGGTGTTAAATATAAAATGGAGTTTTTGTATCTTTCTCATTTTGACCCAAATATTTAGTAAAATAAATGTACAAAACTTATTAATCCATTGGAAAGAAAAATTAGGTCTTCTGATCACAACATTGCACCAACTATTCATGTTCATGTAATACCCTGGTTTTGACCCCTAGAATGTATCGGGTTAGACTATGTATAATTTCTAAATATGGGGTTATAATGATAGGATATGATCCAAGTGAGATTAAATAAATGGTTCAATGTATAAATAATGTACACATGATAGTATGGATTCCTTATAGTGTGGAGCTCAAGGCTAAGGAATGACTAGTGAATGGATAAGCATGTAGATGATGTAGATATATTCTATGTACCATGTAGTAGGATTTCCATGATGAAATCAAACTATGTAAATATTAATGTTGGAATATAATATATAATGGTACAATATGGTTGTAGAGAGCACGCGAGGGGATCTGATTCCATTATAGGGGAAGAAGAAATGGGACTTATGTGAAATTAATCCTCTATTACCAAGTGCCAACCTAAGATCTCATGTCATTTTCCATCATATGCCTCAAATGAATCCATCTACCTCTATTGACATAGAAACACAATAATTGAATGCATGTAGAGTTTGGTGGGGAAGAATAATCACATAGTTATTTAAGAATGTGTTGGGTACAATCATTATCGGGAAGTGTAACAATATTTCATTTTTCATTTTTCAAAAAACAAGGTATATCCACAGAGGTCAAACACCTAATGGAAATTGCTCACACACATAGACAAATATTGGTACATGATTTTTATGTGGTTAAAACCCTCGAAGAGGGAAACAATCCACGACCCTAGGAAACATGCCCACTTGAGGAAATATATTATTGCAAAAATGAAATATATTACATGAACATATCTCACAATTGATTATCAAAAAATAACCCTACATTCTCTTTAAATAGATATCATGGACCAATCATGTGTCAATCCATAGATCAAGTGCCATTAATATAGATGAGAAGATTAATCGCTAGATCACTTTGTGTCTAGAACATAATCATGACCATCATGTTGGTTAGTTATAAATTCACATGTAAATAAACTCACTTTACCTAAAGACACATTATACCAAGTTCACCTTAACTAACTCTTAAGTGTCTAAATATCCTAACACCCTCCCCTTAAGAACAACTTGGAGTAAGATTGAATGATTTACAAATTTGACTCAATCGAAGAAGGAAGGAGGCATTAGAGCCTATATTCCCCCCTTAATGACAACTTCCTAAACTCCTAACATAGCTCAAATATTTGAAAACTAGGCTTCTATAAGGGTATTTATGAAGTATATGCAACTTAATCATTTGTTTAACAATGGAACACTTTGAGAATGTGATCCCAAAGAAGATCCTTAATGGAGTGCAGATGTATTTCAATGTGTTTGTTGTTCTATTGTTGAACTGGACCTTTGGTGAGATAAATGACACTATGTTTATTTAACAAAAGTGTGTTTCAATGTTGTTGCTAGAATATAAATTTTGGAAGGATCTATCAAACAATATGGTTTCTTGACTTACACAAAATCATGCTTGATATAGTACTTCTATTGAAGATAGAGAAAGGGAATTTTTATTCTCACAAGTACTCCCAATGACAATTCTAGAACCAATACTAAAAACATAACCTACAATAGAATTATTATCTAATGGTCACTAACCCAATTGGAATAAAGAAAATGAAGCAACAAAGGACTGAAGGGTACTTAAAGATAGTGGTTTAAAGTTATCCATGGGGGTACTTAAAGGTAGTGGTTTAATGTGTGAGGCACACATAATACTATTTACATACATATATGTGTGGACCAAATCCCATCTCCATGGTTTCCTTATGACCTGCAAAATGATATATTTATGCAACATATTAAATTATCTATATGGAGCATAAGGTAGTTATTGAGTGTGTGATGTACATATAAAAATACCCATACACACATATGTGGACCAAATTCCATCCCCATGTTCTCCTTAACTGCTAATTTTCTTATAGGGGGGATTACTCTGTGACAAATTGGTAAAGTCATTTGCTTTTACATGGGAGAGGTACAAGGTTCAAATATCTATTCCCATGTTAAAGTGGACATTCATGCCATGCTAATGTGGAGTTTGAATTCATATCTCTTAGTTGATCAATAAAAAAAAATTATACAGACCAAAAAAAAAGTCTTAAAACATCATGGATATAATTTGAGACGTGAATTTCATGTGCAAGAAATTCAAGCATAAACTTATTATGATAAACCCTTTAGAAATAAAAAGAAAAGTGAATTTTTATTCTTTCTGACCATAAGTATGAGTGAGAAGGTATGTATGTATGTAAAATATAATATTTATGTTATATAACACAAGATATACTTTGAATGATTCATGGAGTTTGTATCATAATTTGTTTAGTGCCCTACTCTAACTTCCCTACTTTGGGGTACTTATGAGTTAGTAATTAATGAATGAGGGCATATTTTTTAATAAAGGCCCTTCAATTTAAGAGGGTCATTTTTATCAAATATGGCCCACTAAGTGGTAGGTACTCATTACTGAGGGGACCACATGTCATTAGGGTTTTTCTACAGATAAACTATTTATAGATCTAGTAGGCTATGTAGTGTTCTATAAAGCATTGCTATTATATTGGAACTTTTCTCAAAGGATGTTCCCCTTTTGAAGAGGCTAGTGAAAATTTATCTTTCTTTCTGAATTATCAATACAAGGGTTATATTCTATAGGTTCTATATTATTGTCTCCCTTTACTTTTTTGTAGTTTATATTTCTTGAATAATTGTTCACTAATCAATGTTTCTATTAGTCAGGTACTTCACAAGTGGTATCAAATCTCTTTCCTATTCCAACATGTGCTTGAATTTTAGAGTTTTTTAGGGTAGAGATGTGCTCTAAAATCTTTAAACACAAATTTATATCTTGTAGTAGGTAAAATTGTGGTCGAGGAAGCATAGACACATGGAATACAAGTGGACTAGTGATCTAGTTGGACACCCTTATACACCCTTATTAATACCTCAAAAGGTAGTATTGCATTGGTTACATATTAGATCTTATGGTTGTGTGGTGTGAGAGATTATATTGTGTCTAAGAGAGGATACTATGAGAGAGTGAAGAGGAGGTTGCAACATATGTGGTGTAGGTGGTATCTCCTCATTTTGTTGGACGAAATAAAGGAATGATTAGTTGTTTCTCCATGGACGTAGACCATATCGGGTGAACCACATATATTGGTATATCTCTTGTATTATGTTCTTTTGTTTTTTATTTCAGCATTCATTTTGATTCATTTTGTTATTATTACTTGGCCATCATATTCCTAACATAAGTACCCCCACTTCACAATAACCCTCCTTTTAAATAATAAAAAACTAATTTTTGTACTTTGAAAGAAAAATAGGGTTTACGGTTTACATGATGAATTGATTATGGAAACACACATTCCCGAATCTAGTACTACAAGGGCATATTTTCATGTTGTTGATTAAACAATGAAAGAAAAAAAAGGGATTTTGCATCACAACTATGACACACATACATTGTATACACAATGTAGAACTTGAAAGAAAAATTAAGAAAATTTGATGCAAACTTAAAACTCGTGTCAACCAATTTGTGTACTTTGAAAGAAAAATAGGGTTTATGGTTTACATGATGAATTGATGATGGAAAAAAGTGGGTGTGTGAGTCAAATTTGAGTCCATAAACCCTCCCATATCGTTAAGTCATGCAAATAGTCTATCCATGTCAAATTTCAGTGCATACAAAAACAATTTGAAAAAGTTTCAACATTGGCCCCATTCACAGGTTATTGTTGCCCATCTCTAGTCCTAATACAATGTATTTTCCTTGTTCCTTTTAATATTCATTCGACAATACACACATTCTCGCATATACTACTGCAAGGACATATTTTTATGGTTTTTATTAAATTATGAACGAAAAAAGAGGGATTTTTCATCACAACTATGACACACATACATTGTATATACAATGTAGAACATGAAGGAAAAATGAAGAAAGGCTGATGAAAACTTAAAACTTGTGTCAACCACTTTGTGTACTTTGAAAGGAAAATATTGTTTATGGTTTACATGATAAATTGATGATGGAAAAAAGTGGGTGTGTGAGTCAAATTTGAGTCTAGAAAACCTCCCATATCGTTAAGGCATGCAAATAGTCTATTCATGTCAAATTTCAGTGCATACAAAAACATTTTGAAAAACTTTCAACATTGGCCCCATTCACATGTCAATGTTTCCCATGTCTAGTCCTAGTACAATGTATATTCATTGTTCCTTCTAAAATTCATTCGACAATACACATGTACCTGCATATAGCACTGCTAGGACACATTATTATGGTGTTTATTAAACAATGAATCAAAAAAGAGGAATTTTTCATCACAACTATGACACACATACATTGTATATACAATGTAGAGCCTAGAAGAAAAACGAAGAAAGGATGATGAAAAATTAAAACTTGTGTCAACCAATTTGTGTGCTTTGAAAGAAAAATAGATTTTATGGTTTACATGATGAATTTATGATGGAAACAAGTGGGTGTGTGAGTCAAATTTGAGTCTAGAAACCCTCCCATATCGTTAAGGCGTGTGAATAGTCTATCCATGTCAAATTTCAGTTGATCCAGAAACAGTTTGAAAAAATTTCAGCGTTCGCTGCATTCACAAGTCATTGTTGCCCATGTCTAGTCCTAGTACAATGTATTTTTGTTGTTCCTTTTAAAATTTGTTCGACAGTACACACATTCCCACATCTACTACTGCAAGGAGATATTTTTATGGTGTTGATTAAAATATAAACGAAAAAAGAGGGATTTTTTATCACAACTATGACACACATACATTTATATACAATGTAGAACCTAAAAGAAAATTGAAGAAAGGTTGATGCAAACTTAAAAATTGTGTCAACCAATTTTTGTACTTTGAAAGAAAAATAGCGTTTATGGTTTACATGATGAATTGATGATGGAGAAAAGTGGGTTTGTGAGTCAAATTTGAGTCCATAAACCCTCCCATTTCATTAAGGCATGCAAATAGTCTATCCATGCCAAATTTCAGTGCATAAAGAAATAATTTGAAAAAATTTCAACGTTGGCCCCATTCATAGGTCATAGTTGCCCATGTCTAGTCCTAGTACAATGTATTTTTGTTGTTCCTTTTAAAATTCGTTTGACAGTACACACGTGCCCTCATATAGTACTACAAGGACATATTTTTATGTTGTTGATTAAACAATCAATGAAAAGAGAGGGATTTTTCATCACAACTATGATACACATACATTGTATATACAATGTGGAGCCTGAAAGAAAAATGAAGAAAGGTTGATGCAAACATAAAACTTATGTCAACCAATTTGTGTACTTTGAAAGAAAAATAGGGTTTATGGTTTACATGATGAAATGATGATGGAAACAAGTGGGTCTGTGAGTAAAATTTGAGTCCAAAAACCCTCCCATATCGTTAAGGAATGAAAATAGTCTATCCATGTCAAATTTCAGTGCATACACAAAACATTTGAAAACATTTCAACGTTGGCCCCATTCACAGATCACTGTTGCCCATGTCTAGTACTAGTACAGTGCCTTTTCATTGTTCCTTTTAAAATCCGTTTGATATTACACACATTCCCTCATCTACTATTGCAAGGACATATTTTTATGGTGTTTATTAAACAATGAATGTAAAAGGGGGATTTTTCATCACAACTATGACAGACATACACTGTATATACAATGTAGAACTTGAAAGAAAAATGAAGAAAGGTTGATGCTTAATTAAAACTTGTGTCAACCAATTTGTGTACTTTGAAAGAAAAATAGTGTTTATGGTTTACATGATGAATTGATGATGGAAACAAGTGGGTGTGTGAGTGAAATTTGAATCCAAAAACCCTTCCATATTGTTAACGCACATGAATAGTCTATCCATGTAAACTTTAAGTGCATAAAAAAACAATTTGAAAAAATTCAATGTTGGCCCCATTCACAGGTCACAGTTGCCCATTTCTAGTCCTAGTACAATGTCTTTTTTTTGTGCCTTTTAAAATCCGTTCGATAGTACACATGTTCTCACATATACTACTGCAAGGACATATTTTTATGGTATTGATTAAACAATGAAAGAAAAAGAGGGATTTTTCATCACAACTATGACATACATACATTGTATATACAATGTAGAACCTGAAATAAAAATGAAGGAAGGATGATGCAAACTTAAAACTTGTCTCAACCAATTTTTGTACTTTGAAAGAAAAATATGGTTTATGGTTTACATGATGAATTGATGATGGAACAAATTGGGTGTGTGAGTCAAATTTGAGTCCATAAACCCTCCCATATAGTTAAGACATGTGAATAGTCTATCCATGTCAAATTTCAATGCATATAGAAATAGTTTCAAAAACTTTCAACGTTGGCCCCATTCACAAGTCATTATTGCCCATGTCTAGTTATAGTACAATGTCTTTTCGTTGTTCCTTTTAAAATTTGTTCGATAGTACAGATGTTCCCACATCTACTACTGTAAGGACATATTTGTATGGTGTTGATTAAACAATGAACGAAAAAAGAGGGGCTTTTCATCACAACTATGACACACATACATTGCATATACAATTTATAACATAAAATAAAAATGAAGAAAGGCTAATCCAAACTTAAAACTTGTGTCAACCAATTTGTGTACTTTGAAATAAAAATAGGGTTTAAGGTTTACATGATGAATTGATGATGGAAACAAGTGGGTGTGTGAGTCAAATTTTAGTCCAGAAACCCTCCCATATCATTAAGGCATGCAAATAGTCTATCCATGTCAAATTTTAGTGCATACATAAACAATTTGAAAAAATTTCAACATTGGCCCCATTCACAGGTCATTATTGCCCATGTCTATTCCTATTACAACATATTTTCATTGTTCCTTTTAAAATTCGTTCGACAGTACATATTTTCCCACATCTGCTACTGCAAGGACATATTTTTATGGAGTTTATTAAACAATGAATGAAAAAAGAGGGATTTTCATCACAACTATGATGCACATACATTGTATATACAATGTAGAACCTGAAATAAAAATGAAGAAAGGTTGATGCAAACTTAAAACTTGTTTCAACCAAATTAAGTACTTTGAAAGAAAAAGAGGGTTTATGGTGTACATGATGAATTGATGATGGAAGCAAGTGGGTGTGTGAGTCAAATTTGAGTCCATAAACCCTCCCATATCGTTAAGGCATGTGAATAGTCTATCCATGTCAAATTTCAGTGCATATAGAAAGAATTTGAAAAAAATTCAACATTGGCCCCATTCAGAGGTCACCGTTTACCATTTCTAGTACTAGTACAATGTATTTTCATTGCTCCTTTTAAAATTCATTCAAAAATACACACGTTCCCGCATATACTACTAAAAGGACATAGTTTTATGGTGTTCATTAAATAATGAATGAAAAAAGAGAGATTTATCATCACAACTATGACAGACATACATTGTATATACAATGTAGAAACTGAAAGAAAAATGAAGAAAGGATGATGCAAACTCAAAACTTGTGTCAACCAATTAGTGTACTTTGAAAGAAAAATAGGGTTTATGGTTTACACGATGAATTGATGATGGAAACAAGTGGGTTTGTGAGTCAAATTTGAGTCAATAAACCCTCCCAGGTCGCTAAGGCATGTGAATAGTTTATCCATGTCAAATTCAGTGCATACAGAAACAGTTTGAAAAAATTTCAACGTTGGCCCCATTCACATGTCACCATTGTCCATGTCCAGTCCTAGTACAATGTATTTTTGGTGTTCCTTTTAAAATTCCTTCGACAGTAAACACGTTCCCGCATCTACTGCTAAAATGACATATTTTTGTGGTGTTGATTAAATAATGAATGAAAACAGAGGGATTTTTCATCACAACGAAAAGTTCAAATGAAACAAGGCTCAAAACGGATATATAGAGTGGGTGTGTGAGTCCTATTTGATTTTGGAAAAACATGTTCTTCTTGCCACATAAATCATGGGCCAAAGTCCCATGTTTTCAAATAGTTTCAACTAAGATTCGATAGAAATGAAAAACACATTGATCGAAACATCATGGATGCAATACTATGAAAACAATGATGACATATATGATCATGATGGTATAAAAATTTATGATCTTCTCTAATTTTCAAGAATAATTTATCCTCTACTGAACAAGGCCAACCACGTGAAGGTGGAAGCTTATATGGCCCCTCCCCTCCCCCTCACATCACTCTCAATTCCCTAATACCCCATCTATAAAGTAGAAAATAATCGAAAGCAAGCTAATAAGATTCATGCATAGAAACTACAAAAAAAAAATTAATGAAGGTAAATGAAATTATGTGTTTGTAAATGATATTTTTGTTTTACCACGTACCTTAGTATATTGGTGACTTCTTTCAAGTTTCACATAATAGTTAAACAACATGTAACATAGGATATAAAAACGTAGCATAAAACATAAAAACATGTAATTAATCCATGACATAAGAAAATTATTTTAAGAGAATAATTCATACAAATGAAAATATATTGTCACTTACTTAATACAACTCAACTTCTTTATACTCATCCTTATTCTCTATATTCTTCTTCACTGAACTCGACATTTGTATCATCATCCGGTTCAGAAACAATGTTGAAAGGATTTACGATATCATTATCATAATCAATGTCATTTTCGAGGATATTTTCATCAACATCATCATCAAGAAATGCATTGTCTCCTATGCCTAGATCGTGATCTTCTTCATCTTCTTCATCTTTTGACCCTGGATGATCTTCTGACTCTATTTGGTTTGGTGAATCATTTTCTTATTCAATATCATCTTCTTCCTGTACATGGGTATACTTAACTAGACTTCCTCTTGGATCATATCTAACAACAAATAACCAATCCCTCTCACCTAGAACATTTGAGTAAAAGACCTATTCACATTGACTTGGAAAAACATAGATATCATGTCCTCTTTCAAACATGGTTGTTTTAGTCATCATAAATCTGTTGGCATATTGAATAACAGTTATTCCCTCATTTCATTCATGCATTCGTAACCTATACCATTTGACGTCGAACAAAACTAATTTGAAGGAATTAAAGTCACACTCAAGTATATCATTCAAATACCCATAGTATCTATTTTTAGATTTGATTTGAAAATGATCTTTAAAGAATTGGTTAAGTTTTAAGCATGTGTTCAATTACCAATTAGGAATTAAGGAAAGAAGAAGAACTTAATGAGAGATTATAACAGCCATCATAAAGAAATGTAGATCATAATGTAATCACAAGGAACAACTAACCATAACAAAAAAGTTGTTAACGAAGTTCAACAAGATTGCCTACGTCTTCTGGCCTTTGTCTCAGTCGGTGAGTCTTTCTTACTTCTCTTCAATTATTCTAACATTCATCATAAAAGTGTCAAAAGGATTGCAAACTATTATGTATGTGTTCTTCTCAACCTCAGGAATCGAACACAACTGATGACACTGAAAAAGGTTGAGCGTAGCTCCTGGAATTGGCCTCCAAAGTTCGCTTCCTCAATGGCTTCCCTACATAAAAATGGCTTCTAGGGTCATAAACTCATCATAATTCTACTAACATGAACCTCTGAATGATGCTAAGAACCTATAGTTTCTATATATTTTGAGTTGGTATCCTCCTCCCAAGATCCGGCCTCAAAAAGGGCTCGCGATCCTCAATTTTGGGAAACATCCACCAAAATCGGCATTAAAAATCAATAAAAATCATATTATAAAGTTTAAAAACCCAAATTGGGAAAATATTAGGGCGCAACACCCTTTCTCTGGGCTCCTGGGCATATGGAGCATGTTATATGGCCCTGGACTAGGTGTTAGCCCCTTATCCTCCATTCAAACCCCAAACACCAGCCGTATGGGAGCCATATGTCCTATCCCCAACTCTCTGCATAACCCCTGTTGCACTCAACTATCCTTCTTAGACACTGGTCGTGTGGGGTGCCAAGTGTCCTTGTGTTGGCCCCCTCCGACAGGGGATTAGCCCTAAAAATCCACCAACATCCAATTTAAAACACAATTTGGCCATGTGTATAACCATGAACAACCTACACCCATGTGGCTAGCGCATTTGGTGTAGTCATTAGCTCATGCCATAGGTCACGGGTTCTTTCCCAATGGAGTCGCAACCAAATTTTTTCCTAGCTAACATTGGAAAAATATGGGGTGCGACATGGTGCCCCATGATTGGGCCACGTGTCACCCTATGATTCTCCCATATGGTACAATCAACACCCAGTCAACATAGAATCAACATGAACAGTCAACTTCCACGTCACTGTCGTACAACCAGGTGTGCCACATCAAAGTTTGTACTACCAAGTAACCTGCCATGTCATCATCCAGACTGCCCAATCACCCTACCACATCAGCATCCATACAACCACTTGTCATATGTACTTCCACATTTCATCCTGTCATTGGGCCACATCACATATGGACTGCAATGTGTCACGTTTGTACACTGCCACATGTCAATTCCGTACTAGTCCAACTCAGCCCCAAAATGCCAAAATTGAGTGACACATGTCAGCTACTCATGTTTCCATGTGTCCCTGCTAATTTCATCATGACTTCATGTTGAATTCACATGTCATACTAATGAAGTCAACAATATGACCTGTTGACTTTGACCAGTTTGACTTTTTTTCCTGTTTGGGAAATCGATCAGAACATAATAAATTTCGCATACGGTGTCCATTTTCGAAAAACATTATATGGACAAAATTAGCATGACGAGACATAAACAATGGAATTGGCTTCATCTGATTCTGAGAACTTTTATTTTTAGGCCTTCCTGGATCCATTTTGGATCATGCCTCCCCACTAAGTCCTTTTTGTCCTCCAAAAGGGTATTAACCAGTCATCAAGTGAGGGATAGGCCACCCAACTTGTCCTTTGTCTTTAAACTCTTTCCTGTGCACCTATCACATCATAATAAATTGAAAAACAACCATTAAAACTGACAACATATTGTTAGCCACTTGTACTCTTTCACATCTTACTGAAGCCACTACCATCCATGTTGAAACCATTAGCAGTGATAATATCAGAAACATGACTGTACATGAGCTAGTATGTTTGATGTGATTGCATGACATCAGCTTATGTATCCATGTCAAATTTTAGTGCATACATAAACAATTTGAAAACATTTCAACATTGGCCCCATTCACAGGTCATTATTGCCCATGTCTAGTCCTAAAACAACATATTTTCATTTTTTCCTATTAAAATTTGTTCGATAATACATATTCTCCCACATCTGCTACTGCAAGGACATATTTTTATGGAGTTTATTAAACAATGAATGAAAAAAGAGGGATTTTCATCACAACTATGATGCACATACATTGTATATACAATGTAGAACCTGAAATAAAAATGAAGAAAGGCTGATGCAAACTTAAAACTTGTTTCAACCAATTTGAGTACTTTGAAAGAAAAAGAGGGTTTATGGTGTACATGATGAATTGATGATGGAAGCAAGTGGGTGTGTGAGTCAAATTTGAGTCCATAAACCCTCCCATATCGTTAAGGCATGTGAATATTCTATCCATGTCAAATTTCAGTGCATATAGAAAGAATTTGAAAAAAATTCAACATTGGCCCCATTCAGAGGTCATTGTTTACCATGTCTAGTACTAGTACAATGTATTTTCATTGCTCCTTTTAAAATTCATTCGAAAATACACACGTTCCCGCATATACTACTTCAAGGACATAGTTTTATGGTGTTCATTAAATAATGAATGAAAAAAGAGAGATTTATCATCACAACTATGACAGACATACATTGTATATACAATGTAGAACCTGAAAGAAAAATGAAGAAAGGATGATGCAAACTCAAAACTTGTGTCAACCAATTAGTGTACTTTGAAAGAAAAATAGGGTTTATAGTTTACACGATGAATTTATGATGGAAACAAGTGGGTTTGTGAGTCAAATTTGAGTCAAGAAACCCTCCCAGGTCGCTAAGGCATGTGAATAGTTTATCCATGTCAAATTTAGTGCATACAGAAACAGTTTGAAAAAATTTCAACGTTGGCCCCATTCACAGGTCACCATTGTCCATGTCTAGTCCTAGTACAATGTATTTTTGGTGTTCCTTTTAAAATTCCTTCGACAGTAATCACGTTCCCACATCTACTACTAAAATGACATATTTTTGTGGTGTTGATTAAATAATGAATGAAAAAAGAGGGATTTTCATCACAACGAAAAGTTCAAATGAAACAAGGCTCAAAACGGATATATAGAGTGGGTGTGTGAGTCCTATTTTATTTTGGAAAAACACGTTCTTCTTGCCAAATAAATCATGGTCCAAAGTCCCATGTTTTCAAATAGTTTCAACTAAGATTCGATAGAAATGAAAAACACATTGATCGAAACATCGTTGATGCAATACTATGAAAACAATGATGACATATATGATCATGATGGTATAAAAATTAATGATCTTCTCTAATTTTCATGAATAATTTATCCTCTATTGAACAAGGCCAACCACGTGAAGGTGGAAGCTCATATGGCCCCTCACCTCCCCCTCACATCACTCTCAGTTCCCTAATACCCCATCTATAAAGTAGAAAATAATCGAAAGCAAGCTAATAAGATTCATGCATAGAAACTACAAAAACAAAAATTAATGAAGGTAAATGAAATTATGTGTTTGTAAATGATATTTTTGTTTTACCATGTACCTTAGTATATTGGTGACTTCTTTCAATTTTCACATAATAGTTAAACAACATGTAACATAGGATATAAAAATGTCGCATAAAACATAAAAACATGTAATTAACCCATGACATAAGAAAATTATTTTAAGAGAATAATTCATACAAATTAAAATATATAGTAACTTACTTGATACAGCTCAACTTCTTTATAATCATCCTTATTATCTATATTATTTTTCATCGAATTCGACATTTGTATCATCATCCGGTTCAGAAACAATGTTGAAAGGATTTACGATATCATTATCGTAATCAATGTCATTTTCGAGCATATTTTCATCAACATCATCATCAAGAACTGCATTGTCTCATATGCCTAGATCATGATCTTCTTCATCTTCTTCATCTTTCGACCCTGCATGATCTTCCGACTCTATTTGGTTTGGTGAATCATCTTCTTATTCAATATCATCTTCTTCCTGTACATGGGTATACTTAACTGGAATTCCTCTTGGATCATATCTAACAACAAATAACCAATCCCTCTCACCTGGAACATTTGAGTAAAAGACCTATTCACATTGACTTGGAAAAACATATATATCATGTCCTCTTTCAAACATGGTTGTTTTAGTCATCATAAATCTGTTGGCATATTGAATAACAGTTATTCCCTCATTTCATTCATGCATTCGTAACTTATACCATTTGACGTCGAACAAAACTAATTTGAAGGAATTAAAGTCACACTCAAGTATATCATTCACATACCCATAGTATCTATTTTTAGATTTGATTTGAAAATGATGTTTAAAGACTTGGTTAAGTTTTAAGCATGTGTTCAATTACCAATTAGGAATTAAGGAAAGAAGAAGAACTTAATGAGATATTATAGCAGCCATCATAAAGAAATGTAGATCATAATGTAATCACAAGGAACAACCAACCATAACAAAAAAGTTGTTAACGAAGTTCAACAAGATTGCCTACGTCTTCGGGCCTTTGTCTCAGTGGGTGAGGCTTTCTTAATTCTCTTCAATTATTCTAAAATTCATCATAAAAGTGTCAAAAGGATTGCAAACTAGTATGTATGTGTTCTTCTCAACCTCAAGAATCGAACACAACTAACGACACTAAAAAAGGTTGAGCGTAGTTCCCGGAATTGGCCTCCAAAGTTCGCTTCCTCAATGGCTTCCCTGCATAAGAATGGCTTCTAGGTTCATAAACTCATCATCATTCTACTAATATGAACCTCTTCATGATGCTAAGAACCTATAGTTTCTATATATTTTGAGTTGGTATCCTCTTCCCAACTTCCTCCCAAGATCCGGCCTCAAAAAGGGCTCGAGATCCTCAATTTTGGGAAACATCCACCAAAATTGGCATTAAAAATCAATAAAAATCATATTATAAAGTTTAAAAACTGAAATTCTGAAAATATTAGGGAGCAACCCCCTTTCTCTGGGCTCCTGGGCATATGGAGCATGTTATATGGCCCTGGACTAGGTGCTAGCCCCTTGTCCTCCATTCAAACCCCAAACACCAGTCGTATGGGAGCCATATGTCCTATCCCCAACTCTCCGCATAACCCCTGTTGCACTCAAATATCCTTCTTAGCCACCGGTCGTGTGGGGTGCCATGTGTCCTTGTGTTGTCCCCCTCCGACAGGGGATTAGCCCTAAAAATCCACCAGCATCCAATTTAAAACAAAATTTGGCCATGTGTATAACCATGAACCACCTACACCCATGTGGCTAGCGCATTTGGTGTACTCATTAGCTTGTGCCATAGGTCACGGGTTCTTTCCCAATGGAGTCACAACCAAATTTTTTCCTAGCTAACATTGGAAAAATATGGGGTGCGACGTGGTGCTCCATGATTGGGCCACGTGTCACCCTATGATTCTCCCATATGGTACAATCAACACCCAGTCAACACAGAATCAACATGAATGGTCAACTTCCACGTCACTGTCGTAAAACTAGGTGTGCCACATCAATGTTTGTACTGCCAAGTAACCTGCCACGTCATCATCCATACTGCCCAATCACCCTACCACGTCAGCATCCATACAACCACTTGTCATCTGTACTTCCACATTTCATCTTGTCATTGGGCCACATCACATATGGACTGCAATGTGTCACGTTCGTACACTTCCACATGTCAATTCCGTACTAGTCCAACTCAGCCCAAAAATGCCAAAATTGAGTGACACATGTCACCTGCTCACGTTGCCACATGTCCCTGCTAATTTCATCATGACTTCATGTTGAATTCACATGTCATACTGATGAAGTCAACAATATGACTTGTTGACTTTGACCAGTTTGACTTTTTTTCCTCTTTGGGAAATCGATTAGAACATAATAAATTTCGCATACGGTGTCCATTTTCGAAAAACATTATATGGACAAAATTAGCATGATGAGACATAAACAATGGCATTGGATTCGTCTGATTCTGAGAACTTTTATTTTTAGGCCTTCCTGGATCCATTTTGGATCATGCCTCCCCACTAAGTCCTTTTCGTCCTCCAAAAGGGTATTAACCAGTCATCAAGTGCAGGATAGGCCACCCAACTTGTCCTTTGTCTTTAAACTCTTTCCTGTGCACCTGTCACATCATAATAAATTGAAAAACAACCATTACAACTGACAACATATTGTTAGACACTTGTACTCTTTCACTTCTTACTGAAGCCACTACCATCCATGTTGAAAACATTAGCAGTGATAACATCAGAAACATGACTGTACATGAGCCAATATGCTTGATGTGATTTCATGACATTAACTTATCTTAAAGAAAAGTATGATTGAACTTCAGCATGACATCAACTTACATGTTCATTCTTAAGATCAATTTCTTTACTTGGCACAATTATAGGTGTGTTGCTTGCATAAGTTTCCTTCCTTAATTGTTCCATTGTTTGAAGAGATTGATTTGATTTTATGTGATGAGCATGTACAACATATTCATTTTCTTATTTAGTTAAGCGATATTGATTATGTTCCCTCTAGAATATTTCTTTGCGATCATACAAATAAGTGTTGCCTAAGACTATTCCACATTCATTGAGTGGCACCACATCACATGTTACCTCATCCACAAATTTTGATAAAATTGCAAACTTTAAAGAGCATTTCTTTGTTATCTGCAATTTATGATTGTTGCTTATCCATTTAAGTGAGTAAGGTTTAAGATGCATCTTAGTTTTCAATACCAATTGTTTAACCACTTCCTCTGAAATCAAGTTAGATTGAGATCCACTACCTGTCAATGTGTCAATCTTAGTATGTTTCATTATCACCCTTATGTGAAACAACTTACTTCTAGAATCATATCCAACACCAATTTTATCTATCAAACCAACTGCTGTAATTTTAGTCTCATCACCTGAATCATATCCCAAGTCTGTTGGTCATGTTGTTGTTGCAACTGTTTTCCTTCCTTTCCTTTCTTTGAACCACTTTGGTCTCTTCTCTAGGTGCAATTTCCATCAATGGTCATGATCATGCACTTCTTTCTTGGAATGTTTGTAAGAGAGATTCCCTTCCTTCACTGTCGCGGAATTTTCTTTCTTTCCATTCCCCTCTCTTTTGTCCTCTTTCCTTCAAGATGATTCCCCTGATACACCAACTCTTGTTTTTCCTACTTCAATGTATGTTGCTTGAAAATAAACCTCATCAATATTAGTATGTCCAAACATAAATATAGTGTTACGAATATGTGCAAGAAAACCTCCTATATACTTCATAAGAGTTTCTTGGTTATGTAATGAAATATTTAACATTAATTCCATCTCACAAAATTCATCTTTGTATTCTTGCACCGTTTATCCTTTTCTTAGTTTAATACTTTCTCATTCAATTAAATCCTTCTCTTTATAACCCAAAGGACAAAATTTCTAAGTGTAAAAACAAAATATTTTTGTGACAGAAATACATTACCAACTTGTTGCGTACCATTTTTCAACTTACCCTGCCACTAGATGAGTGTTGTTCCTGCAAGATGAAGCAATGACAACTTGATTTGGCTTGCCTCATCTGTAACACCCTGTTTCCCCCAGTTTGTAAAAATAACTGGACTGGCCAAGAACTGTGGAAAACTCAGAAATGTGAATATGTGATGTGAATGGACCTTGTGGAAAAGGTCGATAAATGTGAATAATATTATGAATTTATATTATAGGACTGCTGAGAGAGGATATGTTGAAAAAGAGACCACGATGGTTGAAGAAAGGTGGTGGAAGGCACCTGGAAAGGTGGCATTAACTTCCACCGAAAATCAATACTGTATTTGGACTTCACTGGCTCGGAGAACCAAAAGCAGCTCGTTGGCCTCGAATTAAATGTCTCGCAGGCTAGTAGGTAGATGGCTCCTCAAGAATAAATGAGGGGTGGGGAGGTGAACTACCCATCCGTAGAGCCATCAGGCCTGACCAACGTGAGGGAAATCGTGCCACACGCAACCTCGCAAGAGGATAAGATGTGGGGGAGAAGCGATTGGGGGGGAACACGAGGGGAGAAAGAGAACACTGGCGATATGCAGAGTGAGTGATAGCAGAGAGGAAGGAGAGTAACCTTCACTCTTGGTCACTGGAAAACAGAGACGCAGTCTCACAACATCGTGGTCTCAGCTCGCGGGTGGCTAGTGGTAAATCCGCTGGGAGTCGCTGAGCCTACGGTTGGGTGGAAACGAGCACCCCTCTCAGCAGTTGCATAACCCCTGGTGTTACCTTATGATAAGTGTTTTTCCTTTGGCATCTTGAAATATATGTATGCTGACATTTATGATCATAAGCTGTGAAATTGTGAATGATTTCATTATAAGAATGTCTGTATGGTGTCTTGATCAGTACTGGTAGTTGTATGTTTATATGAAAAGACTACGTATGGATTATGTTCTCATAAATCGTTGTTTATGTGCATACTGATCTAATTCAGACTTCACGTCTGGTTCTCGAGAGAGCGATACCCTTATCTGCCTCAGATAGTACCCTGGGTAAACCTCCCCATAGAGATACCCTTCTTGAAAATCCCATCAAGATCCTAGAAGGAGGACGTGAAGGCGCAAGGCCTTAAGAAATCCCTGATAAGTATCGAATCGACGGACAAGATCCCGTCGGGATATCTGTGGTCACTCATGACCGTCAGATAAGAGGAAGAAGATGGAAAGTTAAGTGCCTTAACCTTGATAGGTGGTGATCGACGGATGGGATTCCGTCAATAAATTTGTGGTCGCTCATGACCATTAGATTTGGTAGGAGAAAGTAGGATGTTAAGTGCCTTACCCCTGTGACTTTTTGTTTCTTCGTGGGTAGCGAAGAGGCTGGGACCGTATATCCCCAAGGTCCATGAGAGCATCCATACTGTTTATCTTTCCACGTCCAGGGAGTAGTGGGAGAGCACACAAGTTAGGAACTTGTCTGGGCCGTTAGATCTTGGCTAGAAAACTCGACAACTGTTGGATCTGTCAGGAGATACCCGAGGGTTAAACCCCCAGTGAATAGGGGTGAAAGCCTTGAAATATATTTGGACCGTCCGAGTAATGGAGGACACATGTCAAGAGATTTTCCACTTCGAGAAATCGGGAGTCGAGAACTCGAGAGTTCTGGTGACGAAAGATTGGGGCAATCCATGGTAGAAACCCCGAAGTAGATTCGGGTTGTCCGATTAAAGGAGGCCACATGTCATGATATTTCCCATTTTGGGAAATTGGGAATCGCGAACTCGGGAGTTCTGGTGATGAGAGATTGGGACTTTCCATGGTGGAAACCCCGAGATAGATCTGGACCATCCGATTTAAGGAGGACACGTGTCGTGAGATTTTCAATTTCAGGAAATCAAGAATCATGAACTCGGGAGTGCTGGTGATGAGAGATCAGGAATTTCCATGGTGGAAACCCCAAGACATATCTAGACCATCCGATTTAAGGAGGCCACGTATCGTGAGATTTCCCATTTCGTGAAATCGGGAAGCGTGAACTTGGGAGTCCTGGTGACGAGAGATCGAGACTTTCCATGGTGGAAACCCCGAGACAGATCTGGACCGTTCGACTTAAGGAGGCTACGTGTCGAGAGATTAACCGCATCGATAAACTGGGGATTGAGAATTCGGGAGTCCTATGGTTGAGAGTTCAGAATCTCATGGTGATAAGTCCCGATGAACGAACGAGATTATTTTGGAGGATCTTAGGGTCTGTAATGACCGTTAGATGTGAGGAAGAGATGTCGACTTTAAGTTGGGGTGCAAATGCACCTTAGGGTAAGTGGCGAGCAGATCTGGATGGCCAGTGTCCAGCCACCCAGATCTATGACAGAGGCTTCATTCTGGAGCCCCCTTGTTGTTCTACCTTTAGTGGTGAGGGGGGGTCTGGAATCAAACACGCAACTCTTGAACGGTCAGGATTTATTCGTCTTGATCAACGACATTTATGCGAATTTCGAACCCCCCTTGCCATTCTGCCTTTAATGGGGGGGGGATCAAGAATGGTGTGGCATGTGAAGTGGGACCCGTCTCCTATCACGTCACCCACTGTGTCGTGTTTCCCTCTTTCCACCTATACTCCACTCAACTGCGCGACAGGGTCGTTCCTAATGGCCATTCGCTAACCCTGTTGGGATTCATCCCTATTGGCCAGTCACTAGCCCTGTCGGGGTTCGGCGGTTGCAGAGTCAAACGATTCGACATTCCTGTAGCGCCTAGGCATGAAATACAAAGATACACCATGATTATTTGACCTGTGATCATGACCCGCCGTCACATGGGAGTAGAGAGAGAGAGAGAAATCTAGCTTACGCTAGGTCTCCATAGATATTTCGAGGGCTCTGATTCTACAGAAATCAACGAAAAATTGATTATGGTAGTGGGTGCATTACAAATTGGTATCAGAGCATGGTTACAACACTTGTCTTGCTTGGGCTCAAGAATGAGCCGTGTAAGAAGATATTGTTATCTACGTTTTCTCCTTAAGAAGTAGGATTGCAGAATGAAATTGTAATATGGGATTTTTTTTTTGTAACCCCTCTGTTAAAATAATAACTACTCTTCTAGGAGTAGGGATGCACTGATCATTATCATTGATAAGATCTGAGTGAAAATAACAGAGGTGGAATAAATTGTGCCATAAAGTTGCACCAGCCAGACAAGGGACATGAACTGCATTGTCCTATTTTAGTGTTACGATGACTACCTACTAAAGTAGGTAGAGTCTCTTGCAATTGAGATGGCTGGATAGATAAGGATTAAGACCCAAATGAAAAAAACCCCTGTTATATGGGTATACATGTGAAAATATGAATTATGTACTAAGTATAAATAAATATAAATATTGACTAACAACCAGTGTTTGTCTTTTCACCTAAGCAGACGATCAGCTGTGGGAATTTACAGACGCGGAAAATGGTGACTCACCAAGAGATGGGAGAAGGCTCCCATAATAGAGACGAAGAGTCTGATGAAAGAAGAGAAATAGGGACCCCTCCAGATCTAGTTGAGACTATGAGGAGTCTCATGGTCAAATTGCAAAGCTGCAAGGACGACAATGAAAGGATGATGAAAGAACAAGAAAAGAAAACTGAAATCAATGCAGTTTTACTACAGGGCTTATACGACCTACAACGACAAATGCAGCATGAACTCGATATGCAGAAACATGGTCATATCAGTGGCCATACTGAGAGGATAACCTCAAGGAAGGTCCACCCCAGAGGTAAAGGACCAGTGCCATACGATTCCTCTAAGAAGGAAGCTGGCGATTTAGAAGGATCTTCCAGCAGGAGGATTGGTTCCTATTCTCGAAGAAAACAGAAGAAGCACAAGACTTCCAAGGGTCATAAATTTGAGGAATTCAGAAAGGCCAAACCTCCCTCCTTTGATGGTGAGATAAAGAAGGGAGAGGAAGCAGAGGCCTGGCTACTTGGACTGAAGAAATATTTCAGAGTCCATGATTTTTCAGAGAATTTGAAGGCCCGAGTGGCCACTTTCAATCTGAACAGAAAAGCTTCCCTCTGGTGGGAAGATCTTAAGAATGTGAAAGGGGTCCGCGAAGAGGAGCTGTCCTGGAAACAGTTTGAGAAATACTTCCGGAATAAGTATTTGTCGGAAAAATATTTCGACGAGAAGACTAAAGAGTTTTATGAACTCAAACTGGGGCAACTCACTATAGAGGAATATGTCAACAGATTCCTTGACTTGTTGAGGTATGTCCCTTATATAAAAGAAGAAAAGGAAAAGGTGCAACGCTTCATCAGCGGGCTACCCAAGGACTACCGAAACATAACTGAGTTTGATGAGCCAAAGGCCTTAGAAGACACTATTCGAAAGGCAACATATTGTTAGGAACAATATGGACGTCAAGCAGAGCCTCGTGAAGACTGGAAACAGAAGGGTGATTCGAGATTTCAGAAAAAGGGGATGAAAACCTCAGGACTTAAGAACTACAAAAAGAACCATAGAATGAACTTCCTAGCCTGGAGTGTACTCCAACAGAACTTTCCCTCATCGGGTGGAAATAAAACTTTTGGACCTATACCAATGAAGGTGGATAACACAAAGAGAGAACCTCTGAAATGTTGGGGTTGTGGAGAAGAGCATCTCCTGAGAGACTATCCACACCGACAACAGAACAATCCAAAACTTTATAACATTCGGGAAGCTACCACAGTCAATGATGTGGCAAGGAGTGTGCCGCAGATTTATGCAGCCTTGGATAATAACCAAGCTGACCACCAAGCTTCAGTGGTGGAAATAGAAGGTATGATTTTCAACCATCTGGTGTCTGTTTTGATTGACCCTGGTTCAAATTTGAGTTATATATCCCCTAAAGTTGTTGATAAGTGTAAACTACAACCACAAAAGCAAACCAAGCCATGGTTGGTACAGTTAGCCACTGACACCAAAAGAAGGGTAGCAGAGGTCATACTAGCCTACCAATTAATGTTGGGTGAATTCCCCACCCAAGCAACCCTTAACATATTACCCCTGGGATCATACAATCTGTTGATTGGTATGAACTGGCTAGCCGCCCATAAATCCAGACTGGACTATTACCATAAAACCTTGGAGTGTGTAAGTAAAGAAGGGAGAAGGATAACCCTTCAAGGGATCCAAAAACCTGTCTCAGTGAGGCAAATATCAGCCCTGCAAATGAGAAAGTATTGCCGAAAAGGATGTCCCCTATATGCAATACAGGTGTTGAAAACAATCGAAGGTGATAAACCAAGCCCTGATGATCACCCTATTCTAAGAGAATACAGAGATGTGTTTCTGAAAGAGGTACTGGGTCTACCTTCGAGAAGAGACATTGACTTCTCGATAGAACTTGCACCAGGAGTGGTGCCGGTGTCTAGGACACCCTACCGAATGAGCACACCTGAGTTAGTGGAACTCAAATTGCAATTGAAAGAAATGATGGATAAGGGTTATATTCGACCCAGCATGTCACCATGGGGAGCACCAGTCCTGTTTGTGAAAAAGAATGATGGCACCCTTAGACTGTGTATAGATTATAGACAACTCAATAAAGTAACCGTAAAGAACAAGTACCCCTTGCCCAGGATCGATGATCTATTCGATCAGTTAGGAGGTGCGTCTATTTTCTCAAAGATTGACTTGAGGTCGGGATACCATCAAGTCCGAATCAAGTGTGAAGACATCCATAAAACTACTTTCCGAATATGGTATGGTCACTATGTGTTTGTGGTAGTGGCATTTGGGTTAACCAATGCCCCTGCCACTTTCATGTGCTTAATGAACAATGTACTCAGTAAATTTTTAGATAAATTTGTACTAGTTTTTATTGATGACATATTAATCTACTCTAAGAATAGAGAAGAACATGAAGAGCATCTTAGACTTGTGTTGCAAGTGCTAAGAGAGCATCAGCTCTATGCTAATTTCAACAAATGTGACTTCTTTCATAAGCAAATACATTACTTGGGACATGTTTTGTCCCAGGAAGGGGTAGTAGTAGATCATGACAAGATCAGTTATATCATGGAATGGCCTGCCCCGAAGGATGTTTTAGACATCAGATCCTTTATGGGATTAGCAGGATACTATAGGATATTTATAAAAGGATTCTCCAAGATTGGTTGTCCAATCACTACCCTCCAGAAGAAGGGGACAAAATTCCTGTGGACACAGAAATGTGAAGAAAGATTCCAAACCCTGAAACATCTACTGACCCATGCACCCGTGTTGAAAATCGTTGACCTAGAAGCTGACTTCCTTGTGTGCACAGATGCCTGTAAGGAAGGGATCGGAGGAGTCCTTATGTAGAAAGGAAGTGTGATCTGCTATGAATCCCGAAAATTGAATGAACACGAAGTCAACTATGTGACTAATGATCTAGAACTAGCTGCCATAGTGCATGCCTTGAAAATGTGGAGGCATTACCTCTTGGGAAGAAAATTTGTACTTATGATAGATCATTGTGGATTGCGATATTTGTTTGACCAACCAAAGCTCAATGCCATACAAGCTATATGGATGGCCCTCCTTAGAGAATTTGATTTTGAAATCAAACACATTAAAGAGAAAGAAAATAGGGTGGCCAATGCCCTTAGCAGAAGCATGAAAACAATTCACCTAGCAGCGGTGAGTACCTGGGAGACAGATGTCAAGAACATAGTCAGAAATGCACAAGAGACAGATCCCTTCATTCAGACCGTGACCCTATACCTATAGCAAGAACCCTCTGGAGTAAAATATGAAGGCTACCAGGTGACCGAAGGAGGTCTGCTCACTTACAGAGATAAATTGTATGTTCCAAATTGTGATGAATTGAAGAGGTTCATTATGGATGAACTACATAAAAGACCATATACTGGTCACACAGGATACCAGAAAATGATCACTGCCACCGGAAAACAATTTTATTGGCCTGGATTGAAGAAATACACAGCCAAATATTTGGCTCGATGCATAGAGTGCCAATAGGTTAAAGCAGAACATCGACACCTAGAAGGACTATTGCAACCTTTACCCATCCCAGAATGGAAATGGGAAACCATCTCCATGGATTTTATCACTAGATTTCCAACTTCAACCAAATAAAATGACGCCATTATGGTAGTGGTGGATAAACTGAGCAAGTCTGCTCATTTCATCCCCATCAAATCAACCTGCAAGGTGATAGATATCGCCCAGGTATTCATGAAAGAGGTATTCAGACTGCACAGTATGCTGAAAGAGATAGTGTCTGACATAGACACAAAATTTACTTCCAATTTTTGGAAATCATTGATGGCTGGTTTAGAAACCAAATTGTTTTTTAGCACCGCCTATCACCCTCAAACCGACGGACAAACGGAAAGAGAGAATCAAATATTGGAGGATATGTTAAGGATGCATGTAATGCATCAACCCAGAAAATGAGAAGACTACCTGCCATTGGTAGAATTTTCCTACAACAACGGCTACCAAGCATCCTTAAAGATGATTCCCTTCGAGGTCCTCTATGGTAGGCCATGTAATACTCCAGTCAGTTGGAGTAATCCTGTAAATAGGATTTATTTTGGACCCAACATGTTGAAAGAAATGGAACAATAAGTGACTCAGATAAAACAAAATCTGAAGGTCGCTCAGAACCGACAGAAAAGTTATGCCGACCAAAAGAGAACTCCAAGAGAGTTCAAAATGGGAGACCATGTATATCTCAGAATTAATCCCAGAAGGAGTTCCCTGAAAATGGGAGATTGTGCCAAGTTGGCACCCCGGTATTGTGGACCCTTTGAGGTTCTATATAGAGTGGGACCTGTAGCCTATCGGCTAGCACTTCCTCCCACAGTAAAAGCACATAATGTTTTCCATGTTTCATTAATGAAGAAATATGTACATGATGCTAATCATATAATTGACTGGTCTGTGATCCAGGTGGAACCAGAGGGAGAATTTCTACCAGAACCCCAATGCATATTGGACAGAAAGGAAACCCCGCTCCGGAACCAAACCATTGCACAGGTCAAGGTGCAATGGAAACATTTTGGCCCAGATGAGGCTACATGGGAAATGGAGGATTCCATGAAACATGCATATCTGATTTTGTTTGCATCTGAACATGCATGACATGTTGATAGATAGAACATTGAGGATGATGTTCCTTTAAGGGGGAGGGAATTGTAACACCCTATTTCCCCCAACTTGTAAAAATAACTAGACTGGCCAAGAACTGTGGCAAACTCAGAAATGTGAATATGTGATGTGAATGGACCTTGTGGAAAAGGTCGATAAATGTGAATAATATTATGAATTTAAATTGCAGGATTGATGAGAGGGGATATGCTGAAAAAGAGACCATGATGCCTGAAGAAATGTGGTGGAAGGCACCTGGAAAGGTGGCATTAACTTCCACCGAAAATCAATACTGTATTTGGACTTCACTGGCCCGAAGAACCAAAAGTGGCTCGTTGGCCCTGAATTAAATATCTTGCAGGCTGGTAGGTAGATGGATCCTCAGGAATTAATGAGATATGGGGAGGTGAACCGCCCATCCGTAGAGCCGTCAGGGCTGACCAGCGCAAGGGAAATCGCACCACATGCAACCTCACAAGAGGATAAGGCATGGGGGAGAAGCGATTGGGGGGGGACGCGAGGGGAGAAAGAGAACTCTGGCGATATGTAGAGTGAGTGATAGCAGAGAGGAAGGAGAGTAACCTTCGCTCTTGGTCACTAGAAAACAGAGACGCAGTCTCACAGCATCGTGGTCTCAGCTCGGGGGTGGCTAGTGGTAAATCCGCTGGGAGTCATTGAGCCTATGGTTGGGTGGAAACGAGCACCCCTCTCAGCAGTTGCATAACCCCTGGTGTTACCTTATGATAAGTGTTTTGCCTTTGGCATATTGAAATATATGTATGCTGACATTTATGATCATAAGTTGTGAAATTGTGAATGATTTCATTATAAGAATTTATGTATGGTGTGTTGATAAGTATTGGTAGTTGTATGTTTATATGGAAAGACTACGTATGGCTTATGTTCTCATAAATCGTTATTTATGTGCGTACTGATCTAATTCAGACTTCACGTTTGGTTCTTGGGAGAGAAATACCCTTATCTGCCTTAGATAGTACCCTGGGTAAACCTCCCCATAGAGATACCCTTCTTGAAAAGCCCATCAAGAGCCTGGAAGGAGGACGTGAAGGCGCAAGGCCTTAAGAAATCCGTGATAAGTATCGAATCGACGAACGAGATCCTATCGAGAGATATGTGGTCACTCATGACCGTCAGATAAGAGGAAGAAGCTAGAAAGTTAAGTGCCTTAAGCTTGATAGGTGGTGATCGACGGACGAGATTCCGTCGGGAAATATGTGGTCACTCATGACCGTTAGATTTGGTAGGAGAAAGTAGGATGTTAAGTACCTTACCCCTGTGACTTTATGTGTCTTCGTGGGTAGTGAAGAGGTCGGGACTGTAGATCCCCAAGGTCCATGAGAGCATCCAGACTGTTGATCTTTCCACTTCCAGGGAGTCGTGGGAGAGAACACAAGTTAGGAACCTGTCTGAGCCATCAGATCTCGACTGGAAAACCCGACAGTTGTTAGATCTGTCAGGAGATACCCGAGGGTTAAACCCCCAGTGAATAGGGGTGAAATCCCCAAAATAGATCTGGACCATCCGAGTAATGGAGGCCACGTGTCAAGATATTTTCCACTTTGGGAAATTGGGAGTCGAGAACTCGGGAGTTCTGGTGACAAAAGATTAGGGCATTCCATGGTAGAAACCCCGAAGTAGATTCAGGTCGTCCGATTAAAGGAGGCCACGTGTCGTGAGATTTCCCATTTTGGGAAATCGGGAATCGTGAACTCGGGAGTTCTGGTGATGAGAGATTGGGACTTTCCATGGTGGAAACCCCGAGATAGATCTAGACCGTATGATTTAAGGAGGCCACGTGTCGTGAGATTTTCCATTTCGGGAAATCAAGAATCGTGAACTCGGGAGTTCTGGTGATGAGAGATCGGGACTTTCCATGGTGGAAACCCTGAGATAGATCTGGACCATCTGATTTAAGGAGGCCATGTATCATGAGATTTCCCATTTCGAGAAATCGAGAATCGTGAACTCGGGAGTCTTGGTGACGAGAGATCGAGACTTTCCATGGTGGAAACCTCGAGATAGATCTGGACCGTCTGATTTAAGGAGGCTACGTGTCAAGAGATTAACCGCATCAAGAAACTGGGGATCGAGAATTCGAGAGTCCCATGGTCGAGAGTTCAAACTCTCGTGGTGATAAGTCCTGATGAACGGATGAGATTCTTTTGGAGGATCTCAGGGTCTGTAATGAATGTCAGATGTGAGGAAGAGATGTCGACTTTAAGCTGGGGCACTAATGCACCTTAGGGTAAGTGGTGAGAATATTCAGACAACCAGAGTCCACCCACCCAGATCTATGGCTGAGGCTTCATTCCGGAGCCCCCTTGTTGTTATGCCTTTAGCGGTGAGGGGGGGGGTCCGGAATCGAACACGCAACTCTTGAATGGTCAGGATTTATCCCCCTTGATCAATGACATTCAGGCGAATTTTGGACGCCACTTTCCATTCTACCTTTAATGGGGGGGGGGGGTCTCGAATGGTGTGGTGTGTGAAGTGGGGCCCATCTCCTGTCACGTTGCCCACTGTGTCATGTTTCCCTCTTGCCACTTGTACTCCACTCAACCACACAACAGGGCCGTTCCTAATGGCCATTCGCTAACCCTGTTGGGATTCATCCCTATTGGCCAGTCACTAGCCCTGTTGAGGTTCAGCGGTTGCAGAGTCAAATGATTCGACATTCCTGTAGTGTCGAGGCATGAAATACAAATATGCACCATGATTATTTGACCTGTGATCATGACCCGTGGTCACATGGGAGAAAAGAGAGAGAGAAAGCTAGCTTACGCTAGGCCTCCATAGATATTTCAGGGGCTCTGATTCTGTAGAAATCAACAAAAACTTGATTATGGTAGTGGGTGCATTACATAATCCTTGATTTGTTGCACACTACAATAAACTTCCATATGTATGACCCAATTATAAAACCTCTCAACATTGACTTCACCATCATACATGGGAAATTCAAATTTCACCTCAAGCTTAAATAAAGGCATATCATGTTTATGTTTATGGGAATGTTTTCTTGCGGTGGATTTTGAACTTGTACTTGAATAAGAAGAAGATAATGGAGAATAAGGAGGTGAAGGAGGAGGTTTAGGAGGATCCTCTCCTTCTTCACTTTTGTCTTTTTTTGAATATTCCCCTTGGAAATGCCTCTTCCATTCCAGGTAATCCTCATATAATACCCTTACCATCTCAGACATCATGAATAAAGTGTTTTGCAACTCTATCTCATTCTGATACATTCCTTCTTCCGACGCCATCTCCTCACTTTTAGAAGTCCTCTTTATTGATCCAATATCAGGATCTCCTTCTATAATCTCTCCTTCACCACGACTCATCTTTTCCCTCATAATCATGAAAACGCAAACAACAAATTGTCAACATGCTCTGATACCACTTGATCCGAAAATGATCTTTAAAGACTTGGTTAATTTTTAAGCATGTGTTCAATTACCAATTAAGAATTAAGGAAAGAAGAAGAACTTAATGAGAGATTATAGAAGTGATCATAAAGAAATGCAGATCATAATGTAAGAACAAAGAAAAATAAACCATAACAACAAATTTGTTAATGGATTTCAACACGATTGCCTATGCCTTTGGGCCTTTGTCTCAGTGGGTGAGGTTTTCTTGTTTCTCTTCAATTCTTAAAAAGTACATCAGAAAAGTGTCAAAAGGATTACAAATTGGTCTTGTTGTGTTCTTCTTGATCTCAAGAATCCATCACAACTAACGACACTAAAAAATATTGAGCGTAGCTCCTAGAATTGGCCTCCAAAGTTCGCTTCCTCAATGAATTCCCTACATAAAAATGGCGTCTAGCTTCATAAAATCATCATCATTCTGCCAATATAAACCTCTTCATGATTCTAAGAACCTCTATTATATATATATTTTTAGTTGGTATCCTCCTCCCAACTTCCTCCCAAGATATAGCCTCAAAAAGGGCTCCAAATCCTCAATTTTGGGCAAAATCCACCAAAATTAGCATTAAAAGTCATATTATAAAGTTTAAAAACCCAACTTGGTAAAATATCATGGCGCAACCCCCTTTCTCCAGGCTTCTTGGCATATGGAGTGCGCCATATGGCCCTAGACTAGGCGTTGACCCCTTGTCCTTCATTCAAGCCCCAAACTTCGGTCATGTGGGAGCCATATGTCCTGGCCCCAACTCTCCACATAACCCCCTGTTGCACTCAAATCCCCCTTCTTAGCCACCGGTCGAGTGGGGTGCCAAGTGTCCTCACCTTGGCCCCCTCCGACCGGGGATTAGCCCTAAAAATCTGTCAACATCCAATTAAAAACAAAATTCGGCCATGTGTCTAACCAAAAACCACCTACGCCCATGTGGCTATCACATTTGGTGTAGTCTCTAGATCGTGTCGGAGGTTGGGGGTTCAAACCCGATGAAGTCACAACCAAATTTTCTCCTAGCCAACATTGGAAAAATCCAAGGTGCCACATGGCACCCTATGATTGGGCCACGTGTCACCTTATGATTCACCTGTATGGTACAGTCAATACCCATTCAACACAGAGTCAACATACATATTCAAATGCCACAACAACTTCCATGTCACCATCATACAACCACGTGTCATTCCACATCAATGTTTGTACTGCCAAGTCACATGCCCAGTCATCTACTACATCATCATCCGTACTACCTAGTCACCCTGCCACATCAGCATCCATACAACCGCATGTCATCCCTAATGCCATGTGCCAACCTATCATTGGTCCATGTCATGTATGGACTACCACATGTCACGTCTGTACACTGCCATGTGTCAATTCCATACTAGTCCAACTCAGCCCAAAAATGCCAAAACTGAGTGACACGTGTCACCTCCTCATGCTGCCATGTGTCCTTGATGACATCATCATGAAATCATGCCAACGTCACCTATCCTACTGCTGATGTCAGTAGTACGGCTTGTTGACTTTCACTAGTTTGACCTTTTGCATGTTTGGGAAATCGATCAGAACACAATAACTTTTGCATACAATGTCCATTTGTGAAAAAATGTATATGGATAAAATCAACGCGACAATCCAGACATAATGACGTTGGTTTTGTCTAATTCCGAGAACTTTGATTTTCATGCCTTCCTAGATCCATTTTGGATCAAGATTCTTAGGGATGTCTGTCACTCCTAGAGGAAACATTAGTGACCTGGAATACTGCAATTATCCCACTATCATAAGTTTTCTTAGTTTCATCCAACTGTTTGATGTGAAATTTATGACCATTGCACCACATAGCCTTATGGTGTTTCAACTGCAATATGACATATATGTAAAAGATGCATTGTCAATTAATAAATTAACATATTTATATAAGTTTGAAAGTATCTAAAAAAGATAGTACACATGTAGTCACATTAATATAATATAAAATAACTGAATAAAATGGGTGAATTTGCTTGCATGTCCATCTTTCAAACCACATGTTAAATCAATTTCCCTTTGCGTAACATTGGAATCTCCGTTACGACGAGCTTCTATAACCAATTCAGACAGTCGTTGCCATGATAACCTACCACCATGATGTTGTTTACATCTTTCAATCCATACATTCATCCATTCAAGATTGTTTTCAATGTATAAATCCAGTGCATCCCAATCTTGAGAAACTGAATCAAAAAATCATAGTTCACCAATATTAAATATTAGTTATAACCATGGTAAATATTAATAATTTATGAAATAAAAGATATTAATATATTAATGAGTATGATCATATACACAAAAAATGAAAATTTATATGTATTAATATAAATCTCCACAATTATTAATATGTTACCTCTCATTTTTTTCATTCTACCTTTCCACAATAGGTGCTCGTGATCTTAAATTTTTTTGATGGAGTTCCCAAATGCGATCCACTGCATGCATAGTTGGCATTGCTAATTTAGGAAGATATTGACTAATATACACCATGGATTGATATACCATATATCCCTCCACCATAGAACCCTTAGGATGTGTTCTTGTCTAACCAAATCCTTCAATGATTTCAAGTGCCTCTCCACCATCCACATTGACCTTGTGTGTATAGGTCCACACATTTCAATCTACTCAACTTGGTGTACGAGGTAGTCTTCTTGTGAATTGAAAAATGTTGGAGGCATATACTTTTTCATTTCCCACATTAGCTTAGGAATTTCTCTCTTCCAATACTTTATATAATCTTCATGGATTTCATTCATTGACAACCATCTACATGAGATCATGACAAAATAAAATATCATGTTTCAACATAACATAATATATATTATATTACAAGTAAAACACATGTCATTAAGTACAACAACAAATTGAAAGAACGTTTTTCATATAAATCACAACTACTTACCTCATGTTCCAATATCATATATAACTTATTTGGCGTTATTGTCAAAGTCGTTTGGGAGAGATAGCGATAGAACATACTGTAACAAAAAATGATTCGTTATTTGCTTCGACCAAAGTAGAAAAAATAAATAAAAAAAACTCAAAATATCTATAAGGTCAATATATAAATATGTATATCAAAACTATTACCTTAATGAAGGTATTCCAATCATGTGTTCTTACCCCACCAAATTCACCTTTCTTCGTTAAGATATTATTTATGTTTGAAGAAAAACCCGTGGGAAATTTAATTCTTTGAATGACCTCTTTAACATCATTGTTTTTTTTCTCTATTAATAACCATGGAAGGTTATTTCAGTCTCCATCTCTATTTGATCAGATCACACTTCGCATTGCATGATTGCGTTCTTGAATGTCAGTACAAATTTTGACAATTTTTTCTTTATCCCTCCTACTATCTATCATTCACCATAATGTTTTTGTCAAATTCTTCCCGATATGCATTGTATCAAACAAATGAGCTATTTTTATCTCCTCATAGTAGGGAAACCTCATGAATGGAGTGGGATAACATTTCATTCCTCGTGGAAGCCCATTATTAATACCTTCATGATGGAAACCTTCATGAAGCATAAGAGAAATCACAACAATAATTATCAAATACGATAAAATAAATTCAATGATTAAAATAAAAATTCAAAACATTACATATATGATACATAAAGAAATTGTGTACCCTGATGATTTAATTATATTCCAACCTCCATAGGTGAGGTGTCATTCTTTGTGGTTTTAAACCAGTTTGTTCTTTCCCATTGAAAAAATGTTTTTCAGTAGTACCTTACCTATGGTTCTTAGGGAGGAGGTTCCTATAATCATAAAACACCACCTTTCCTAAAATTTTAGAATGACGATACTTCATCTTAGGACCACAAACTAGACATGAAAATTTACCCTTTGTTTAAAGACCCACAACAACTGGATTAATGTCAATTATACAATGAGATTATTTAAAAAATAAACATACAACATGATATATTTAAAAAATTATATAGTATATTTAAAGAGAAATAGAATTCTACATACCAAAAAAATGTGTTAGTCCCAAAGCATCATGAATTTTCAATAAAAGTATTCCACGGAATTTGAATTTCTTCTCCTCGATTGGTTTGGAGATGTCATACATAGTGATGTTATCACATAACTTTAGTAGCTCATCGATAAGAGGCTCGATATATACATTCATATATTAAACTTGGTACTTACCTATAAATTGTTTGAACTTACACATAATTACTATAACCATGATATGTATATATAAGTAAATAAATAAATAAAATATATTATGAAAAAAATGAAACAAATGAAAATGTTACATTCAAAAAATTAATGTAAACAAATATCGACAACAATCATTGTCAACATTATGTGTTCCTTCTTTATTGACATCCAAGGAGGAATGTTATTGTTGATAACAAAAATAGGCCACACTAAGTAAATAGACCCAAGCTCTAAAAATGGATTAACACCGTCAACTGCCAATGAAAGCGTAACATTACGAGGTTCATCTTTGAAATCTGCCCATTTTTCCTTAATTTCCCTAAATGGATAACCATCAACAGGAATTCGAAGAAAACCATCTCCACTTCTGTTATGTGCATGGTAATCCATAAATTGTGCTATTCTTTCGCACCTGAACAATCACTGCAAACGTGGAATTATGAGAATATGGTGAAGAACCTCTTGTGGCACCATTTTTTTTACTTGATTGGTTCAATATCTACTGATAAGACATTGTGGGCATTCTATTTTCGAAGCATGTTGTCCATAATATATAATATGATCATTAGGATATGCATCTATAGTTTGATGATCCATTCCAATGTATTTCATAATGACATGCAAATATCGATATGTGCGAGGTAAAATATTTGACGATGGTAACAAAAATTCTCCTAACAATCTACAACATAACAAATCAATAGTTAATGTAAGGAATATTAATCGTAAAAATTGCATTCTTATTTTATAGATTTATTAACACTAAAAAAAATAGAAAAAAGTCAACATTTATAAATATGAGATGAAACATATTACATACCTTAGGATATATGTCATACAAGTGTTCAACAAATTATTCATAACCTTTAACTTCACTAGAAGAAATGTAGCAGAGAGAATATTTTCTCTTCAACCTTCATAAATTCATTTATTTTCCTTTTCTAATAATCGTTCATCATAAATATCATCATTGTCCCCATCCTCATCTACATGAGAAAACAAATCTTAGATCATTTGATTTATCCCATCATCTTATTCCATGGGATCATTAACTTGATTTGTCCAGTCATCTTCTTCCATGAGATCTTCATTTGCTTGATAATGTTACTCAGCTTGTACAACATCATTTCTACTACTACTTGGTGCAATATTTTGCAAAATGTTAGAGGGAAACTCTAACTTTATAATTGCAAACAATCATGCAAAATTAGTGTATATAACAAATATTCAAACAATATATATATATATATATATATATATATATATATATATATATATATATATATATATATATATAATTTTATATAAATTTTACAATATAAAAATAGATAATGAATATATAGCTAATTACTACGAGACTATATTCATTTGATCCCCCATCAATGTTCCCATATTTCCTACAATGTTTATTAGTTGTTTCTATTAAAATTCTTACGGGACGTATAGTGCAACATCTTTTGCAAGAGAAATAACATCTACCATCACCCTTTTCACCCTCTTTACATTTTTTCCCACCTCTAATATTCTACGACATTCTTCTGCACAAAAATACCCTTTCTGAATCGTCGTTGTTATAGAAAGATTGTCGCAACATCTCTAATTTCCAAATGTTGATCAAGTCAATGTTGACTTTGTCAAACAGTGTAATGGTGATCATTGGATCATCTCTCTTGTGACGATAACCAAAGGTCATCCAAAGATTGATAGGAGTCCACTATCTTCACATTCATCGCTCTTGATACGTATAGTTGGTTTTGTCTCTAGCTCGATTTATAGAAAAATTGAAAAATTCAACTCTTTATCTTCAATTTTGTGACGAAAGGGTACTTTCGTCGTAAATTTTTCAATATTTTGTAGTGCACCATTTCGGCCGACCCAACCATCGACCAAAGTTTATTTATCTTGGTGAAATTTAACACTTACAAAATTTTTGACTTTTCTCTGATTGATCTAAAACACTAATCTATCATCAAGGATGATCTCAACAGTTGATTATACCAAATTTGCCTAAATCTATGGACCCCCGTTCATCGGTCGTTTACCATCAACGTTTTCTCTAAGTGAATTTCCAATACTTTTCCAAACTCATCGATCTAACCATCATCCATCCATGGATTCTATTGTCGATCCTCACACTTAGAAAATTTTGACAAAAACCCAGGTAAATCTGGGTCATCAATCTCATCTATTTTATAACCCCCGAAACAAATCATGGTCGTTGATTTACCCATCCTTTCAGAGGATTCAAACCTTATTAATTTTATATTTATCAAGGATAATCTCATCCGCTGATCTTGATATCAAACACGATCTCGGTCATCAATTCACCAAACTTCCTGCAACTCTATATGAGTCCATTAAAACTCAAATTTTGACCATTCCAAATTGAATTTCGATCTGCAACTTTACTGGTTGGCTCCATGGAACCTTCTAAACTATATGGAGTCATCTAAACCTGGATTTCACTCATGAAATTGGAGATTTCACTACGTTCTTCTCTCTTTTTCCCCAAATCCATCATATACAACGTACACAACAATGAATTTCACCAATTTGCAACCATCTTGTCCCATACAAGGACAAGGTTTGAAATAGGTTCTCTGATACTATAATGTAATGTCCCCCAATCTATCCAAGGGATATTACGATGCAGAATACTCATAAAAATAAACTTTTACAGCCAACGAAATAATTCTTTTACAATTAACTCATTTCTTGTAGCTTACAACTACTAATTTGATCCATATTTAATTTCTAACTATTACCATTATTTGTATGCATCTATAACATGATATAATATATATGAATGTATCTTAATAATTCACACAACAACATATAAATTATTTCCAAACACACATAGTTCATGCATAACAAATAAACTCACAAGATAACACAACAATAAGATGAAACACTTATCTTTTAAAAATTGTTGTGCAACCAAATTCTTGGGATGGATGTTCCATCCAAACTTAGATTGAATTTTCCAAATATAAACAACCAGTCACCCCCAAGATGAGGCTAGTAATCCCCCAAATGGGGTGGTATCTCACTATCCACTCACGGCTCAGAAAACTCACAACCCACTTATATTTTCCTACAACTATCCTGATTTTCCACCAGATCTCTTCCTCTTGAAATACCCAAACCAAGAAATGTACCCATTCATTGATCTCAGTCCCTTGAGCATCCCATTCATTTATCATGGTCTCTCTGGCATAGGAATTTAGGAATCTCTCAATTGGGAACTCAAAGAACTTGCTGCTAGGAAAACTACCGACAAAACAAGAAAAAACACTTCTTGTTATAATGAAACTCTCCTAGGAGTTCACTCTTCATGCCTAACAACCTCATTATTCATTTTGCATCTCAAAATACGCTCCAACATGCTCTAAAATTTTCCCTTCATGGCTGCACCAGCTTAAAACTCTCATTCTTGCTCTCTACTTGCTCCTCATGCACAAAACCTTGACTTCCTCCAACTATTGTCCCAAGCCATATGAATTTCTATCCTTTAGCTTTCTAGCTTGACTCACACACGCCCCCAAAATAATTTTACTCAATCCCCATGTTCCCAATAACTTTTGAATGTGGTCACTCACACCCTCTTAGATGCATTCAATGATTGGATTTGGGAAGACTCAATCCAGAATTGGAAGGTTCATATAGAAATAACAAATTTAGGGAAATGATTGAATTAATTTACATGGGCAATTCCACCTTGGACCCCTCTTGGCCATTATCCTAAAACTTCCCCTCTCTTGTGTATTTATTCATCCCCCATCTCTTATCCATGTCCCCTTAGCAAATGACATCACATTTTATTAATAAAACAAGGAAATATAATTCACATATTACATTGCTTTGGCTGTAGACACACATTGCATCTACATAACCATTAATTAAATCAAGGATTATAGTGGAGATGTTACATCTCTCACTCTGTATCTATAGATCATATTATTGTCTTGTGTGTTCCTCTTGTATAGTATTTTTTTCATCTTCTTACTTCAATCTTATTTATTCCAACCTTCTAGCCTCCTCAAATTCTGTATTAATGTTTTCTATCTATATTATCTCTATGGTAATATCTATCATTTTCTCATCCAATGATAATATTAAGTTCCAAAGACTGAATAAAAAAATTCCACAAATATTCATAGACAATATATAATAAATATCCACTTATTATTATCAAACCCTTAGGATAGGGAAACACCATAAAATGGATCCTATTATGGAAGGGATTCTCTCCTGTTCACTTTCCTCTTCGAGGGGGAATCATCCTATTGAGCTACCACTCCCAATACAACACTTCTCTTCATATCCTGTTACATTGCTTGAAACCCTTTATATAGTGCTACCATCACCTAAGAACATTCTAGAGGAGGAATCTTCTAGAAGCATAACCTTCTAAGAAGTCCTCTTACATTCATTATATCTAACCACCCATTTATTATATCTAAATACCATAGTGGGACTTATTTAATAATATAGTGGACCTACCAAAGAATTAATACATAAATTCCACAAATATTCAGAGACAACATATAATAAATCTCCACTTATTATTATCAAACCCTTAGGGTAGGGAAACACCATACAATGGATTGTGTTATGGAAGGGATCCTCTCCTGTTCACTTGCCTCTTCAAGGGGGAATCCCCCTATTGAGTTACCACTCACAAAAAAACGCTTCTCTTCATATCCTATTACATTGATTGAACCCCTTTATATAGTGCTACCATCACCTAAGAACATTCTAGAGGAGGAATCTTCTGGAAGAATAACCTTCTAAGAAGTCCTCTTACATTTATTATATCTAACTTCCCATTTATTATATCTAACTAATATAGTGGACCTTATTTACTAATATAGTGGGCCTAGTCCACCTTAGATTGGATGGCCTCCACTACCATTCTAGATATCTAACATTCCATCCCCCTTATGAAAGTGTTGTCCTCAATTCTTGTTATGACGGTGGACAACCATATACCAGGGTCCCATGGATAATTGTGGACCATAATGATGAATAAGACTGGAGAACCAAGGTCTCATGTATAAATGTGAGCCACTGTGCTGAAGTAGTTGAACTTCCACTGTAAACTTGGGTCCCATGTCCAAGTGTTCATGTGAACTCCACACTGAAGATATTAGAACTTGGGAACCAGCTGAAAATGATGCTCTAAACATTGACATTGGTCATGTGGATCAAAATATTTTGAACCAACAAAAAAAGCATTCATTACGACTCAAGAATAATAAAAATGAAGAAGAATATGCAGAGAATGATCATGTTTACTCTCCAAGAATTTCTTTACCTGAGAGGGAGTAGAGTCATCAAATAGAAGATGGAAGTGGTTTTTATCCAAGAAATGACAACTATCCATATACAAATTATCACAATCGTCCTCCAAAGCATACCAAGCATACACTTCTTGATGATATTCATTCATGATGTTCACCAAAGTATATTTCTCCTAGATGCTCGCCAAGGAATCATGAATACTACGAAAACCATCACTCAGAATTTCTTGAAAGTTATGTAATGTGTCATGCATTTGGGATTTGAATGCTTCAGTTGTGTGTATAATTTCCTTGAGGGTTTGAGAGTGAATATTAATTGGAAACACCACATAAAATATACCAAAATAAATCTCTTAAAATTATTTATCCAATGGCACTGATCTAGTAGCAATCTGAGAACCCTATGAAAAGTTATGAACTCTGCAGTCCCACCATCATCACGAAAAACCCACAAAAAATAGCTAATTTTAAATCAGTGATATCTTCACTTCCAAAGCTCCGATTTGGACGATTGTTTTTTGAAATTGGGTGAAATTGTGAAAGGAACTCAAATATGTAATTTTTTTTGGAAAATTTAGCTCTATCTGCTATAGAAATCATAAAAATCATGTGGTCGTTTGCGGAAAAAACCTTGAAAATTGCAGATTATATGATTTTTTTTTTAAGTTGAGTGTTTTTATGATAGGAGCTCAAATCTACAACCATTTTCTGCAAAGTTTGCACCAAAACCTACAGAAATCGTCCGGAATGTTGCAACCCTCTTTTTGTTTATCTCTAAAAAAATAAATCTGCAAAAAAATAAAAAATTGCCCATAATACCAACCAAGGAAAGTGTTTTGATACCAATTTTTAAGTACCAAATATTGAATACATAAATACCACAAATATTTAGAGACAATATATAATAAATATCCACTTATTATTATCAAACCCTTAGGGTAGGGAAACACCATACAGTGGATCTTATTATGGAAGGGATCCTCTCCTATTCACTTGCCTCTTCGAGGGGGCATATTCCTATTGACCTACCACTCACAATACAATATTTCTCTTCATATCCCACTACATTGCTTGAACCCCTTTATATAGTGCTACCATTACCTAAGAACATTCTAGAGGACTAGTCTCCTAGAAGCATAACCTTCTAAGAAGTCCTCTTACATTTATTATATCTAACTACCCATTTATTATATCTAACTACCATAGTGGACCTTATTTAATAATATAGTGGACCTAGTCCACCTTACATTGGATGGCCTCCAATACCTCTCTTGCTACCTAATACATAAAGTAGTAAAAATTTCTAGATGAGGATGTTGTTGTTTGAGTAGTACCTCATTCTAGTCCTTTGCATTCTCGAATGGAAATTAAGTCTCCTAGATCCCATTATTATAAGGCAAAACCAAATATATCAAGTCACAATGTTTCTTTATGAGACCCTTAATATCATGTCTCTGATACTACCAAAGAGAGAATATGCACCCAAGAAGAAGATTGCTTTTTGTGTTGTGTGTTTTGGATCCTTGGAAGTGATGTCCGAAACTAAAATGATAATAAATGAATATTTTATTCTTGGCCTCCTTCAACAACAAAACATTGATACCCTAAAGAAATTTCTGATAAGATATTTCTCCAAGAACTAACATGTCCTGTACATACTTAGGAAATAGGTATGCTATTATAATGGTGCTAAGAAAAATTCAGAGATGACAGAGTATGGACAAGGGTTTTTGAAACATGCAAATTGATATTTAGAGTTGGGAATACATTTGATTCACACATGACATCCAATAAATATGTTTTCATATATAAGCTAGGGACAATCTGAGGTGTTTTCTTATATTTTTGTTCTCTCTCAATCATGATATTGAGATAATTGGATATAATGTTATCCCAACTGAAATCCATGGTATATGCTAAAGGTAGGCATGCATATGTTAAACATGAAAAATCTCACTCCCCATACAACCTAGAAATTATATCCATTAGGTACATGTAAGGATCTATGAAATTGGTGATAGCCTAATTACCAAATTCTTTGGTGAATAATATTTGATCTTCTCTTCACAATATCCCCATAATTTTACTTCCATCATGTTAATCA
Organism: Picea engelmannii; assembly: GCA_009831015.1. Lineage (NCBI taxonomy): Eukaryota > Viridiplantae > Streptophyta > Pinopsida > Pinales > Pinaceae > Picea > Picea engelmannii. Next base: position 536,062 of record ML785419.1, read on the forward strand.
TAAAAATCATTTACAAATGGATTGATGAGATACACATCCGATTTAACAATCTTGTAGTATTTTTCCACATTCTCGACCAAGAAAAAAACAACACCCTTTTCATTAGCAATTGTGATCTTGTTAATATTAGTATGGCCAATGATCCACTCAATGACCTTAGAATAAGGAAGGACTAGTGCTCCTACTACCACTAAGTGCAGGTGATACTTCCTAATATTAATAAAAACTTTATCACCAATATCCTTGATGGTTGGGTAACTATGAGGAACCACATCAGGACAATCCTCTTTCTTGAATTTTTGATATAAATAATTCCAACTAGGGAAAGGAATTGGAGCTCCAATACTTGCTTTAGTGTCTTTGAAAATTGGTTTGAGAAAAGTTTCTTCATGTTCAAAAATTTCAATAACAGCCACATACTCCTCGATTGGGGTACCCATGTCCATCATCTTCTTTTGATAAACTTTTGTTAAACCTTTGTTGTTTCCTTCTCTTTGCCCTTTGATTATTCAGGTTGTATCTTGAGAGGGGTTTTCCTGGGAAGCACAATTCATGTTTCAAAATTGTGAATGGACCAAGTAAGAGGTTGTTGGATTACTGAGAGGGGGCGTGAATCAGTAATAGCGTAATTATAATCCTTTTTCTTCAAATGTTATATCAATGTAGAATTATTATCCAATAATGAGAAGTAAGAAATAAACAATCACACACATACACAGTACACCATTGTTTTATGTGGAAACCCAAATCGAGAGAAAACCACAGAATGATTTTTCTTATATGTCTTGAAGAATTACATTCATTGGAAGAACCAACTTCCTTTGTTTTCCAGCTGCAACTGAAAGGAGGCTCCAACCCCCTAGTTTCTCAAGTTACAACCTGAGGGAAGCTCGAACTCCCCAATTCTCTGGCTACAACTAAAAGGAGGCTACAACCCCCAATGTTCTTCGGCTACAACCGGAAGGTGGCTACAACCACATGTCCTTGCCCCATCCTGCCACCCTGAAATAGAAGTAGAATGATGGAACCACTGTCACACTATCACTATGAGATATATCACTGTAAACCTATACCAATAAATCTACACCATGCATTAACCTATACCTCAACCTATAATCAACCTGTACCATAAACAAGTGCATGAACCATGCACCAACCTGTAATCAAGCTGCACCATAAACAAGTGCATCAACTATGCACCAATATGTAATCAACCTGTACCATAAACAAGTGCATCCAACCATGTACCAAGTATGTACCAATCATGTGTCGACTACCCATCAACTATGACTCATCAATATGTACCAACATTATCAACTATACACTTCATGTATGTGCCAACTCATCAACTACTTGTCTCAACCATGTACTCAACATGTACCTCAACCAAAAGCCTTCATCAATTTCATCATCCAAATATGATTTGTAGATCTGTAATAGACCTAGTGTATATGATCACATTACTGCAAACCTTCCTTAACTTTAAAAACAAGAGACTAGCATTTTCATCAAACTTTTATTTAGTCTGACATGCCTAGTTTTGGATTAGTCAACAACCCTAAATTGAAGTAATCATAACTTTGAACCTATAATGTATAAGGATATGAAACTGATACACAATGTTCTTCAGTGTGTTTTATGCAATTCCTCCAAGTTTCACTACTTGGAACCTCTCAAAAAGGGAGTTATAGCAAAAATGACATACCTTGCTAAATTCTGGCTTATTCTAGAGAGCGACCTTGTAGAGCATGCCCTGCACAAAATATTTGATGAATTGATCTGAAAATGTTACACAACATACTAAAATATATACCCTAACCAAAACATTTTGTCTTACTAAATTTGGATCTGTTATGAAGAAGTTATGACGTTTTTACTCGAAACACCTGATTTCGACTAGTTTCAGGACTAGCCACAAACCCTATTTTCCACGGAGTGTAACTCCAAAAATACAAAGACCGACAAGATGCATTTTTTACCATGGATACTTGGATATGTTTTCACTTTCATAGCAATTTCATGGTCTGAATCATTATAGAAATTTTTTTATAGCGAAAATGGTGAGATGACCTGTAAATAACATACCTTAGAAAGCACCATCAAAAGAATTTATCCTTCGTTGCATTTCGGCCTTCTTTTCTTGACCTTCACTCAGAATTATAGTTTAGATATCCTTGGTTACCTCAGACACATATAGATATTGAATATCCTCAAGTGTGTTTCAAATGAGAGAGCCTTGCCTCTTATTTATACTCTCCAAGTAGCTTCCTTAAAAACATCTTTTAGGTCACTTGGCCCACTTTCCTTATTTTAGGGTTGGGTCCACTTCTAATTTATCCATTAAATTTATTATTGAAATAGTTTATTTTCTATTCACTTTGAATTATAATAGACTCATCACTTCACTTTATTATTTACCTTTGAAAATCTCTTAAACCACTTTGACTACTTTGACCTTTTGGGGCTTCTAGATGACATATGAGGGTCCTCCAACTTCGTAAGGCCATAACTCTCAAACCATGAGGCGTTATGTGATGTTCTACATACCAACAGAAATGGAATGACATGTACAATCCATATAGAATAGTATTATCTGAAAATATATGATAACTCATACCGATACCCATCAAACAAACTTGGTTCCATTACCCAAACTTGTGGTCTCCAACTTCTCATGGCCATAACTCTCTAACCGTGAGGAATTATGTGATGTTCCACATACCACCGAAAATGAAATGAAAAGAACTATCCATATAGGATAGTTTCCCTGAAAAATTCACTTTCCTTCATCTCATTATTCCACAATTAAGCATGGGTTCTCTTACTCCACAAAGCGTCTTCCCGTGAGGGCTTTCACCATAAGGGGACCACTTTGGAGTTCATCCATATTTAC
>ML785419.1:547473-573656 GCA_009831015.1 Picea engelmannii
CACTTTGAACTATAATACACTCGTCACTTCACTTTATTATTTACCTTTTAAAATCTTGTAAACCACTTTGACTACATTGACCTTTTGGAGCTTCTAGATGACACATGAGGGTCCTCCAACTTCGTAAGGCCATAACTCTCAAACCGTGAGGAGTTATGTGACGTTCTACATACCACCAGAAATGGCATGACATGTACTATCCATATAGAATAGTATTACTAAAAATATATCATAACTCATACCGTTACCCATCAAACAAAATTGGGTCCATTACCCAAACTTGGGGTCTCCAACTTCTCATGGCCATAACTCTCTAACCGTGAGGAATTATGTGACGTTCCACATACCACCGGAAATGACATGACAAGCACTATCCATCTAGGATATTTTCCCTGACAATTTCACTTTCCTTAATCTCATTATTCCACAATTAAGAATGGGTTCTCTTACTCCACAAAGCGCCTTCCCGTGAGGGATTTCACGATAAGGGGACCACTTTGGAGTTCATCCATATTTACTTCTTATCAGCCATGACAAAAAAATAATGAGTCATATTTACATCAAACAATATTGGGTCCATTACCCAAACCTTTGTGCTACGGGGCTTTCTTCAAGGGTTGACATCAATGACAACCAACCTTAATCAACATAGGTAACCTTAAGCTTCATTAAGAATCAACAATTACGCTAAGCATTTTATCCCAAAATGATGTTAAACCTGAACCAAGCATAGAAGTGAAACATAAAAACATATATATATATATATATATCTATATTGAATGAAACAAGTAAAATGAGAAATTGGAAAGATCTATTATTAGAAAATTATGCAAAAATGGCCACCACGATTATCCCTACCACATCTCAATTTACTCATTACATTTCATGCATTAAAGTGTTATAGACATGGGGTGATGAAACTGTTGCATGAAATTGCAAGTAGTCAATGCTCCTCGGTGTATCATGAAAAGGGACTAATCACCTCTCATGGATCCTTGAAATCTAGCAGTGGCGAGTTTACCAATCACCTACGGGTTTTGGTCTAACGAGAGCTGTACTACCAACAAATGGTATCAGAGATAGAGGTCACGAGTTTGATACACACTCAACTCGTGCTGAGGGGGAGATTGTTGCACAAAATTGCAAGTATTCAATGCTCCCCGGGTATCGTGAAAAGGGACTAATTGCCTCTCGTGGATCCTTGAAATCTGGCGGTGGTGAGTTTACCAATCACCTGCGAGATTTGGTCTAACGATAGTCATACTACCAACAGAGACAAAACTTAGGAAACTTGCAAATGAAAACTATAGGAATGAATTCTCTAAAACTTCAGCAAGAAAGTCATCAGAATGCACTCGAAAATGCACAACCACGTAGAACGTTTGTAACACACTCTGAAATAGTAATTTGACACTCTCTTGCTAACCAACTAAACTCTAAGGGAAGGAGCTATACTCTGCAATCCTCGGCTCTCACACTACCAACTCAAATGCATAAAACAGATGAGTTGATCATAAAACTAGAGTTCAAATTTATGATTAGTTTAATCAATTCAAGCATAATAATTACTAAATCTAGACACAAGATGATTGGATAATTGAAATATTACACTTAATGGTGAACTAGACATTCAAATAATCGGAAGTAAATGTTGATTAAACATTTGTATTACCAAGTTAGTGAGTTAATGATGATTAAATTTGATATCACCAATCACTAGTCACTTCTTGTCTGCAAAGCCTTACCTTGTTGGTGATTATGAAGTGATTTCTAGGGAGAAATGTTTATGAAATATTGAAAATGATGAAAAGTGAGATTGTTGATTAGTCCTTGATCAATGGCACATGAAAGTCTAAATGACTCAGCAAAGCCCCTTATCGAAATAAGAATACCATTCTTCATCAGTACCTTCATTTAACTTTTCATTTGGTCAAAGTGCTCTCGACGATCGTCAATGGCCACTCATTGCAGAAGTGGTTTCGCTTGAACATATCAGTGACTTCATTCCAGTTTAGAACCAGAGCTTTAATTTCACTTATATGTCTTTGATTAAATTACACTTTACTTTTGCGCTTGAATCTTACTTTTTCATTGGCATGAAATCTCTTCGACATTGGTACCAATCCATCACTTTCATCTGAATGAAACAATATGCATTAGCAACAGTGCATTTAATGTTGTTTATGTTGGGATATATAATGTTGGATTTAGAGGATTTTTAAATACAACTAGTGTAGGTGGGAGGTGCATATTGCTAGTCTTTATTTTATTCCAATGATAATAGTCAATAATTTCAATTCAATTTTATCCAATGATGCTTATCAACATTCAAAGTGACTTTGGCTCAATAAATAAAAAAATTCTTCAAAATTAGATCACGATTTTGAAATTGGTTTTTTTTTTTGGGTTAAAACTTTTTTCTAAATAATATGAAATAAATGAGATAATAAAAAAAAATGTAGAAAACATGGAAATGTAAAACTACTTACAAAAATTTCAAAAAATGATATACCCAAAATTTAAAATTTTTAAGGTGTGTTATGTATTCAACACAACTACATTTATTTAAATTTTTATTAAAACTAGAATTCAAATGGAACCTTAACCCTTGATTTGGGGATGTCCATCTAAGAGCATTCTCATCATTTATTTTCAATCAACCTTAATGGAATGAGTGTAAGCACTTCAGCACAATAGTGAACATTTCTAGTATTTTGTACAAGAGGAATTCACACTTCTAGCTACTATAATTGATGATCACCATGAGATTTTAGAAAACTCCAAAAATGCAACTCAAATGAGACACAACCATAGTATTTCCATAGTTGATCATGAAAAAGTGGTAAAAGTATATGCCATTGAAGCTCTTCTCCACGATAATTGAGTATTATGCCACTCATTTTCCTTAAATATGATAGTATTTTGTGATATAGTAACCAACACATTATATGCACTCAAAATTAGGACTCAACAAGCTATTAGTTTATGCTTCTTTAGGATCAATAATCAACACATTCATTGATAAATCTAGTGGAAGATGTTATAAGATTTTGTGATACAGTAACCAACATATTATATGCACTCAAAATTAGGACTCAACAAGATATTAGTTTATGATTCTTTCAACCATAGGTCCATATTGTACTTCTTAAAACTATAATTAATTTTTTAACCCTAGATAAGAATCTACAATTTCTAGATGTAGTTAACAATTTGGTTACTAGAGATTTAACTCTATTAAATCTACCTATATCAAAGGCATTCATATGTATATACATAAGAGAAAATGTTCTTCACATAGCTAAACAAAAAAATATTTGACAAGGAAGAAACTAACATATATTAATTTTTTTTTTTTTCCTAAAATAGAAACAATTTTGTAGATCAACATAGTTTTGTAGCTCACCCACATTACTCTATTCCAAAGGACACAAGGCCCTCCCTCTTTGGAATAACATGTTTTTCTTGTAGATAACTATATTTTAGCACTTGCAAATTAATTATGTTCTATAGTTAGTTGTAGCTGTCTTCTTAAGTAAGCTTAAAAATAATTCTTGACAATTTCTTATTGTGTCTAATAATTGGATCATTTTGTAGAATTAGTATTATAGATATGCGAGTTTATAATTATCTTTAAATCATATTGTAATACAATTTTGATTTACTTAAATTACATATTTTATAGTTATAATCATGTTTAAAGTTATTTTCTCAAATAGGAATAAATTATTTTCATTTGTTTAAAAAGTAGAATGCATTATGAACAATTAGGGCAATGTAGAATCCTAAATATTCATAAATAGCACATGATATATTTCAATTATTTAGACCCCAATTTGACATTCTAATGTAGGTGTAACTATATAATTCTACCTAGCATGATGTTTAATTGACTAGTCATTCAACTCAAACCACCTTTGTGAAAGCAAAAGGAATTACAAAAAAAATTAAACCACTTTTGTGAAAGCAAGAGGAATTACAAAAAAAACCATTATCATGGAAGAAAAGATAGTTGGAAAAGTAGTGTGCAATAATCCATTGAAATTTTATTTTAGAGGATTGAAGGAGGGTATGAAAATGATGATTTTACCTCCCTAATCTATTTTAACACTTGGGTTACAAAGAAACCAACATAGAAATAATCACCACAAAATGAAAAGGTATCACATGGTATATTTGGTTTATTTATATTTCAAGCAAATAGGTCATAAGGCTAGCAATGTTTGGCACTATATAAGGACAAGGACAAGAAACTCATGAAATAACCATTGTCACTACTAGATATTGAATAAACATTGGGAGGTGAAATGTTGGAGGCTTCACTAGTAACTTCAGAACAAAAACCAAGCAACTATGAAGAAATCTTGGAGAGTCAAGTTCAAGGGGAAATATGAGCTACTTCCACCTGCAACACGAGTAGTAGTTGTTGTACAATGAATTATTTCAATAGAGAATGTCATATTTACCAATGAGATGGACAAAGAGGATAAATAAACATCAAGGGTAGCCCATATTTAGCTCTTATGTTTAGCGTTGCATTGTAAGAATCCTTTCTTTGAGATATGATAGATATAGATCTATAGATATAGCTCCAAGGGGTTCATTAAATATCTAAAGTAATCAACAAAAAAAACCTATTCTATGGCAACAAGATAGGCATAAAAACAACAACAAAAGAAGATGTTGAAGAGTTATTGAATATTTTGGGGACCAATGTCTTGTGAATGGGAAGGTTTTATATGAAATGGATCCATAATATTTTCCTCATCCCAAACTTTGTAAATTAATGAACATGTTTGCACAATTTTCTCTAGTATGGACCACTCAACCTCCTATGAATCAACATAACCACATACGGAATCACTACAAACATTGTAAGTTATTATTGTGCCTCTAAAATACCGAAGCACCTGTTTCAAATGTTATTTACCTAGTTTTTATATGTGTCCACTAACAACACCAATTGCATGTGAAATATTTAGTCTTGAACATTTCATCACAAACATCAACCTTCCAAAAATTAACATATGGTACATGAGACATATAATCATTTTCTTCCTTACCACTAGGATAGAAAATTTGAAGAAAGATTACGATCGAAAGATAAAGGGATATTTACTAGTTTCACAATGTTCTTATTAAACCTCATCATTATATTTTCAATAGAATTTTGTTGTAACAACTACAACTTACCATTTTTTCCATCTATGTGTATTTCTATGCCCAAGATTTTTTTTGTTGCTCCTATATCCTTCATATGAAACATACTATCCAACTAAGTCTTTAACGTGTTGATTTCAACATGCTTTGGCTTGCAATAATAATATCATCAACATACAACACCAAGATCATGAATATTCCACTGAAAATTTTGAAGTAAACACAATGATCATAACCACTACTAGTAAAATTTAGGCTCACCATGAAGGAATCAAACATCTTGTACCATTTTATGGGTACCTTTAGGCCATACAATGAATCTCTTAGTTTGAAAACAAATATCCCCATGTGGTCTTGAACAACATCTAATTGTTCCATGCACATATCTCTTCTAGTGATGATTTTGTGGGAAGTAGGATCACACAATATACATCCCTTGTTTCCATCACTATAACCAATAGAGATATTAAAGTTGCATAAATTCAAGGATTTAAATTTTGAAAATAGCTTATGGTTTACCAATACCTTCAAACCCACCCCTTTCTTGCACATATGGCTCATTTGTTGATGCCATAAACAAGTAGATTCCATTTCTTCCTTAGATTCCACCATTCCTTCATTTACTTGAGTGCTTCCTTCCAATTTGTAAAGGTTTCCAATATTTGTAACCTTCATAACAACCAAGATTTCCTTGGACACTTTAACTGCTCAACCTTGACCTATAAACATGTAACCTCCGCAATCCAAGACTCTAAAATAAATTAAATTATTTTTAATTTTTGGTACATGTATAACATCCATCAATGTTCTTATAATACCATCAAACATCTTAATATTAATTATCCCAATCCTAATAGTTTTTCAAGAAATATAATTTCTCATTAAAACAACACCGTCATCTATATGTTGGTAAGAACATAACCAAATTCTATGTGAACACATGTGATGGGAATAACTAGAATCTAACAACCATTCTTCTTGATATTGTGAGATACTACAAACATATTAAACTTTATCAACCATACCTAAAATTGATTCAACCAAATTTGCTTCCTTAACACAGTCTTCCCTAGATTCTTTTCTCTCCCAACAATATTTCTCAAGATGACCTAATTTACTGCAGTACTAACATTTTAGATTACTCTTCTTTCCCTTTAAATTGGATCTGGATGTACCTCTCATTTTCTCTCGTCTTTATATTGATTGACCTCAAGCCACAATTACTTATGGTGAGAAGGTTTTTATACTAGATTTCTTCCTAACCTCCTTAGAAAACAAATCTCTCACAACACATTCAAACTCAAGGGTATTTATTGCGCTAAAGCTCATAGAAGTGACTAAATGATCCCAAGAATCAAGAAACAAACCAGGAACATCACTTCATTATCTTCCTCATCAATTTATACATTCATAATAGTGAACTGACATAATAGAGTATTGAATACATTTACAGGATCAACAATTATGGTACATTGTTTCATCCATATACTATATCGTTTCCTTTTCAAGTAGAATCAAATAATCAATGACATTGTGTTGTAAAGGATTTCCATTCTTCTCCATAAGCCTATTTTTTTCTCCTCTCCAATTATATTACATATAACTTTATATACCAAACAAAAATGGATGGTACTAATATCTCTCGGATCTAGATATTTCCATTCTTCTTTTGCCATACCCATTGGTTTCTTTGTCCTTCCCATCAATCCTTGTTGCACCAACAAATATCACATATTTATCTTCCACAACTCAAAGATACTTTTTCCATTAAAATTCTCCACCTCGAACTTAACACTCAAGACATTCGTCGTTATTTATGAAGGGATTCACGAATCAATACACAAACTTTAGTGAAAATTGTTTGTAGGGAAGAATAAGCCAGTGAACTACTTTACCTCTGCATACAAATCATTTGTTTTTCAAACTTGAGCGCAAATAACATATGTGGCTCATTACAAGGGCTCTATCCCCAAAATAACTTTTTTATCTCGACATAAAAATTGATTGGTCACTTCTCTTCTTTGGACCACTCCAATTTTTTAATTTCTTGACAGATAGGGCCTCACTGTAACATCCTGCTCTTGCACGCACTGAGAGAAATTATCCTTGAGGAAACTTGCTTGCAAGTGATCTAGATTAGTATACTATTATGGATTTGATTATTATTATGAGGCATTATGGATATGATGACATGTTATTTTGTTGTATTGATATAGACAGGTGCTATTGACTCGGTTCTCCTAAGTGTGCAGGATTTTGGACCTCGAGGATGCAGAGGCATTGATGAAAACCTTGGACTCTGGATTGATTCATAGAGTGGACTATTGGGGCTTGATTGTTGTGTTTATGACATATGTTCATCTGATTAGATGTTATGATTATGGATTTTATTTCTAGCATGATTCGTTGATGATGCAGGTTGACGATAGCTTGCCGACCAGACTCACATATGGAGTAGAGGGGTCATGCACGACTACCAGAGATGTTGAGGAAGAGTTATGGACAACAACTCTGTCATAGCCTACTAGCACTCTTGTCATGGCTCGAACTGTAGGTTAATTATTACCTAGTTTGAGAAGACCCACGATGTCGTGGGGGAAGACTGTGACCGTTGCTCACAATGATTCTAAGGGGCACGCAATAAGGCAGGAGCCTTATTCCTTAGATGATTCAGATTATTTTTGGCACGAAATGAGAGTGGAGATATAACACAAAAATATTCAAAGATATTGCAAGAGACACAACAATATAATAGAGATATAGCGGAAATATAACATGAGTCACAGATATACAGTGATACATGATTTCTATTAATGAAATAAATGTACAGAGACTATAAAAGTACAGAGTGAAAGACTCGCTAGAATGGTGGTAGCTTATCTCTGAGAAGAGATGTGATGGCTACTCGCATTCACAAGAAGATGATCATTACAATGAGGCTCTAAGGGCCTTTTTAACATAAGTAAAATCCAAAACCCTAACCCAGAAGATGAAAATCCAAAAGGTTTGTGGGCCCCGATGGGGGTAGTTGATACGTCAACTTCCCAGGGGCGTAACTTTTGCATACGATCTCCGTTTGGGGCGCTCAATAGCTCGTTGGAAATATCTATCCGAGAACTATAACTTTTGCATGAGAAACATTGATCTATGATCAATGTTTCTCCCTGTTTTCTCAAAAAACATCGTTTAGGGACTCAAAATGGCCCCGGAAGTTAAAAACTACTAAAAATAGTAAATTACCAAAATTTCCAGAAACATGTTTTGGGCTAGTTGGAGAAGGTGGGTGGCCACCGATATCCACCTAGATCAATCCTCCCTCCTTAGGAAGCAATGGTCTCCATTGTGTTGAGTTCCCGAGGGAGAGGGGAAAGTGATTGCTGAATTTGAATCTTGGTGAGTTGCTCGCCTTATTGGAACCGTCATGCTGCTTGGTTTGTTGAAGGTCGTCACAAACCTGTGGCTAGAAGGGTTGGACCTTTTTACCCAGATTGGCTACATGAGATGACTGTGTGCAGAAGGAATCTTTGTTCTTTGCTGCAACCTTGTCGACTTGCTTCTAGTGGATAGAAGGTGCTTGGGACGAAGCTGTAGTGGTTACAGTATCCTCTTGTTCCCCTTTTAAACAGATTGTGGAGAAGATGAATTTTGTAGTATGAGATACTACCTTGCGATATTGTTTAGGTGGGACAATAGTCGGAACTACCTCTGGTATTCTGTAGAGATGACCCCCCCAAAGTAACAATGGCACTACAAGGTCGAGACTCATAAATAGCATGGTGCTTCCACATATATGGTTGGCCCAAGAGAACATCACAGACATCCAGTGGGGCAACATCACATAATACCTCACCTTTGAAGGGTTGGATGCCATATGACAATCGACACTGTTGGCTGACATGAAGATCTCGTCCTTGGCGAAGCCACCCGATGTTGTATGGTTGCGGGTGTGGTGTTGTCGACAATCCCAACTGTTTGACGACCTCTGCTGAGATGAGGTTCTTCTGGCTTCCACTATCAACAATAAAATGCAGCGGGGTCCCCTTCACCCACATTTGTGAATGAAAAAGGTGCTCCCCCTCTTCTGAATCTTTTGGTTCTTCTGGTTGAATTGTTGCGATCACGACAATAGCAGTGGGGTTTGCGTCGATGATCTGTCTTTTACCAGTATTTTCAGAATCAGATTCTGAATTAGGGTTTGGCTCCTTGTCTTTGATCTCAACCACCAATGACTGTTTTGAGTGACATTCATCGGTGTTGTGCCAGGGGATTTTGTGGAAATCACACCATTTTTCAGTGTCCTTCTTTGTCTTCCCGTGACACTTATTTCCCTATGGATTGGATTGGTTTTTGGGAGACTGTTTGTTAGGGTTGTCTTTGTCATACTTTGGTTGTTGCGGATTTGTAGACCCGAACTCCCGTTTGTTCTGGTGCTTAAATTTCTGCTCGATTTTAACAGCATATCGATAAGCATCACCGAGTGATGGGATGTCCATAAAATCCATTTCAGTTTGGATGTATCTATGTAGATCCCCACGGTATTTCAGAACCAAATGTCGTTCAGAGTTTTTGATACCCAGCTTGGTGCGCAAGGTATGGAAGGTATTGGTGAACTCCGGAACTGCTTGGCCCCTCTCTTGCTGTAGTGTGGTCCATCTCATGTACTGGTCCTCATAGTTTCCAACAGGGTAGTACTGTTCCTTTACCGCATCCACAAAAAACTCCCAAGTGGAATCGGCCCCATATATTCCAGACTACTCTATGGAACTCTGCTCCCAGTAAGTTTCCAACCAATGTTTGACATGGGGGAGATACTTAAGGAGTGCGAAGGTGATATTTTCCTTGTTGAAAAAATTATGAACAGAGAAATAACCTTCTAGCAAATTTAACCATTTATCTAGGGCATCTGCATCTATTTGACCTTCAAATACATGAATATTAAAATTAACCTGTACCTTGAAAGGCGAAGTGCCTCCAAAGTGGCCGCTTGATGAAAATGCACCTGATGCTATCGGGAGGCATTGAAGGATGTGGGAAAAATTCTCCATCATTTCGTCCCTTTTTCGCGTGAGAGCTTGCTCAAGCAACAGACTAATAAGATCATCTACTCCGTCTTTTTTATTTTCTTCCGCCATTGAGGGTTTATTGGGTGTGTGAGAGCGATTGTCCTCAAGAGAGACAAGCTCGAGACCCAACTTGCTATACTCAGACCTCGTCGGGGACATGCACTGAAAACGATCAAGAGCAGTTTGCTCTAACACCACTGATCTGGATTATTTTTGGCACGAAATGAGAGAGGAGATATAACACAGAAATATTCAGAGATATTGTAAGAGAGAGAACAATATAACAGAGATATAGCAAAAATATAACAAGAGTCACAGATATACAGTAATACACGATTTCTATTAATGAAATAAATGTACAAAGACTGTACAAGTACAGAGTGAAAGACTCGCTATAATGGTGGTAGCTTATCTCTGAGAAGAGATGTGATGGCTACTCGCATTCGCAAGAAGATAATCATTACAATGAGGCTATAAGGGCCTTTTTAACATAAGTAAAATCCAAAACCCTAACCCGGAAGATGAAAAGCCAAAAGGTTTGTGGGCCCCGATTGGGGTAGTTGATACGTCAACTTCCCAGGGGCGTAACTTTTGCATACGATCTTCGTTTGGGGCGTTTAATAGCTCGTTGGAAAAATCTATCCGAGAACTAAAACTTTGGGGTGAGAAACATGGATAGATATTTCCAAAAATGCATATTGACTAACTTAGTGAGGATTCTTTCCTTTAAGAAATTTCTAATTTGAACTCAACTAAGAATTTAGTAAGGGCGTAATTCATTAAAATGTGTAAGGGAATATGGGGACACCTGGGAGCGATTCTAGGAATGATTTTAGGTGGGTGAGTTAAATAGGAGTAAATAATTAATTAATGAAATTTATGTCGAGTTCAACTAAGGGGATGGGTGACATGTGTATGAGGGAGGTTATTTCTTAATTAAATTATTGAAAAATAAATTAAATGGGAATTTGGGAAAGAAATCACTTAGAAACTCTATATAAAGGAGGGAGGAGGAGGAGGATGTATCTCTTCTTTTATGCATAATGTTACACTACAAAATTTTAGACTTGACTGACTTATCTTGTGGGAGTTTGGATACCCAGCTCGGTGAGGAGTGGCAGCTCGAGCTTGTGAGGTGAGCTGGGAGCTAGTTGTTCTTTGGTTTAGCGTGTGTGGCCCCTTTGTGGCTCGGGGGGCTAAGGGAGAAGAAGAGTACCCCTAGTGTTGGTTGGGGGGTACCGATGAGGTCTCATCGGTCGAAAAGAGGGAGATGCACAGAGCACGTAGGACAATGACTAGGAGCTGTCATCTTGGGATACGGTATGCATGCTTTTATTCTACCTGGTATATTACTATTGACCTTACGCTTTCATTTATGTACTTTTAATTGTGTAAAGAAAGTGTTTGACTTAGCATTTTAATCGATAAATTAAATTCCCCATATCCTAAAGATCGTTGCTTGACTTGATTCCCTTGGCATTCAATCCCTATCTGTTGTGACTGTCCTATTGGTTTTATTTATTTGTTGTGAAGAGTTGTGCTTTTTACTTCGTCCTCATCCCTAGATCATCAGTCTGCGCCTGAGCAGTCGGTCAAGAGTTGGATCGACGATTGTCACTTCGGTGTTAATAGACCTATAGATCCTAATGCCCTACTTTTCTGTTCTTGGATGATGAGCGAAGGATAGTTTTCCCAACTGTCTACCCCTGTTGATTGTTCTTGGTTGAGTGATTGTCTTGCCCCTTGTTGCGATTTATTACCTCTGCGATTGTTATCTTTTCTCTCAGTGAACCGCTTACTATCTTCTTCATTTTAACCTCTATGTTTCAATACTTTAAACCTCGAATTTATCCCCTTCTGTCTTATTATGATGGATGGTAAATATCCTCTGCGATCCAATATCGTCCACCGCAAATTTCCTCTGCATTATTGATATGTTTGAAGACGATTTCCCTGCATTTTAAGACCTATGGCTTGTGATTTTTCCTCTACCCTTTTATTATATTTGGAAGAAAAAATTATCTTGTGTTTTAGCAATTAAACCACCACAATCTACCCTTGATTGAATGTGACTGAATTTTGTTTATACAATTTTTTTTTATTAGGCATTTTCCTTGATGGTTGGGCAGTTGATTACTTGAGAATTCCAATCCTTATTACACTGCGTTTACCCATGATTGAATGCGACTGGAATTTAGTTACACAACGAAATTAATTTATATGAGTACCAATTCACCCATACCTAATGGTATGCAAATCAATCGCTTTGATGCGGTGTAAGATATTGAATTCACACAACAAACTTTTATATAGCTATTTATATTTCGAGTTAATTTACATTTGATGTAGTGATTTGTATCTAGTGATGTAGCGATTTGTATTTGTATTTAGCAATGTTATAGAGAAATTAGGCATTGGGTTTAACTCTAGCAATATATATAGTTTATTATTACTCCTTTAATCTGTGCACAGTGATACAGTTCTGTAATATCGAGCTAATGTTAGTTCTTATTATACGCAAAGAGTTATATAGTGTTTTTGTTATTCTACGCAACGACATATTTATCTAGTATAGGGTTATTATTATTCTTGTTATGAGATAGGCATAGTGAAAAATAGGCATAGTTTTTGCGCCCAACAATAGTTATTGTTATCGTTATTTCTTTAAATATATTCACATCGATATATTCCTTTGAATGGGTTATTGTAAATTCTTAAAATAACCCCAGCAATATATATATTGATATTGTTAGTCTTAATTTTTGACACAACGAATTTGAGCCTGGGTGTTTGTTTTAATGTCAGAGCGTTCCCATAGAAAAACAACAACAAAATTTTAAGTGATAGATAGCCAACAAATTGCCTCTGCGTTTGATTAAAATAAAATTAATATTCATGTTAGACAGCCAACCAAAAGCCTCTATGTTTTTATTGAAAATAGAATTAACATTTAATTTAGACAGTCGTCAATGTGCTTCTGCATTGATTGCAATGGAATGGCAGGTGTACTACAAAAAAATTGATGGGTGGAGTTTAATTTCAATGGAACGGTATCGATTCATTTATATCTCGTGTGACTACTGACAACCCATCTATTGAAAGAAATTTTTTTATATAATAGTGTTGGACAATAATTATTTTTTTAGACAACGAATTCTGTTTAAATACTATGTGATTGAGGGACCGTGTAATTGCATTAAATACAGTGAGTTCTGATTTGGTGACTGTGTCATTGTCGTGGCGGTAAAGGTGGCATGGTAGGCTATGTGTATGAAAGTGTTTCCTTTTGGGGAAGAGATAAATCTATTTGTTAAATCGATAAGTTCAAAGTTAATATTTAATATTTTAAGTGAATGCTTACATGAGATTGTAAAACGATAATGCTTAAAGTTAATGTTTATTACTTAAGGTTAATGCTTGTTGTGATTGTTAAATCGATGATTGTTGCACCTAGAAAAATATAGTTACAATGGATCTATGAATAAAGTCACAATAAACATGGATTGGGTTTGGTTACTTTGAACAGTTGTTGAATAAAATTTTATTATGTAAGGATTGAGGTAGGCCAGGCGTCACCATGGATTAACCGGTACAGGCTAGAGAATATACTTCTCACTATGCAAACATGGTGTAATTCATCATCACCCTCCTCATTACCCTAGCGTTATTATGATCATGTTGAGTGCTTATACTAATTCTCCTTTGCAGTGCAAACCAAAACAAGTAGTTATCCCATCAAAGGTAAGGAAGGATCAGTTACAGAACGCATGACTTATGTGGTTCTAGGAATCTTGTGATGTATGGCTTTTATAGTAGTCAAATATCCTTGTGACATAATCATCTTGTTGACTTGTCGATTGGGGGCTAGGGCTAGTCGTCATATGTTTATAATGTTAAGTTGATCTCCTAGTGTGTTGAATTCAGTTTGTGTTGAGGGTCCAGTTATGTTGTTGCACCAGATTTATTGTCACGCCTATCGCGTGGGGATGGCAGGATCCCTGATAAGGGGATCATGGCATGCCCTATTGGATAGAGGAAAATGATAACTTGGATGGATTTTGTCCTTCCCATTGTGGGCATTGTTCATTGTGGTTGTTGTTAGTGCTTCGGTTGTAATGCATTCATGTGTTGGGTTTGCGTGCCGTAGAGGTTCTAGTGACTGGACATTGAGTTCGTTGTGTTGGGATCATGGATGTTGTCCTTAGGATTGTAGGCGTTGTCATGTTTGTGACTTGTGGGTAGTCATTTCTATCTGTTGATTTACTCATGTTTCAACCAATTTCTCTTTGTGCTAGTGTGTGGAGTCGTAGTCGTCTGTTGCCTGATTTGTGTGCTTGTGTTAGTCATCGGGTTTTAGGGTTCAACTGTCTGTCGTCATTTCCTTCCTGTGACCTGTCTAAATCAAAAAAAAAAATTGCAATTTCTGCTTTGAATGTAGTCGTAACGATCGGGGGTTGTTACATATGGTATCAAAGTTGGTTCAACCCTCCGATTGTGGATCACTAGGATTTCCACTGTAGTAAACCATTGAGTATTAACCTCACACTTTTAAAACTTAAAATTATCCATCCGGTGATCTTGTTTAGAAGATGCCACAAAGGTTCATGATGTGGTGCCATGGAAGGAGGTTCGACGCCTCCTGAGGTTCCCGCCCCATCGATGTCTAACCCCCAAGGGGAAGAACAAGTCCTTACACTGGATTCAATTGTTGAAGGGATGATGATGGTCAGACAAGGCCCTTCAAGAGATGGTCAGAGGCCTTGATTCACCATTTGTACTGAGATGAGGCTAGGGCACTTGTACCCCTGAGGGAGAACAACGTGCCCAACCAATACCATTATCTTTCACCGCAAACTCGAGAGGGTGATTCTCCCAAGATCTTTGGTGCCCTGGTTGGCACAACTGTCGAGGCATGGTTGGAGAATGTGGTGATGTTCTTTGAACTTTGCAACTATACCTCCAACTTGAAGTTTTGCATGGCGGTCTTTCATCTGAAGGGGAGTGCTCTTCTACGATGGAAGATGCTCATGTTTCTTTTGAACATGGTAGTCAGAGACATGTCATGGGAATGGTTCGAGGAATGGTTTTGAGAAATATTTCTATAGGAGGGATTCATTGAGTGTTGGCTCAACTAGTTCAACGCCTTGAGACAGGGCAGTCGTACAGTGCTTGCGTACGAGGCCCATTTTTGGAGCTGCTTCAGTATGCTCCATACCAAATTACCAAGAAACTTAAGGTCAACAAATTCATGTGGTGTCTTAATGTTAGGATTCAGCTTCTACTTCGAGTACCAAGGATATTGGACCAAAGAAAGTGTGTTGGAACGTGGAGAACCACATTACCAACATGACTACCTAGTGGAGAGGACTAGAGCAACTGGATTAGCTGGATCCAACACCATGGGAGATTTGGGCAAGGCCCATCGGATTCATGCATTGGTGGATAACCTCCATGCAAAGAACCAATCGACTGTGCTCGAAATGTCAGGTGTCGTCGCTGACTAGACCCTTAGTATTTTGATAGATTCTGGTGCTATAGAGAGTTCATTGTTGGGGCAACTCCAAGGAGATTTAAGGTAAAGGAGATCGATCAGGATGAGTTTATCTTTGTAGAGATAGCTTCGGGAGCTAAACAAAAGGTTGGAGGGAAGATTATAGGTTGTACCCTTAACCTAGGAGAGTTTGTCACCAGGGCCAACCTGTACATCACGATCTTAAGATCTTATGACGTCGTGATTGATATGGACTGGCTAGAATCAGACGAGCTGATACTCAACTATAATACGAAACGATTGCACTTGGTCGATGATAAGGGACAAAGATGCATGATTGTAGGTCCGAACCAAGGATTTTCCCTGAGGTTTATCTCTTCCTTCCAGCTATGGAAGAGCTTGCACAAGGAATGTAATATTTATGTGATCCTTGCATTAAACGAAAAGGGAGTAGCGGAAGGTCTAGAACACTTTCCTATGGTGAGAGAGTTTGAAGACGTCTTCTTGAAGAAGTTACCTGGGATGCCGCTGGAGAGGGAATTGGAATTTACCATAGACCTAAAACCGAGGACTGAACCAATAACGAGGACGCCTTATCGTATGTCAACCCCATAATTACAGGAGTTGAGAATGCAACTAAAGGAGTTGCTAGACCTCGTACTTTTACATCCAAGTGTGTCACCATGGGGCACTCCTATTATATTCATACGAAAGAAGGATGGGTCGTTGAGACTCTGCATTGACTACAGTCAATTGAACAAGGAAATGATCAAGAATTAGTATATGTTGTCGAGGATCGATGATCTATTCGATCAGATGAAGGGTGAGATGGTGTTTTCAAAGACTGATTTGCGATCAGGGTATCACTAGTTACAGATCAAGGAGGATGACACCCATAAGACCACTTTTAAAATGATATTTGGACATTTCGAGTTTACTGTTTTACCATTTGAACTAACAAAAATCTGTTAGGACCACACAATGTACCTTTTTTCCTATACTTTTTGCCACTATTATACTCTTGATCACCCATATTTAAACTCATACTATCACTTTATCTGATCATTCCAAAGGTATACAACGTCCCTTCTCATTACTATACGTTTAATCTGTTTTGCATAATATTTTACATCACTCTCATACTTGACCATTGATTAGAAATGCATAAGTGTTCAAAACTGCAGATTAGCATCTAAGGCCTGTTGCTGAAACACAGAACTATCACACAGTCCAAGGTCGTTGTTGCTGAAACACAGAATTGATGCTGAAACACAGAGCTACTGTACAGTCTGAGGTCGCAGATGCTGAAACACAGAGCTGATGTACAGTCCGAGGTCGCAGATGCTGAAACACAGAGCTGTTACACAGTCCGGAGTCGCAGATGCTGAAACACAGAGCTGTTACACAGTCCAGTGCTGCAGATGCTGAAACACGAAGGAAACCGCCAGGACCGATGATGCTGAAACACAAAGGAAGTCGTTACAGTCAGCGGTCAACAAAGCACCAACCGTCGCTCCCACATAAGAATGTCGACACAGTCAAGAGTGCAATTCACGTGGCTGAAACAGACCGCGAATTGCGATGCTGAAACAGCATCAGCAACAACGAGAAGAAGCTGTTACACCAGCCGTAACAACAATACCTCATTCAGCTCCTGTAATAGCATTCGGATGCGCAAGACTAGGACATCCTATTCTGGTTTAGAAAGTAGATCCAACTAAAGATAGGACTTAGATACACATTGTAATTTTTGATCAATTGTATCGAAGGGGTTCCCTCTTTAATAGAGAGGAAATCATCATTCGAGGATGCAAGTTTTATGTATTGAAAATCTTCAGAGAGAGGGACGTACTTCATTTCCATATTGTAACCTGATATTTTGACAGATGAATAAAAGACTGCTTTGAGTATCCTTCTCTAGCTTTCTCGTTTCAGGGGAATCTTGTGAGAAGGGAGGGCCCACCTTCATCACAAGATTCACCCATTAGTTTTAGAAGTGTGTTAGTTCAATCTCCGTTTATGCTTTGATTAACTTTTGTTTGATGAGATACTATTTTTAATGAATTCTGCTTTGCTGAAACACTACTGACTCTGTCTTAGTTTATTGAATGAAATTCGTAATTCTTTTTATTAGCAATCTTGTGTGATGATTTTATGAGGCTAGCTAGAGACCGGGTTAAGGGTTCCTGCTCAGACAGGAAGGAATCAGAACATCCTGTCCTCTGTAGATTTCATTTAATTCTGCAAGTGTGCCAGCCAGGGATTGGGTTAAGGGTTCCTGCTCAGAAAGGAAGGAACCAAAACATCCCGTTCTCTGTAGATTTCATTTAATTCTGCAAGTGTGCTAGCTAGGGATTGGGTTAAGGGTTCCTACTCAGAAAGGAAGGAACCAGAACATCCTGTTCTCTGTAGATTTCATTTAATTCTACAAGTGTGCTAGCCAGGGATTGGGTTAAGGGTTCCTGCTCAGAAAGGAAGGAACCAGAACATCCTGTTCTCTGTAGATTTCCATTATTCCTGCAAGTGTGCTAGCCAGAGACTAGGTTAAGGGTCCCTGCTCAGAAAGGAAGGGATCAGACTATCCTATTCTCTGTAAACCTCAATTTCACAAGTGTGCTAACAGGAATAGGGGTTAATGTTCCTGCTTAGAAAGGAAGGAACTAGATGGCTTTGTTCTCTGCTAGATAGAGTTAGATTTCTCTGCATTACTGTTTTCATGGAAGAGTGTTAATCAGAAAAAAAGTAATGAAGTCTCTGTTTGAGAGTAAGGGTCATGTTCTCTGGTTGCAAAATAGCTGTTCTTTCTTGTTGCAAGTGTTATTTTAATGTAATCCAGGATTCTTTTAATTAATCTTTAAGATCTGCAATAGGTAGGTTGCTTTCCTGTGATTTAAATCAGAACTTCAGTTCATTCAAGGCAAGTGTGATTAGTATAGTTTCTTTTACTACAACTCTAAGTTGCTTTTGGAATTGAGCATATATAGTGCGTGGTTATCTTTGAAATAAAAATACTTCCCTGGGTTGATAATTTATGTATCACTTAGTTGTTTGAATTAATTGAGCAATTATAGTGACCAACATTTTGGCGTCGTTGCCAGGGAAGATAGCTATAGATTTCAAAAGCACTTATGATTTCTTTTCTTTAGATAAAAAGATTGCATGAAAAACCCCGAAGACACTAACCCTACAGGTGGAAAGGGAAAAGGAAAAGGAGGAAGAAAGACTTACATTGACGAGATTTTATCAAAGTCGGAATCTGCTGCTCAATGACCAAATTTTCAAAAACAGAACTCCCAGCCTTCATATCGAGCAATTTTTGGAACAGGGAAAGAAGTTTGGAGTCCTGAGACAGTCCAGAAGCCAGTAGGAGACATTGAGGACAGAGCAAGTGCAGCAGGGGAGAAGACAGAGGAAAACATGGATGAATACAATGAAGAATTGCATCATGAGGGATAGGCATGTCCTGAAGGAGAGGTAAAAGATGAAAACTCTTTCTCTACATTAGGATTTCCTATTGGCGATCTCCCTAGAGGAGCATCCCCCATGAAAAACATTCCACTCTCAGCATTGCCTAATTTTCATGGTTTATCTTCGGAGGATCCTGATGAATTTCTGTTTGAGTTTGATATATTATGTAGAAGTTATGATTACGTTTCTAATGCTCAAAAACTGAAGTTATTTCTAGCAATGATGCAGGAGCATCCACAACACACCAAGCGAGCCCGCGCGAGGAGAAGGAAAATACAGCTGGACAGTGCCAGCACATATGTTTTTGAAATGCTTTGGGAATTGTTGTGCCTCTCTTTCATGAAGCCATTCATAAAGAAGCGCACTTGTATTGTATTGTAGATAGGGAGGCATTTATTAGAGTTAATGCTGGTAGATAGGAATTCATTGTAGATTTGATAGTTTCTAGGTTTTGAGAGGGCAAATGGAATATAGGCACCCTCCTTTGTATTATTGTAGGATTCTGGATTAGCATTCATTCAGGAGCAAGAGACGAACAGAACAGAGAATTTGTGGAGAGCCCTCATGTACAGATTGGATTAATAGAAAGAGCTTTTGATTCAATTCATGACTGGTGTTGTTTTATCTGTGTATGTGCTTATGTGTTCATGAATGTTTGTTTTCCTTATATGCATTTGCTTTGGTTATGCTGTGCATGTGATTTCATAGGTTAGTTGAAGTCTGAGAGAAGGGAGAATAAGTTTCAATTGTTTCTCTGGTTGAGCCAGGAGATTCCTGCATAGGGTGCAGTTGAATTCCTCCGCATAGGGTGCGTTGAGGAGGCTCATAGTTAAACTCTTATTCTCGACTACCCAAGGGTTGAATTGGGTTACCAGAACCTTGCAGGAAAAGTGCAGGTCAAGGACGGATTCTCAGCAGTTAGTCTGAGATAAGGAAGGTGTGGGACTACTGTTGCATAGAGTGCACAGGGTCTGGAAATACTCAACACTTCGAGAGTCGTTGAGGCCAAGCAGCAGAGAAATTAAGCTCAGGGGGAATAGTTCCTTTGTGGACATGGTGAGAACAGACCAGGCGGGGTTCAAACCGGGAGGAGATTTGAAGTGGAGAAGATCTTCAAGGCGGAGAATCAACGGACCGGATTCGTGGAGGAGAATCGTGAAATCCCGAGGATCGTGGGATCGTGGAGAAGCTGCGCAGGTGTTAAACCATAAGCGCAGGAGGAACCAAGAGTCTTCGCGTATCGACATATCGGGATTTGGCATTTGACGAGGCAAGAGTTTTAAACTCATTGAAAACGCGATTGCCGATTTCCCGAGTCAACGGGAGTCGTCGATCAGAACAAGGACACGTGGCGCCAGATTTCGAGAAGTCAGAGATCGGGGTTTCGGCGTTCAGAGTTTAGCGAGGTAAGAGTTTTATACCTCGTGAAATTGTGAGTCACGATTTCCTGATTTAACGGGAGTCGTCGATCAGAGCAGGGATAGGTGGCACGTGATCCCGGGAGGTCGGGATTGGGCGTTCGGATTTTTCAATAGCAAGAAACATTTGCATCGTGGATTCACGATTCATGAAATCCCAAAGTGACGTGGCTACGTGGGACCACGAGACATAGTGGGATACAGGTGGAGTCAATTCGGAGTTCGGGGTTCGGAGAGTTGGAGGGCGTGTGAATTGTTGTATCGTATTCACCGATTTCCCGATAGGGAAATCCCCGAAAAGTGGAAGTGTTGACCCGTTGACTTTCGGGGTTCGGGGTTTTGTTGTACCTGTGAACTGCGCTCACAGAATTCACGAGATCGCGAATTCTGATTTCCCAATTTTCGAAGGGGAGATCGCCGAAGCAATCTACTATGGGTAACTCCCAAGGGGAGTTGGAAGAGATTTAACTCTTCGGGCCAAAATTTGAGAAGGTCCTGGTGAGAGCAGGGTGGAACCGTGAGGGTTGCGGGTACCTTGCGTCAGAGTGGTATCAGAGCGGGCAAAATAATTCTCTTTGCTTCGGTAGTAGAGAGAAGAAATTCACCATGCCACCTAGGAGAGAGAGGAAATCGCTTGATCGTGAAGACAGGGATGCCCGAAGAAGAGGAAGACTGGCAGGAAATGCTGAGATGGAACGAGAGGTGAGAGATCTCTGAGCCAGGCTTGAAGAAATGGAGACCACCCAAAGGCGTGGTGCTGGTGCGGCGGAGTTCAGTGATTCCGAAGTGGAGGAGGAAGCTGGACACGAGGCAGAAGAAGTCACAACAGAGGATGCTTCAACTGAGAGGTTGATCAGAGCCATTTCGAGAATGAGCTCGAAGACCAAAATGGACATTCCCGTCTATGAGGGGAGTCTAAATGCAGAAGAGTTGCTGGACTGGATCCGAGCACTCGATACCTACTTTGATTATGAGGATATCGAAGAGGAAAAGAAGGTGAGGCATGCTGTCACGAAGCTGAAAGGACATGCAGCCTTATGGTGGGATGAGTTGCAGGCTGATAGGCACTGCAAAGGAAAACAAAAGATCAAGAACTGGGACAGAATGATCGCTAAGATGAAAGCGAAGTTCATCCCCAGAGATTACCAGATCACTCTGTTCAGGCGGATGCAGAACCTGAGATAGAAGTTGATGACGGTGAAGGAGTACACCGAGGAATTCTACAGGCTCAACATTCGAGCAGGTCGACGGGAGAGCGATGATGAAAAGGTGGAGAGATACCTGAATGGGCTGAGGTATGAGATTCAGGACGAGCTAAGCATGGTTACCATCCGAATAGTTGAGGATGCATACCAGATGGCTCTGAAAGCCGAAGAGAAGCTGAGACGCAAGCAAGGTCAGCGAGGGCGAGGTAGGAGTCAGCCCAGAGGCAAAGCAGTTGCCCAAGAGAAAATTCAAAAGCCCAAGGAGGAGTGGAAAAGACCTCAGGGAAAGGCTGAAAGAGGTGGAACCTCACAGCAAAGGCAGCAATATGCTGAGCTGAGGAGGCAGCAAGATGATCAGCAAGGAGGATATGCTTATGTGAACGCATTTCCTCGTACCCGAGGTAGAGGAAGAGGCAGAGGAGGAGTTATCACATGTTTTACGTGTGGTAAAGACGGTCACAAAGCTGTGGACTGTCCAGACAGGAAAATGGACAGAGGAAAATCTCACGTCACAGAGGCGCAGAGGCGTGATGTGGAGGATGAAGAAACTGGAAGTGGGAAGTCACTGACAGTGCACAAAGTTCTCTTGAAACCTGAGAAGGAGGTGGAGGACACAGCGCAAAGATGCAGACTGTTCCGGACCACATGCAAGACCAAGGGCTGGAAATGCAAGGTCATAGTGGACAGCGGAAGCACTGATAATATCGTTTCGACCGAGATGGTGGAGAAATTGGCGCTGGAGACGAACAAGCACCCGAGTCCACACAAAGTGTCATGGCTGCAGAAAGGACACTGGGTAAGTGTCACTAGACAGTGCTTAGTTGAATTTAAAATGGGTGATTATAAGGATAAGATTCTGTGTGATGTTATTCCCATGGATGTCTGTCATGTTTTATTGGGTAGACCATGGCAGTATGACAGAAATGTTGTTCATGATGGGAGGATGAACACATACACCTTAGAGAAGGATGGGAGATCACATACATTGCTTCCAATAAAAGATAAATAAGTGAAGCCGAAAGTGAGCAGTACTATACTTCTCATGAGTGGGAAGGAACTTCTCATAGAGCTGGAGAAGAAAGAAGACCCACAATTCTTTGTTGTCAGGAAGCCGAGAATTGTTCTGACAAGTACAAGGGTGGACGACTTGCCAGAGGATATTCAGGAACTATTGGGAGAGTTCACTGATATCATCGTGGATGAACTACCTCGTTCGTTGCCACCAGTGAGGAGTGTGAGTCACCATATTGACCTCATACCCGGAGCAAGTTTACCAAATAAGGCCGCGTACAGGTTGACACCTCAGGAGAATGAGGAGGTCAAGAGGCAGGTACAGGATCTGTAGGATAAAGGACTGGTCAGAGAAAGTCTCAGTCCGTGTGCTGTTCCAACAGTACTAAGCCCGAAAAAGGATGGAGGCTGGAGGATGTGTACAGACTCCAGGGCGATTAATAAAATTACCATCAGATATAGATTTCCACTGACGAGAATGGATGACTTGATGGATTGCCTGAGTGGGGAAAATTATTTCTCGAAGATTGATCTCAAGAGCGGATATGATCAGATCTGGATGAGAGAGGGTGATGAATGGAAGACAACATTCAAAACAAACGAGGTTTTGTACGAATGGTTGGTCATACTGTTTGGCTTGACAAATGCACCGAGCACATTTATGAGGCTGATGAATGAAGTCCTGAGGGAATTCATTGGCAAATTTGTGGTCGTGTACCTGGATGATATATTGATTTTCAGTAAGACCAGGGCTGAACACTTGAGACATTTGGCCATTGTAATGAGAAGGCTACAGCAGGAGAAGTTGCTGATTAATTTGAAGAAGTGTTCATTCATGCAGACAGAACTCATTTATTTGGGTTTTGTAATATCGGTGAACGAGTTGAGGATGGATCCTAAGAAAGTTGAAGTAATCAGGAATTGGCCCTCGCCGAGGAATGTTTTTGAGGTAAGGAGTTTTCATGGTTTAGCTAGTTTCTACAGGAAATTCATTCGGAATTTTAGTGGAATTAGCGCCGCAATGATGGACACAGTGAAGAAACGGCATAAAGTTTTTCACTGGACAGCAAGGGCTGAAAGAAGCTTCAATCTGTTGAAGCGAAAGATAAGAGAGCAACCAATTCTGGTGTTGCTTGATTTTCAGAAGGCCTTCCAGGTGAAGTGTGACGCCAGTGGGTATGTTGTTGGAGGGGTCCTGAGTCAAGATGACAGACCTGTCGCATACTATAGCAAGAAGCTTGATGATTCAAAGCTGAAGTACTCCACGTATGATAAAGAGTTCTATGCCATCATACATGCATTGGATAAGTGGAGGCATTATTTGATACCCAAGGAGTTCGTGTTGTACAACGACAACCATGCATTGCAGTTTGTAAGTTAGCAGGAAAAGCTGAATCAGAAGCATGCGAAATGGGTAGAGTACATGCAGAATTTCACGTTTGTGATCAAGCACATTTCAGGGACTGCTAACAAAGTAGCTGACGCTTTGAGCAGGAAATGTTTATTGTTGCAAGAATTCAGGGTCAAGACCTTGGGTTTTGAAAACCTGAAAGATATGTATGCAGGTGATGTAGATTTTGGGGAAGCCTATGAAGCGACTGAGAATCCATTTCTCAGAGATCGGAGCCTGTGGATGGATTTCATAATCCAGGAAGGATTGCTATTTCGAGGCAATCAATTGTGTATTCCAAATTGCTCTATGAGAGAGAATTTGGTAAAGGAGAAGCACAACGGTGGATTAGTAGGTCATTTTGGGCATGAAAAAACATTCGCCAAGCTGAGCGAATCGTATTTTTGGCCGGGGATGCGCACTGATGTTAAACGGTTTGTTGAAAGGTGTCGGATATGTCAACATGCAAAAGGCCAAAAGCAGAACACAGGGTTCTATCAGCCATTGCCCATACCCGAAAGGCCATGGGAGGCCATTAGTATGGATTTTGTGTTGGGTTTGCCGAGAACACAACGAGGAGTTGATTCCATTTTCGTGGTGGTAGACAGGTTCTCGAAGATGGCACATTTCATTCTGTGTCATAAGACCAGCGATGCAACCCACATCGCAAACTTATTTTTCAAAGAGATCGTCAGGTTGCATGGATTGCCGAGAACCATAGTCTCGGATCGAGATATGAAGTTCATAGGTCATTTTTGGAGGACGCTATGGAAGAAGCTAGGGACTGACTTGGCATTTAGTTCTGCTTACCATCCGCAGACAGATGGGCAGACGAAAGTGGCCAACATAAGCTTAGGGGATCTATTGAGGAGCCTAGTGGTGGAACATCACAGCAGTTGGGATCAGATATTACCACAGGCAGAGTTTGCGTACAACGATTCGGTGAATCGGAGTACAGGAAAAAGTCCGTTTAAAATTTTGTAGTTATCACTCTGTAATTTTCCTAGAGGTTGAAAAAGAGGAAATCTACAAAGGTAACCTTAACCAACCACTTTTAAGGCTGGGATCTAGCCCTTCCAGCTTCGGAGAGGGATCTCTCTATATGATTTAACTTTGTTTTGACTTTAGATTTTTAGGCTAGGTAACATGAACAGGTATGTTTTGTTGTAAAAGAGTTTATAAATTGGTTGAGACAGCTTACACATCCATTGGGCTATGGGGTCTGTACTTAATAAAATCTGAGATGCAACCAGAAACGCTGAAGAAATCTTTCACAAGGCGAGGTAACAAGCTCACTGGATCTTTAATAATTTAATTGATGGACAGAAGAAAAGATAAGGGAAATAACTCCAATTAACAAGCACTTAAGAATCTCTTAACTGAAGATATTTAGAAGATGAACGTTAAAATCTATAGAATCGGAAACAGGGTATCAGGGATAAATCCTGCAACATAACGCTATTCGTACAGATTAGTTATAGAAAACAAGATGATCACAAAGCAAGAAAACATTTAACTGAGAAAATCACATCACCAGTGAAACCTGCGCAAGAATCCTGTGAAATGCCTCTTCTTTATTAATGGTGGATCTCGTCAAAAATGTTACAACTCGATAACAATTGGGTGTGCAAAAAAAAAACAACAAAAAAAACAACCCCCAATACATTGGAAAATGAAGTATTTATAAGACAAAATACAAACGCTCCTGTCATAACTGATCAGGACGTGTCCATCCTATTTTTAGCATAACTGACTTAACTAATCAGAACTGTTTTGATGACTCAATGTAACTGTTTTCTGAAATTTTCGGTAGGCCATTGGCGAGGTGCCTTCGCAACCTCTTCGGACTGGACCGATGACTGGATCATGACAGCTCATCCGCTAATCTAGCAGATCGCACAGCTCCTCCCATCTGAGATGACCTGGCACTGTGACTTTAAGCAGTCGCCTGTACACTTCGTCCATATCCGTGTACTT
>ML785419.1:602738-637124 GCA_009831015.1 Picea engelmannii
CCCCCAGGTAGTACTTGAACCATTTGAAAGATGGGCCTTAGACTTCATAGGACCCATCAATCCTCCATCCAATCAAAAAGTTTATATACTGGTCTGCACAGACTACATGACTAAATGGGTGGAAGCCAAGGCACTCCATAGAGTGACTGAAGAAGCAGTTATAGACTTCTTATTTAAAGACATCTTCACCAGATTTGGAATGCCAAAAGAATTAGTTACAGATGGAGGACCTCCTTTCAACTCTCATGGGTTCAAAGCCACCCTTCATAAATATCGTATTCAGCAGAGAATGACTACAACATACCACCCCCAAGCCAATGGACAGGTGGAAAGCACAAACAAAGTAATAGAATCCATTCTCACAAAAACAGTGAAGGAAAGTAGAAAGGATTGGTCCCACGGGCTCCTTGAAGCACTATGGGCCTATAGAACTACCTGGAGAAATACTACAGAATTTTCTCCCTATGAATTAGTCTATGGAAAGAGTGTTGTTTTTCCTGTGGAATTTGAGATAAAAACCTTAAGGACTGCTTTAGCTGTCAACCTTGATCTAACCGATGCACAGACAGCCAGGTTGCAGCAGCTTAATGAACTAGAGGAGAAAAGACTAGATGCCATTCAACAAACAACCATAATTCAGCAGCAAAGATCAAAATGGCATGACAAAAATATAAAAAACAAGCAGTTCCAAAAAGGTAATTGGGCTCTATTGTATGATTCCCGGTTCAAATAATTTCAAGGAAAACTGCGTACAAGATGGCTTGGACCTTACGAAGTAGACACGGTTTTCCCCAATGGAACAGTAAGGCTCCTCACAATTGATGACTCCAGAACTCCATTAATTGTAAATGGTCATCGGCTTCGTCTGTACCAGCAACCTATTTCTAAAGAATATTTTAAGGCCACATGCATGGCAGACGCTCATTTTCTCTTCGTCGAGGCGGTTTCTACCCCTAATAGCAATTAATTCTTTTAAGTTAATTTTCTTTAGTATTAGATTAGATTAGATTTTGTTTACTAATAATCTTTGTCAAGAAATACCATGCTACAGTCGATTTTTGCAGATTCCCGATCAAAGCACAACCACTAGAAGAGGACGATCCCACTTCAAAGAGACGAGCTTTCACACTGCTGAAACACCACTGTTCAGCACTATTAACTTTCACGATGCTGAAACACCACTGTTCAGCACTGTTGACCTTCACGCTGCTGAAACACCACCGTTCAGCACTCTTGACTTGCTTATGATGCTGAACCACCACCGTTCCGCACTTTTGACTTTTCTCTGTTGCTGAACCACCACTGTCAGCAATCTTCCCCTTTTCCTTCATTACTGAAAAACCAAACTCACACCTTTTTCCCCCATCACGGCTCGACAACCTTTTTGCCATTTTTTTTCCATTCCCTCGCCATCCTTCATCGACGAAACAATTTCGTCCAGCAATTGTTTCACCTTTCCCCTTCTGATGCTGAAACACCATTGCTCAGCACTGTTGACTTTTTCCCCGATGCTGAAACACCATTGTTTAGCACTTTTTTTCTTCCCACTCCCAAAACACTACAGTCCGCCATCTCCTCACCATCCTTCATCGATGAAACAACACCGTCCAGCTATTGTTTCACCTTTTCTTTTCCATTGCTGAAACACCATTGTCAGCAACCCTTCATCATTTTCCCCGATGCTGAAACACCACTGTTCAGCACTTTCATCATTTCTTCCGATGATGAAACAACACTGTTAAGCACTTTTGACTTTCTTTCGATGCTAAAACATCACCATTCATCACTTTTGACTTTCTTCTGATGTTGAAACACCATTTCTCAGCAGTTCTTCATCTAGCAATTGTTTCGTTCTTCTCTGTTGCTGAAACACCAGTTTTTCAACATCATCTGTCAACAAGCTGTTACGCCCTCAGATTATAGTTCGTCTTCCTAGTCAGCAAACCCTCGACACAGTTCATCTATTAGATCAGAAGTCTCTGCCACGACCGGACTACCAAGGACAGGCATGATATTTTTTTTGCAGAATGAACCAAAAGGTAAGGCGAGGTACGTAAATATTATGTAATTCAGTTAGGCTATAGTTAATGAGAAAGATTCTAAGTCATTATGACCATTCAAGTGAATTCATTACTAGTCGCACTTGACGGGAGGGGAAGTACACATCAAATCCGCGATACCATCATTTTACCCGATTTCACCGCCGCCATCCCCATTTCACCACCCTTTCGCGCATTTAACCACTATTCCTGCATAAGTCGCTCGGAAAACTCACTCTGTGCAGAGCTGATACACAAACTCTCGATGCTGTAACTTACTGAGCTCGTAGCCATGGGAGGATCCGTCATATGAAATGAGCCCGCCACCACAACGTTGCTTGAACACTATCCAGCAACGTATCAAATCTTCCAGTAGGCAGGGTGGCTTAATTACTTCCGCAGACTTCAGGGATATAACGAACAACAAGTCCTACAGTTCGCCCAAAATCTTCAGGAGAACCATTCTGTCATCGTAGGCATCCGAATATCTATAACAGAAGAAGACATAGTAGCGGTCTCAGGCCTCCCTAGGGACGACACTCGTATGTTCAGTCGGAAGCATATCATCAGGGATGTTCAGTAGAGCTTCTTCCTGCCTGGGGAAAGAATTGAATTGAAGGGTAGGGGTGTTCATCTCCGCTCACTGCCACCCCCGTGGCCGGAGGTCGCTAGATTCATCAAGCACTACCTGACCTGTGAAGGTCGATATCAGGTAGTCTACCAACACGGCTTTCTTCTACTTTCTCATTAAAGGCATAACAGATGGGTCAATATTCCCTATTATTTGCTGGGATGTTTGAAGAATATGGCACATTACTGTAGAAAGGCCAAAGATCTAACCTTGTCACTTACCCACCACCGTCTTGTTCAATTACTCATCCACAAGGGTTTTGACCAACAAAACCGTCCACTAAATAACCCACCCATAAACCCTCAACCAGCTGCCGAAATTCCCTAGGAGAAGCAACCGCAAAACCCCCCAGACTCCCCCGAAGTACCCAATATCTCGCCCACAGAACCAACCAGTCCAGTCAATTCCCCTACCCTACCAAATCCACCGCATACCTTACCAGAGTCATCCACTCCCGCCCTTCATATTCTCAGTGATGACTCTGAAAGACCCTCACGAAAATGAAAACAAATTCCCCCCTTTCCACCCTTCTTGCACAAAAAGCGAACAAGAGCCTCAATGATGCCACCCTTTATGACCACTACCCTAGATACCCCACCAATTCGACTGATACCTCGTACACCTCCAACCTCCCCAATCCCGGGATCTTTGCCTACTCCAACTACGGGCACTGAAACACGAGAACCAGATGCCCAAGATACTGTAACACCATCTGTCTCACATAAAGTAGCTGAAACACAAGAACTAGCTACCCACTCAGTGGCTGAAACACAAGAACCAGCCATAGATGAAACACAAGAAACAACGACGGCTGAAACATAAGAACCAGCCGTTGATATTGACATGGAGTTACAGGAACCAGATGCCCAGACATCATTTGTTTCAAATGAAGTGGCTGAAACACAAGAACCAGCCATTGACTTCGAAATTGAATTACAGGAATTAGAGGCCCATAATGATACAACACCACCCTCCTCAAGCCAAGCAGCTGAAAAACCAGCTATCCATTCAGTGGCTGAAATAGAAGAACCAGCCACTGACACAGAAATTGATATACAGGAATTAGAGACCCCGGGTGCTACAGCTGAAACACAAGAACCAACCGCTGACATTGACATTGAGATGCAGGAATCAGAGGTCGAAGGTGCTGAAACACTACTCTCCTTACACCAAGAGGCTGAAACACAAGCATCAACTGCCATTCCTGTAGCTGCTCCACAAGAACCAGCTAATGAGGCTATGACTGCCATACAAGAACCAGTCACCTCCCAATCTAAACCAACAATGGCCGATGTCTTGGAAGAAAACGAGTTTTTAAAGTCTCAATTAGAAGCATATCAACAAGAACTAGCCAGGGCAAAGGAAGCATATGAAAAAGAATTAAATCTGTACACCTTAGATCGAACAACAACCATGTCAAAAGAGACTACAGAGAGCTTGTGTAAAGAATATATGTGCTTCCAATGTGGAGATATTTACTACCAAGTAGGCTATAAGGTAATTCAAGTCCCAGTGCCAGGAGCAGCCCCTATTCCTTCACCTTTTGTGGCCAAGGCAGAACCTGCTGCAACACAAGAACCAACAGGACCTCCTAAGCTGAAGACTGAACCTGCTGCAACACAAGAACTAGTAGGCCCTCCTAAGCTGAAGACTGAACCTGCTGCAACACAAGAACCAGCAGGCCCTCCCAATGAACCTGTTGTAACATAAGAACCAGCAGGCCCTCCCAAGTTTAAGACTGAAGCCTGCATCGCAACAAAAGAAGCCCCTACCTTTGTCAACAAGGCTATACAGAAAGTGCCTATGGAGGAATTTACACCTCCCAACCAGATCAATCTCTCCACTTCCATGGAACAATCTACTCAGACCTTACCTCATCCCACCACTTTCAACGCTGAAACACAGAATCAGCTATGGGATGAACACGCAGAAATACAGAAATGGAAGAAAGAATATGCTGAAACACAAGCCAAAAACCTGCAAGTACACAAACAAATCTGGATAAATCACACTTTCTCAAATTGGGAAGCTCTAGAGCAGATACGTGAGGAAGCTCATGAGCTTAAGAAGAAGAACAAAGAATTGAAAGGCAGATTGGTCCTGGTCTTTGATTTGGTGCAGAAGCTACTAGCCACAAGGAAGCCATCTTGCAACTACTCCTTATTCCTGATGGAAAGACTCACATGGTTTCAGATCAAATCCATTTTAGAAGGTAAACCCCATGCAGTAATACAATCAGCAGATTTTATCAAAACTTTTGTAGTTGCCTCTACCAGGGATCAACACCTCCTCTGTGAGGCATACTTTCATAATGAGGCTATTCCAGAAAATAGGTTGCTAAACATAAATCCCCTTGTTGGGGACATTCAAATTCGAGCATTCACCTCCTTTCTCCTCAATCAAATCATTTGGCAAGATGACTTTTTGGCTACCAAGCACAATGAAGATAATCACCTCCTCTGGATTAGACCAGAACCACAGAGGGTAGCTACCTTTATCTCACAATATTATGAGTTCTTAAAACAACTAGGGGTGACTGAACATGTTCAGTAGCTACAATCAGAAGTGCTTCAGGATTGTGAACACATCATCACATCCATAGAGATTCCTGCCCTCCAGGCCAATAACCTATTTTGGCATCAATCCACGGAGAAGAGACAACAGCACAATCCTTTTGGTCCTGCCAACTTAGAAGTAGCAATTTCCAGGATACCCAACTATATCCACTGTGTTAGACATTGTGCTGAAAATTGGATAGGGTACCGATTTTATTTTCCAATTCTCTGGTTGCCAATAGAAAGGTATCAAGTCAGTTATAAGCTGCCTAAGGAGGAAAAAACGGAAGCATGGCAAAGATTGCAGCAGGTGCAAGGGTTCAGAACGCCAACAGACAGTACCTCCCAGAGCTACTGCTTGAGTAATTTACACGATCAGAGTCGGTATCAAGACTCTGATTTCGAGTAAGTTGCCTGAGGACATGCAACACCTTGAGTTGGGGGGGATGTTAGGAACACACAATGTACCTTTTTGCCTATACTTTTTTCCACTATTATACTCTTTATCACCCATATTTAAACTCATACTATCACTTTATCTGATCATTCCAAAGGTATACAACGTCCCTTCTCATTACTATACTTTTAATCTGTTTTGCATAATATTTTACATCACTCTCGTACTTGACCATTGATTAGAAATGCATAAGTGTTCAA
Source organism: Picea engelmannii (assembly GCA_009831015.1). Lineage (NCBI taxonomy): Eukaryota > Viridiplantae > Streptophyta > Pinopsida > Pinales > Pinaceae > Picea > Picea engelmannii. Next base: position 608,621 of record ML785419.1, read on the forward strand.
AACTACAGATTAGCATCTAAGGCATGTTGCTGAAACAAATATCTGTCACACAGTCCAAGGTCGTTGTTTCTGAAACACAGAACTGATGCTGAAACATAGAGCTGTTGTACAGTCCGAGGTCAAATATGCTGAAACACAGAGCTGCTATACAGTCTAAGGTCGCAGATGCTGAAACACAGAGTTGTTACACAGTCCGGAGTCACAGATGATGAAACACAGAGTTGTTACACAGTCCAGAGCTGCAGATGCTAAAACATGGAGGAAACCTCCAGGACCGACGATGCTGAAACACAAAGGAAGTCATTACAGTCAGCGGTCAACAAAGCACCAACCGTCGCTCCCACATAAGAATGCTGACACAGTCAAGAGCGCAATTCACGTGGCTGAAACAGCCCATGAATTGAGATGCTGAAACAGCATCAGCAGCAACGAGAAGAATCTATTACACTAGCTGTAACAACAATACCTCATTCAACTCCTGTAATAGCATTCGGTTGCGCAAGACTAGGACATCCTATTCTGGTTTAGAAAGTAGATCCAACTAAAGATAGGACTTAGATACACATTGTAATTTTTTATCAATTGTATCGAAGGGGTTCCCTCTTTAATAGAGAGGAAATCATCATTTGATGATGCAAGTTTTATGTATTGAAAAGCTTCAAAGAGAGGGACGTACTTCATTTCCAGATTGTAACCTGATATTTTGACAGATGAATAAAAGACTGCTTTGAGTATCCTTCTCTAGCTTTCTCGTTTCAGGGGAATCTTGTGAGAAGGGAGGGCCCACCTTCATCATAATATTCACTCGTTAGTTTTAGAAGTGTGTTAGTTCAATCTCCGTTTATGCTTTGATTAACTTTTGTTTGCTGAGACATTGTTTTTAATGAATTTTGCTTTGCTGAAACACTATTGACTCTGTCTTAGTTTATTGAATGAAATTCGTAATTCTTTTTATTAGCAATCTTGTGTGATGATTTTATGAGGCTAGCCAGAGACCGGGTTAAGGGTTCCTGCTCAGACATGAAGGAATCAGAACATCCTGTCCTCTATAGATTTCATTTAATTCTGCAAGTGTGCCAGCTAGGGATTGGGTTAAGGGTTCCTGCTCAGAAAGGAAGGAACCAGAACATCCTGTTCTCTGTAGATTTCATTTAATTCTGCAAGTGTGCTAGCCAGGGATTGGGTTAAGGGTTCCTGCTCAGAAAGGAAGGAACCAGAACATCCAGTTCTCTGTAGATTTCATTTAATTTTGCAAGTGTGCTAGCCAGGGATTGGGTTAAGGGTTCCTGCTCAGAAAGGAAGGAACCAGAACATCCTGTTCTCTGTAGATTTCCATTATTCCTGCAAGTTTGCTAGCCAGAGACTGGGTTAAGGGTCCCTGCTCAGAAAGGAAGGGATCATACTATCCTATTCTGTGTAAACCTTAATTTCACAAGTGTGCTAACAGGAATAGGGCTTAAGGTTCCTGCTTAGAAAGGAATGAACTAGATGGCTTTGTTCTCTACTAGATAGAGTTAGCTTTCTCTGCATTACTATTTTCATGGAAGAGTGTTAATCAGAAACAAAGTACTGAAGTCTCTGTTTGAGAGTAAGGGTCCTGTTCTCTGGTTGCATAATAACTGTTCTTTCCTGTTGCAAGTGTTATTTTAATGTAATCCAGGATTCTTTTAATTAATCTTTAAGATCTGCAATAGGTAGGTTGCTTTCATGTGATTTAAATCGGAACTTCAGTTCATTCAAGGCAAGTGTGATTAGTATAGTTTCTTTTACTACAACTCTAAGTTGCTTTTGGAATTGAGCATATATAGTGCGTGGTTATCTTTGAAACAAAAAGACTTCCCTGGGTTGATAATTTATGTATCACTTAGTTGTTTGAATTAATTGAGCAATTATAGTGACCAACAATATCCAGGGGCATTTATGATTTTACTGAGCGGGGTGTTTCGCAAGTACTGGGACAAGTTCATCCAAGTATTCATTGACGATATTGGATTTACTCTTGGATGATGGTGGAGCCTGACGAGAAATTGTTCTTGGTACTACAATGTCTGCGAGAGAAAAAGTTGTATGGGAAATTTTCTAAATGCTTGTTTTATCAATCAAGGATTCACTACTTAGGGCATATCATCTCCAATGAAGGTATCGTCTTGTATCCAGCAAAGGTTGAGGTTATTATGGAATGGAATGCACCAACGAATGTCCTGGAAGCGAGTATCTTCATGGGTTTAGTAGGATACTATCGACGGTTCGTCGAGGGATTCTCAAAGATAGAAAATCCGACCACGGAATTGCAGAAGAAGAACAAGAAGTTTGTTTGGACCGATAAATGCATCGAAGCATTTCAAAGCCTTAAGGATATGTTGACAACAAAACCGATACTAAAGTTCCCTGACATGTACACAGACTTCTTGGTATGCACTGACGCATCCAAGGAAGGCTTAGTCACAATCTTGATGAGACGAAATATGATGGGGTGATCGCTCACATCTCGAGGAAGTTGAGAAGGCATGAGGAGAGCTATGCGACACATGATTTGGAGTTTTTAGAAATTGTATATGCATTGAAGGTTTGGAGACACTACCTTGTTGGACGAAATTTTGAACTAAAAACAAACCATTATGGACTACAACACATCTTTACGCAGAGCGAACTGAACGCGTGACAACGACGTTGGTAAGAATTTCTTAGCAGGTATGATTTCGAGATTACTTACATAAAAGGAATAGTGAATCAAGTGGAATATGCATTGATTCAGAGACCATGCATCTTTTCAGTGTTGCCTCTTCAGACGAACCTACATGAAAATATTTTAACTTTACTGTGCGGCGATGACTGGTACAAAGAGGTCAAGGATTTTATCAGACCAAACACCATGATGGTACCAAGAGTTGAAGGATTTATGTTGGACGATGATGGACTACTCAGGTTTAAAAATTGGGTTTACGTACCATCGAATGATGGGTTGAGGAGTTTGATCCTAAACGAGGCTCACAAAGCAGTGTACATGGCTCACCCGGGAGTCACAAAGATGAGGGTAGACCTTAAACCCTTATTCTTATGGAAAGGAATGAAGGAAAACATATTCAACTATGTGGCCATATGTCTAGAATGTTTGTAGGTAAAGGTTGAACATAGACATCCAGCAGGATTACTACAGCCACATGCTATTTCGGAATCGAAAAGGGAGGTTATTTCGATGGATTTAATTGTTGGATTTCCACTGACGAAAAGGAGACACGACTCGATTTTGTGGTAGTCAACTCTCTGATGAAGAGTTCTCATTTTATTCCTATGCATATGATGTATCATGAACCTAACTTAGCTAGATTTTTCATCAGTGAGATTGTGAGGCTGCATGGCATGCCTAAGAGGATTATATCCGATCGAGGATCGATGTTTACTAGATGATTTTGGACTAGTTTCCAATAGGCCTTGGGAACCTAACTTAACTTTAGTACCACATATCACCCAGAGACAGAAAAGTAGAATGAATGAACAAACCAAATCCTGGAGGACATGTTGCGTATGTATGTTGGACCAACATAAGCATTGGGTAGAGTTCTTTCCACTGGTATAAGTTGCGTATAACAACAACCATCAAAGCACCATTAAGATGGTGCCTTTCAAGTTTATTTATGGGCGACTGTGTCATATGCCTTGAGTTGGGATCAACTTGAGGATAGGGTCCTGGTGGGGCCAGAAGCGATCCAAGAAATGGAATATTAAATGAAAACATTTTGATGAAGGATCAAGGAGGCACATAATTGACAGAAGATTTATGTCGATGCGCATCGTGTTGATCGTAGTTACGATGAGGTGATCGAGTATTCTTGCAGGGGAAACCGCATAATAGTTATATCAAGTATGACAAGGGGTGCTAAAATATCTCCTAGGTTAGTGGGATCCTATGAGATTGTGGAAAAGAAGGGCTCGTGGCCTATTGGCTAGTTGTTCCCAATTCCTTTTGACGCATGCACGGTGTCTTTGATGTTTCTATTTGAGACACTACATTATTGATACTACACATGTTTTTACTTGAGTATCTTATGGGTATCAGTTGAGGGTGCGCTCACGGCTAAGAAAATCTACATCCTTGACCATCACATTCAACAACTACGATGTCGAATAATAGATCAGGTCAAGGTCTAGTGGGACAACTATAGTCTGCACTCGGAGACCAAGGAGGATGCATATGATATGCACCAACAGTTTCCATTTTTGTTTTATAGATAGACTAATGATACTGTGATACAAATTATTTCGGCACTTATATACTGTGAAACTTTGGGATGAAGTTTAGACCAAGAGGGGGTGTGTGTAACATCTGTTAGGTGGAAATATTGTCGTTTAATTCCGTTGTAGTATTTTCCCAACTATTTAATTTTTCAATCCGAGGTTCGTAGGCTTACAAAGCACACACACTATATATGCAGGACTAAAGTAGAAGTAATCTAATCTAAATCGCTGAAATGAAATTAATCTAGGAATGCATTAAAAGACTAACTAGGGAAGCGGGAAATTGCATAAGGGAAAAAAAATACAACATGTGAAGAGTTGAACAACAAAAGACATATGTGAGCTCACACAATATATCAATCTCAAATTATATTACAAGAGTCAAATGAAAAAGCATGAAAGAATAACAAAGCTAAGAATCAAAGCGAAGAATCCCCTTCTCCCAATTACAAGACTAAATTATGAATTATATTCCTCCAATTATGAATAACATGATGTCTCACCCTATGAATAACATGATGATCCTCATGAAGAGATAACACTCTCTTATATACATGAGAGTCTTAAAGAGTGTCATAATTATAGATCCACTATTCTCTCAACCATTCTCAACTACATTCCCATTATTAGAAGATATGATCCTTTCAAATCCTCCACACATATCTCACATATCTTAGATAAGATATGCCATCCAAATATTCCATGATCTTCTTTTTTGAATATTCTTGAATGATTGTCCCAAATATTCTTCAAATCTTCAAAGCTTGAAGATGAAATTCGAATTTGAGGCTAGGTGGTAATATTTGACTTTGTTGAAATCTTCACATATGCCTGCACACATCATCAAACTCATCCAACCTTGATATATAATGAAAATATGTTAGTTTTATAATATTTAATCACAAATGCACTTATAATACTGAAATGAATACAATGGAAAATAATAAGGAGAAACACACATATATTTATGAAAATGGTATGATGGAGGGTTAATGGGATGATGAAATGTAAGGAATAATGAAGGGAAAGGTGGATGAAAATAGGACATTTCTGAGGCCCAACATACCCCCAAACTCAACTTGTTGCATGTCCTCATGCAACCATGCATGGATATTCTTAATATCTTTTGGCATTTAAACTATGGCTTTGATTGATGATGTCCTTTTAACAATGAATGTTTCTAGGGTATGTGAAATATGTGTAACAGTATGTGAAATTTTCTTATGGTTGGTTCTTGTGTGACAACCATGAATACAAAATATGTCGGTTTGTGTGTTAACAACATTCATTTCACTTATTGATTTTCTTGCTGCAATAATTTAGCCATGTACTCACTGGAAATAATAAGCTATCAATGTGCATAAGAGTACATCACTGAGTATAAGAAATCCTTTTCTTTATCATTATGAATCATGCCAATATGTATATCAATAGAAATGCAACAAAGTGTCTTTGGAAAAGAAATGTTAGTGAATCATAAATGGAATGATGAGATGGTAAAATGGAATAATGGTAATGAATATGTGGTGAAATAGTTCTCCCCCCCAACTGAATCGGTTGCATGCCCTCATGCGACTTAGTGTAGGTCATGGAAGGAAAGAGAGCATGGCAAGGAAATTTTCCAAAATATTCAAGTCAACATATAAATAATTGTGTGATTAAAGCTTAGAAAGGAACATACCTCCACTTACCCAAAAGTAGATGTAGTTGCGACTGCTGGATCAAGAAAACATGACTGACGTTGTAGCTGCAACTGTTGTAACTATTGGAGCAAAGAATATCTAACTATGACTGATGGAAGATGGAAGGTGTCACTGCTGCAAGATCAGGAAAATGGAAATACTAATGTTGTTGCTGCTATAACTGGATCATGGGAAGTGAAGGAATCTGAACTACTACTGCTGAATCATGAGAAATGTGGAAGGCAGAGAATATGGAATTGTGGTACTGTCATAGATCGGAATTTATAAATCAAACTACTGCAACTGCTGAGGGGATCATGAAAAAGTGTATAGTCTTCACTTGCTACAAATTGATGGTACAATTCTAGTCATGCGAATAAATGTGTCGATGTCGAGCATGAAGATAAATCATTGGATTAGTGGCCATTGATGAATGTCGTTAACCAATGCGAGACAAACTCACCAGTGATGTCAATGAGTGTCAAGGTACCTGAGTAAATCTTGTGAAGTGAGAATATATGGGATAATGTCGAGCCACTTGCAAGATCTAACGATCAAGGGAAATTGATGTATTCCCATGATTTCTTGCGAGAGAGCATGTCATTAAGGCATGCAAGCCTCAAGGTACTAAAAAATGAACTCTAGTGTATATCCCAAATAAGGTGTCAAGGTCGATGGGGAAAGACTATTGAAAGGTGGGCCTTAAGGAATCCCACATCAGTCAACATGAGTTTATAAAAATATTGGTAGGACTATAGATAGATATTAGTAGCAACAATGTTTATGGTAAGGTAATGTAATCAGGAAAAAGGGAGTTTGTTTTATTCAGAAGGAAAATTGGAAAGGCAAAAATGAACTGAAAAAGATAAGGTAAATGATGTATGCAACTCATAAATATAGATGTGTGAAATCATGAAGGATAATTCAATGGAAGATGTCTTCAACACAGGATGATTAATCAACTTTGAAGGAGAAATGGGATAGTGTCATAGCATAAAATTTGGCAAAATGAGGAAATAATAGTGTATAACTATGGTCGTTGTGTAACAACAAACATCAGGATGCGCAAAAAGTTTATGTGTATCAGCATGGTCATTGTGTAACAACAAACAACAAGATGCACAAAATTTTCTGTGTAACAACAAACATAACGATGCGCAAAAAGTTTTTGTGTAACAGCAAAATGTTTCTATGTAACAACAAGCATCGGGATGCACAACAAGTTTTTGTGTATTAGCAAAATTGTTTCTATTGAGTAACAACTCCTTCAAGCTGTTTAGCAAAGCATGTATTCTTTGAAGAATTTTGTGATTCTTGAAAAGCACTTCAGCAACAAAATGCGAGTGTCCTCGTTCCTGCAAAATTTAGTACAAATTCCTTCATAAAGATTGTGAGATTTGCGAAGAATATATCATGCAAAACATAAATAAGTACGAATGCGAGAAACTCATAGAAATAAACTATGTTTTTATACATGTTTTCTTTGCATACTGGTTTGTCTTCGATTGTTGTGATAATGACTTAAAAAAAACATAAAACGTGAAAAAAACTCAGGAATTTTAGGCGAAAATATTGTCATTAAATTTCGTTGTAGTATTTGCCCAACTATTTAATTTGTCAAACTGAGGTTTGTAGGCTTACAAAGCACACACACTATATATGTAGGACTGAAGTAGAAGTAATCTAATCTAAATTGTTGAAATGAAATTAATCTAGGAACGCATTGTAAGACTAACTAAGGAAGAAGGAAATTACATACGGGAAAAAAATACAACATGTGAAGAGTTGAACGACAAAAGACATAAGTGAGCTCACACAATATATCAATCTCAAATTATATTACAAGAGTCCAATGACAAATTATGAAAGAATAACAAGCTAAGAATCAAAGCGAAGAATCCCCTTCTCCCAATTACAAGACTAAATTATGAATTATATTCCTCCAATTATGAATAACATGATGTCTCACCCTATGAATAACATGATGATCCTCATGAGGAGAGAACACTCTATTATATACATGAGAGTCTTGAAGAGTTTCATAATTACAGATCCACTATTCTCTCAACCATTCTGAACTACTTTCCCATTATTAGAAGATATGATCCCTTCAAATCCTCCACACATCTCTCACATATCTTAGATAATATATGCCATCCAAATATTCCATGATCTTATCCTTTGAATATTCTTGAATGATTGTCCCAAATATTTTTCAAATCTTCAAAGCTTGAAGATGAAATTCGAATTTGAGGCTAGGTGGTAATATTTGACTTTCTTGAAATCTTCACATATGCCTGCACACATCATCAAACTCATCCAACCATGATATATAATGAAAATATGTTATTTTTATAATATTTAATCACAAATTCACTTATAATACTGAAATGAATACAATGGAAAATAATAAGGAGAAACCCACATATATTGATGAAAATGGTATGATGGAAGGTTAATGGGACGATGAAATGTAAGGAATAATGAAGGGAAAGGTGGATGAAAATAAGACATTTCTGAGGCCCAACATACCCCCCAACTCAACTTGTTGCATGTCCTCATGCAACCATGCATGGATATTCTTAAGAGCTTTTGGAATTTAAACTATGGCTTTGATTGAGGATTTCCTTTTAACAATGAATGTTTCCAGGGTATGAGATACAAGAGTAACAACATGTGAAATTTTCTTATGGTTGGTTCTTGTGTGACAACCATGAATACAAAAGATGTTGGTTCATGTGTTAACAACATTCATTTCACTTATTGATTTTCTTGCTGCAATAATTGAGCCATGTACTCACTGGAAATAATAAGCTATCAATGTGCATAAGAGAGCATCACTGAGTATAAGAAAGCCTTTTCTTTATCGTTATGAATCATGCCAATATGTATATCAATCGAAATGCAACAAAGTGTCGTTGCAAAAGAAATGTTAGTGAATCATAAATGGAATGATGAGATGGTAAAATGGAATAATGGTAATGAATATCTGGTGAAATAGTTCCCCCCCAACTGAATCGGTTGCATTCCCTCATGCAACTTAGTGTAGGTCATGGAAGGAAAGAGAGCATGGTGATGAAATTTTCCAAAATATTCAAGTCAACATATAAAGAATTGTGTGATTAAATATTAGAAAAGAACATACCTCCACTTACCCAAAAGTAGATGTAGTTATTGCCGCTACTGGATCAAGATAACATGACTGGCATTGTCGCTGCAACTGCTGTAATTACTGGAGAAAATAATACATGATTGTGACTGATGGAAGATGGAAGGTGTCACTACTACAAGATAAAGAAAATGAAACTACTAATGTTGTTTCTGCTATAATTGGATCATGGGAAGTGAAGGAATCTAAACTGCTATTGTTGAATCATGAGAAATGTGGAAGGCAGAGAATATGGAACTGTGGTACTTTCATAGATCAGAATTTGGAAATCAAACTGCTGCAACTACTGAGGGGATAATGAAAAAGTGTATAGTATTCACCTACTACAAATCTATGGTACAATTCTAGTCATGTGAATAAATGTGTCTATGTCGAGCATGAAGATAAATCATTGGATTACAGGCCATTGATGAATGTCGTTAACCAATGCGAGACAAACTCACCAGTGATTTCAATGAGTGTCAAGGTACTTGAATACATCTTGCGAAGTGAGAATAGATGGGATAATGTCAAGCCACTTGCAATATCTAACGATCAAGGGACATTGATTTATTCCATGATTGCTAGCGAGAGAGCTTGCCATTAAGGCATGCAAGCCTCAAGGTACTCAAAAATGAACTCTAGTCTATATCCTAGATAAGGTGTCGAGGTCGATGGGGCAAGACTATTGAAAGGTGGGCCTTAAGGAATCCCACATCAGTCAACACGAATTTAAAATATTGGTAGGACTATAGAAAGATCTTAGTAGCAATAGTGTTTATGGTAAGGTAATGTAATCAGGAAAAAGGGAGTTTGCTTTATTCAGAAGGAAAACTGGAAAGGCAAAAATGAACTAAAAATAATAAGGTAAATGATTTATGCAACTCAGAAAAATAGATGTGTGAAATCATGAAGGATAATTCAATGGAAGATGGCTTCAACAAAGGATGATTAATCAGCTTTGAAGGAGAAATGGGATAGTGTCACAGCATAAAATTTGGCAAAATGTGGAAATAATAGTGTATCAGCATGGTCGTTGTGTAACAACAAACTTAAAGATGCACAAAAAGTTTATGTGTATCAGCATGGTCGTTGTGTAACAACAAACAACGAGATGCACAAAAATTTTCTATGTAACAACGAAATGTTTATGTGTAACAACAAACATCAGGATGCGCAAAATGTTTCTGTGTAACAACAAGCATCATGATACAAAACAACTTTTTGTGTATCAACATAACTGTTTCTATTGAGTAACAACTCCTTCAAGTTGTTTAGCAAAGCATGTGTTCTTTGAATAATTTTTTGATTCTTGAAAATCACTTCAGCAACAAAATGTGAGTGTCCTCGTTCCTGCAAAATTTAGTACAAATTCCTACATAAAAATGGTGAGATTTTTGAAGAATATATCATGCAAAACATAAATAAGTACAAATGCGAGAAAATCATAAAAATAAACTTCATTTTTATACATGTTGTCCTTGCATACTAGTTTGTCTTCGATTGCTGTGATAGTGACTCAAAAAAAACATAAAACATGAAAACAACTCAGGAATTTTAGGCGGAAATACTGTCGTTTAATTCCGTTGTAGTATTTGCCCAACTATTTAATTTGTCAATCCAAGGTTCGTAAGCTTACTAAGAACATGCAGTATATATGCAGGACTGAAGTAGAAGTAATCTAATCTAAATTGTTGAAATGAAATTAATCTAGGAACGCATTGAAAGACTAACTAGGGAAGCAGGAAATTGCATAAGGAAAAAAAAATACATGTGAAGAGTTGAACGACAAAAGACATATGTGAGCTCACACAATATATCGATCTCAAATTATATTACAAGAGTCAAATGACAAAGCATGAAAGAATAACAAAGTTAAGAATCAAAGTGAAGAATCCCCTTCTCCCAATTACAAGACTAAATTATGAATTGCATTCCTCCAATTATGAATAACATGATGTCTCACCTTATGAATAACATGATGATCCTCATGAAGAGAGAACACTCTCTTATATACATGAGAGTCTTGAAGAGTGTCATCATTACAAATCCACTATTCTCTCAACCATTCTCAACTATTTTCCCATTATTAGAAGATATGATCCCTTCAAATCCTCCACACATCTCTCACATATATTAGATAATATATGCCATCCAAATCTTCCATGATATTCTCCTTTGAATATGCTTGAATGATTGTCCCAAATATTCTTCAAATCTTCAAAAATTGAAGATGAAATTCGAATTTGAGGCTAGGTGGTAGTATTTGATTTTGTTGAAATCTTCACATATGCCTACACACATCAATCAAACTCATCCAACCTTGATATATAATGAAAATATGTTATTTTTCTAATATTTAATCACAAATTCACTTATAATACTGAAATGAATACAATGAAAAATAATAAGGAGAAACCTACATATATTTATTAAAATGATATGATGGAAGGTTAATGGGACGATGAAATGTAAGGAATAATGAAGGGAAAGGTGGATGAAAATAGGACATTTCTGAGGCCCAATAACATCCTGCTCTTGCGTGCACTGAGAGAACTTATCCTTCAAGACACTTTCTTGCAAGTGATCCAGATTATTATACTACTGGGCATTTGATTATGATTATGAGGCATTATGGATATGATGACATGTTATTTTGTTGTATTGATATAGACAGGTTCTATTGACTCGGTTCTCCTGAGTGTGCATGCTTTTGGACCTCGAGGATGCAGAGGCATCGATGAAATCCTTGGACTCGAGATCGAGTCAGGGAGTGGACTATTGGGGTTTGATTGTTGTGTATATGACATATGTGCATCTGATTATATGTTATGATTATGGATTTTATTTTGACATGATTTTTTGATGATGTAGGTTGACGATAGCTTTCCGACCAGACTCAAATATGGAATAGAGGGGCCACGCATGACTACCAGAGACATTGAGGGAGAGGTGTGGACAACAACCCTTCCATAGCCTACTATCTCTCCCATCATGGCTCGAATTGTAGGTTAACAATTAACTAGTCCAAGAAGACCCACGATGTCATGAGGGAAGACTACAACAATCACTCACGATGATTATAAGGGGGACATAATAAGGCAGGGACCTTATTTCTTATAGGCCCTTAGTCTCCCACAAGATCACCTAACAAAGTATTGACTCGAGGGGTTTTTGATTTCTACCAAGTTAGTCAAGACACGAGTGTCACCCTTGGATCACGTAGTGTGTCATGAAGGGCACGTCACTCAAGAAAAATAGAATGCGGCGAGTGGCACCCTTGGAGCACATAGTGTGTCCTGAAGAGCACGTCGCATAAGGGAAACATAATGACGTGAGTGGCACCCTTGGAGCACCTAGAGCGTGCTGAAGGGCATGTCACATTGTAAACTAATAACTGAATAAACCTAGATGGCCTTAGAATGAATAATGTGATAAGAAAGATTTAAAAACAATTTCCCTAATAAAATGTCGCCTAGCCTAGGAAAAATAAAATCTAGATCTAAGCGATACTTGTGGTAAAAAAAATATAATAATAATAATAATAATCATTAAACATGTGACGAGAAGGGGGTAAGAAATTCAATTAATTTATTAAAAATCAAATGATATTGAGGGATTAAAATTTTAAAAGGGAATTGATTGTTATTCTACTTATGATAATTAAATTATTAATTAAAAGGAAAGAGGGGTAAAAAGTAATTTTCTACACTTGCTAATTTGATTTTTAGATAAAAAGGGAAAAGAGGGAAACTTAAAAAGAATTAGGAAACTAAGGGAAAAAGGGAGAAACATAAAGAAAAAGGGAAACATAAGGAAAAAGAAGAATGAATAACTTAGTGAGGATTATTGCCTTTAAAAACTTTCTAATTTGAACTCAACTAAGAATTTAGTAAGGGCGTAAGTCATTAAAACATGTAAGGGAATATGGGGACACCTAGGAGTGATTCTAGGAATGTTTTTAGGTGGGTGAGGGAAATAGGAGTAAATAATTAATTAATGAAATTAATTTCTGGTGCAACTAAGGGGATGGGTGACATGTGTATGGGGGAGGTTATTTCTGAATTAAATTATTGAAAAATAAATTAAATGGGAATTTGGGAAAGAAATCATTTAGAAACTCTATATAAAAGAGGGAGGAGGAGAAGGATGTATCTCTTCTTTTATGTGTAACGTTACGCTGCAGAATTTTAGATTTGACTAACTTATCTTGTGGGAGTTGGGATACCCATCTCGGTGAGGAGTGGTAGCTCAGCCTTGCCAGGCAAGTTGGAAGACAGTTGTTCTCTAGTATAGTGTGCATGGCCCCTTTGCGGCTCGATTGGTTAAGGGGGAAGAAGAGTACCCCTAGATTTGGCTGGGAGGTAATGATGAAGTATTATAGGTTGGAAAGTAGGAGATGCACGGAGCGCGTAGGACAATGACTCGGAGCTATCACCTTGGGCTATGGTACACATTCTTTTATTCTACATGGTAGATTACTATTTACCTTATGCTTTCATTTTTGTACTTTTAATTGTGTAATGAAAGTGTTTGACTTAGTATTTTAATCGAGAACTTAAATTCCCCATAGCCTTAAGCTCACTGCTTGAATTGATTGCCTTGGCATTCTATCCCTGAATGTTGTGACTGTCCTATTGGTTTTATTGATTTGTCTTGAAGAGTTGTGCTTTTTACTTCGTCCTCATCCCTAGATCATCATTCCACGCCTAAGCAGTCGGCCAGGAGTCGGATCGACAGTCATCACTTCGGTGTTAATAGACCTATAGATCCTAATGTCTTTATTTTTTGTGCATGGATGATGAGCGAATGATAGTTTTCTCAACTGTCTACCCCTGTTGATTGTTCTTGGTTGAGTGATTGTCTTGTGCCTTGTTGCAATTGATTATCTCTATGATTGTTATCTTTTCTCTCAGCAAACTGCTTACTATCTTCTGTGTTTTAACCTGTGTGTTTCAACACTTTAAACCTCAATTTTATCCCCTTGTGTCTTATTATGTTGGATGGTAAATATCCTCCACGGTCCAATACCATCCACCGCGAATTTCCTATGCATTATTGATATGTTTGAAGGCAATTTCCGTGCGTTTTAACACCTTTGGCCTGTGATTTTTCCTCTGCCCTTTTAATATATTTTGAAGAAAAATTTAGCTTTCATTTTAGCACTTAAACCACAACAATCTACCCTTGATTGAATGCGACCGAATTTTATTTATACAACAAATTTTTAATAGGCATTTTCCTTTATGGTTGGGCAGTTGATTACTTGAAAATTTCATTCCTTATTACACCACATTTACCCTTGATTGAATGCGACTAAAATTTAGTTACACAACGAAATTAATTTTGACGAGTACCGATTCACCCATACCTAATGGTCTGCGAATCAATCGCTTTGATGTGGCGTAAGATAGTAAATTCACAAAGAAAACTTTTATATAGCTATTTATATTTCTAGTTAATTTACATTTGATGTAGTGATTTGTATCTAGCGATTAACGATTACCTAGTTCGAGAAGACCCACGATGTCGTGAGGGAAGATTGTGACAGTCACTCATGATGATTATAAGGGGCGCGCAATAAGGAAGGGACCTTATTTCTTATAGGTCCTTAGTCTCCCACAAGATCACTTGACAGAGTATTGACTCCATGGGTTTTTGATGTCTACCAAGTTAGTCAAGAGGTGAATGGCACCCTTGGAGCACGTAGTGCGTCCTGAAGGGCACGTTACTCAAGAAAAATAGAATGAGGCGAGTGGCACCCTTGGAGAACATAGTGCATCTGTAATATACCTTAATTTTGACCAAAACAAAAAAAAAAAATCTTCTCCCGAACATTAATCCTAATTAACTCGATAGATTCGTTCTTAGGATAAAATGATCATTTTCTCTAGTATTAAACTCTGATAAGTTTCTTATACTATGGTTACCCATTTTAATCAGCCAACATATTGGTGTCTAGGTCATGCTAAGATAACCATCCATTACTCTAACATTTTTGTAAGTCCTAAGCTTCCAAACATTTATACATGTCATACTATGCAGAAATTGGACTATGGAGGACTTAGGATTCATGATCCCAAAATTCTTTCTTACGCAAAATAATTCTAAGTGTGGAGAGGAGCAAGGATTCAGGATCAACAATATTGAGAAATCATTCCAACTGTTGGATCTCAGAGCAGGAGATCCATTGGATCAGAACCTCCGCATGGTATCGCATATCAGGGTTCAAAGGTTGGAAGCATTTCTTTTCGACTGCAGCAATCATGAAGTGCCGAGCGTCGAGGGCTCGTGCAACACATGGAACATCCGTTAGGTGGGAACCGCATGGTTGATAGGTGGTGCAAGAGTCACGAAGTGTCAAGCCACGAGGGCTTGTGCGACACGTGGCACATCTGTTAGGTGGGGACCACACAGTTGATAGGTGGCACAAACATATAGTGCACAGAAACGGCAGAAGTAGGCGAAAGGTGGCGTACACATGTCACCTTGGAAGGAGTCAACCCATCACTGACTTATCGTGCTTCAGGGTTTTGCAAAGGAGGAGCACGAGGGCTAAACACACCAACTCGCGAAGTCGGGACTTGCTAGTAGTTCTAGTGTTTAGCCTAGCCTATAGTTATATATAGCAGGCGCTAGTGAGGAGTGAGCCATACCTGTATCACATCTCGGGTATCAAATGTTTGGATCAAGGGTCATCGACTCATGAACTCATGAGATCGTGAGACATGAATGGCACTTGCGTTAAGGCCTTCTTTATGGTCATATCACAAAGGAGTTGATGAGAGGAAGTCTATTTTAGGTGGCGCAGGTGCATTATATTGGTAGAGTCAAGCACCTGTTGACTTTCGCATGTCGCAAGTTGGGGAATAGAAGGGTATTCTACCTTGTATGAAATATCTGTGAAGTCACGGACCCCAAAGGATTCTTATTGATTAAGGTCCAGGTCACGGAGCAGGATCACAAGGAAAGGCTTAGGGGAGGATCTTGTCATACGAAAACCCTATTTGGGATTTCGACGATCGAAAGGCTAGAGCCGAGGTACTTTGTTTTGAATTCCCGAAGTCCCGATTTATGAAGGGTACCTCTTGGCTTGGCCTAAGGGCATAGCACTGGGGTTGCGTGGAAGTGAAGACTCCCGCCTGGTGCATGTTTGTGTCGATTGAGTTTTCATGGAGGGCATGTGGATTGTGTAAATTGAGGTTCCAATAGGGACTCGAGGGAGCCTTTTCGGCTCAAAGAGAATTTAAAAATGATCCTGAGCGGATCTTGGCCATCCTTTTCATGGGAAAGGTACTCGGGTTCCTTAACACAAACCCTTCAGGATTTAATCATCCCTGATGCAAAGGTCGAAGTTTTTCCTTGGTCTGTAATTGTAATGTACCGAGTTTGAAGTTTGATTCTTGTTTGGAAAGGAAATGATCATTATAATAATGTACCATATAAACTATTTATAACTTCATCGGTTGCGTAGTTTCATACCTACCCTAAATCTGGGCTCGAACTTTTTTCCTGTGTTTAATTAATGCAAGATTCAAGACTCTTCTTCTTTGCATGTCGCATAATGAAAGTAGAGTAATAAAGAATGATTAAATTCTTACTGTCAACGGTATTTTGATATAAATATAACTTCTTAAAGCAGACCATTTCATTGTACTTTTGATTCTAGCGTCAGATATAATATATAAAAAAGGGTTCCAGATTTTTAACTTTCAATTTCATCGGTCTTTACGCATCTAGCATTTCATTTACATGTTGTTGATACATACTATTGATCAATATATGATTCATATAATACATGAACAAACATATATAATATTAACTATTTATGTTATAGATAGTCCACTTCCGATTTGTTGTGACGGCTATACAGTTTCCAAAATAATATATATGTATAATATATAAACATATATATGATCCATAAGATTTGTGTTGTCTCGTATTTCTCTTCAATTCCAAGTTATACTAGAAAGGAAGTCTTCGCTAAGTGATACGATTTTCTGAAATTTAATTACAGAGATACTCCTAAACGTTTATATATGTACAGACTTACTCAACTCTGATTATTCATAGATAGATCTTCTTAATATTTCAGTCACAGAAATGAACATATGCCTATAAATATATCTGTTCCTTTCAAGCACATTTATACACTGATAATCCTAACTAGAATTTCGATTACAGAGTTAAGCATATCCTATAGATGGATCTATTCTTTCAAGTTCATTTGTATATAGATAGTTTTTCCTAGCATTTTAGTTTTAGGAGGAGCCATTTCCAGAATTTAGTCTTTGATTATAAACTTCATACTATGAACAGATGTCATCCATGGAAATTATTTCAACTTAGCACAATTAGATGCATAATTTTAGATACATAAATCATTCAAACAAAGAAGGAGAAGATTTATATATCTGAAACAGTGCATGGGAAGACAAAGGGAACAACCACGTTCCTCCCAATCGTAGAATAGGAAAGCCAAAATCACTTGCCCGATTCACCCCCTAGCCTGACCATAAATCCATGAGGGCGAACTTGTAAAACTTCTCCTCAGAAATTTCCTTCAATTCCAATAGATTCCTCTTGCCTCACACTCACTTAGTAGTGTTCATAACAGTAAGGAAAAGTCAATAGTCTCCTTTCCCAGCATACTTGGCAACGTCCTGCCTCCTGACATATTCTATTTATCAATTTTCCTAGGTCTTTTCCCTCTCTTGGGAATTTTCACAGCTTTCTAAATCCCTGATTTTTAGGGGCTTCGAATGGCCAAATCATTGATTTTCCACTTGTAATAATCAACCTAGAGGTAGTTCCAACATGTTCCCCACTCATGGAGTTATGGTCAGCTGATTTTAACATGGTTGTTCCATTTGTCCTCTTGAAATCAATATAAATATTTTGTTTTTATACAAGTGTCATAGTCAAATAGTTAGTTGAGTCTAATCAGATCTCTACCCAACAGTTATAATAATTAATTACAAATATCAAATTCGAAATTCGAAATTGCCATAAATGGCAAACAAATTCCAAATTCGAATTTACTAAAAACAAAATAAATTTCCAACAAATTTAAATTTCAAAAATATTTTATTTTTGGGGATGTCACATCCTTTCCCCCTTCAGTAAAACACTGTCCTCAGTGTTTGTTCCTTTCTTGGAACAGGATTGGGTGAGATTTCTGAAAATCTCCCTCCAACTCCCAAGTGGCCTCCTCAAGACTAAAGTGATTCCATTGCACCTTTACCTGAGCGATGACTCTGTTCCGAAGTGTTATTTCTCTCCGGTCCAGAATGCAGGTTCCACCTAGAACTCACCTTCGGGTTCCACCTGCACCAACTTCCAATCAATCTTATGAGTAGGGTCATGAATATACTTTTTCAGCAATGAAACATGAAATACATTATGAATTCTTAGATTAGCTGGAAGTGCAAGTTGATATGCTACGGGCCCAATTCGAGCTAGTATCTCGAAGGGCCCACAAAACCTAGGTGCCATCTTGGCACAGTTCCCTAACTTCAATGATCTTTTTTGGGCTTTGACCTTCAAATAAACACGGTCTCCCACTTGAAATTCCAAGTGTCTTCTTTTCTGATCTGCATAGCTCTTCTGTCTATCATGTACTTCTTTCAAGTTCTGTTGTACCTTCCTTACCATGTTCTCCATTTCTTGGAACATGTCCGGTCCAACCATGAGTCTATCGACCGGGTTATCCCAACTAATTGGACTCATACACTTTCTGCCATACATTATTTCGAAAGGGCTTAACTTAGTCGAAGTTTGGTATCTGTTGTTATACGCAAATTCTACCAATTGTAGGTAGTCTTCCCACTTGTTCGATTTTGTTCTTACATACATGCGGAGCATATCCTCTATGATTTGGTTTGTCCTTTCAGTCTATCCATCCATTTGTGGATGATAGCTCATACTGAAATTCAAGTTAGTGTTTAGCCCTGCAAACAATTCCTTCCAAAAAGCGAATGCAAATTTTACGTCTCTATCTGAAACCACCATTTTAGGAATACCATCCAGTCTAAAAATTTCTTTCATGAATATTTCAACAATGTTTATATCTTTAAAAGTAGACTTTACAGGAATAAAGTGTGCAGACTTACTGAGTTTATCGATTACAACCATGATAGAATCATTATGTTTCTAAGTTTTAGGCAAACCTGTTATAAATTCCAGTGATATAGTCTCCCATTTCCATTCTGGTACTGGTAATGGTTGTAATAGGCTGGCTGGGTGTTGGTGCTCAGACTTAATATGCTGACAATATTGGGACCTAGCCAAGTACTCTGCTATTTTCCCCTTCATATTAGGCTAGTAAAATAGTTTTCTGAGTGTTGTTATTGTTTTCTGGTAACCTGGATGGCCAGAATACGTTTTCTTATGCACTTCGTCTAAAACAATTAATTTTAACTCTGTTGAATCTGGTATGTAAAGACTATTTTTAAATCATAATAGTCCCTTCTTGTTGATACTTAGATATGGTTTATCTGAGTTTGTTGTACTGTTTTGTAATTTTTCCATCATCTTCGTGTAATTTTCGTCGTTAATACTTGTTGTCCTTATTCTTTGTTTCATATCACTTTCTACCTTATTGATGTTTATCTCAAATAACCCATGGACTCTTCTACTTAAAGTGTCTTCTACTTTATTTTCCTTACCCTTGATATGTCTGACCTCAAAGTTGAATTCTCTCAAGAAGGCTAGTCATCTGCCTTGTCTTGCATTAAGATCTAGTTGGTTAAACATATATTTCACCCCTATATTATCCGTTAATAGTAGAAACTTTCTACCCATTATGTAGTGTCGCCACATTTTTAAAGCCTGTATTACTGCTGCTAATTCTAAGTCATGAGTGACATAATTTTGCTCGTGTTCCTTTAATTTCCAGGACTCATAAAAAATAACATGTCCTTCTTGAGTTAGGACACCACCTAGTCCTTCTTTACTCACATCAACACATACAGTGAAGTCTTTATCTGGGTCTGCTACCTTTAGAATGGGTGAAGTTGTCAATAATTCCTTCAGCTTGTTAAAACTATCTTGACACTTCTCTGACCAGTTAAAAATGGTTCCTTTCTTTTGTAATGATGTGATAGGGTAGGTTATATTGGAAAATCCTTCTATAAACCTATGGTAATATCTAGTGATTCCCATGAATGACTGGATATCTGCTACATCCTTAGGTACTGGCCATTCCATAATGGTTGTTGTCTTCTCCAGGTCTACGACAATGCCTTCTGTTGAAATTACATGTCCTAGATATTGTATTTATTTTTGATAAAAGTCACACTTGTCAAATTTGGCATACAGTTTGTGTTTTCTCAACATTTGCAACACTATCCTTAAGTGTTCATCATGTTCTTCCTCTATTTTTGAGTAGACCATAATATCGTTGATAAATACTACCATGAACTTGTCTAAGTATTGACCTAAAATACTGTTCATCAGGCACATAAACGTGGTTGTTGCGTTAGTGAGTCCGAAAGGTATGACTAAGAATTCGTAGTGTCCATATCTTGTCTAAAATGTTGTGTTGTTTATGTCCTCATCTTTTATCCTAACTTGATGATAACCGGATCATAAATCCAACTTTGAAAAGATCTTGGCCCCACCCACTTGATCGAACAGATCATTTATCCTTGGTAAGGGGTATTTGTTCTTAATAGTCATTTTGTTCAGTTGTCTATAATTGATACATAGTCTTAGAGTACTATTTTTCTTTTTCACAAAGAGGACTGGCGCTCCCCATGGCGAAACACTCGGTCTGATATACTCTTTGTCCAACAATTCCTGTAATTGTATTTTTAATTCTGTTAGTTCTGGTAGACTCATTCGGTAGGGTGCTTTTGAGATAGGGGTTGAACTGGGTATTAGGTCTATGGAGAAGTCTATTTCCCTTATAGGAGGTAATTCTGGTATCTCATCCACAAACATGTCTCTGAATTCACGTAGGACAACAAAGTCTTCTAACTTTGGCTTATCTTCTTTTTGTAATAGATTCGTCACTTGGATGGCATAAACTTGACATCCATTTATAATACATTTCTTGAGTTGCATCGCTGAAGCTTGTCTAACTGATGAAGGTTTTGGTATGCCTTAGGTTGTTCTAATAGTGCCAAAATCATCTTTATAACTAAGTATCTTTTTATAACAGTCTAATATTGCTTTGTGTTGTTCCAACCAATCCATCCCGATAATCATATCATAAGATCCTAGTGGTAGGATGTTCAGATTGGTCCTTATCTTTTGACCATATAAGTTGAACTCAAAATCATAGATAAAGTCAACTAGTTTCCTTTTAGTACCTGTTGCTAGTTTATTCGACTCTACTTTCCTTTTAGTCAACTACTTTCCTTTTAGTACCTTAAGTTTATTCAACTCTACTACATCAGGAGTAATATAACTTAACGTAGCTCTAGGGTCAATTAAAACAGAAATTCAAGTGTCATTAATTTTACCTTCGATCTCTACCACCGAGGAATAGTGGTCATCTTGTCAACCATCTATGGCTGCATTTATCCGATGCAGGCTTCTTCCCATGTCTCCTAGTGTCGAGGCTTCCTGCAAATTGTGAACAACAGTTCTATTTGCTGAAATTAAACATGGACAATTCCTCCTTAGATGAGGCTCTCCACATTCACAACACTTTAATGGATCGCAGAAGTTGTCCCCAAACTTCTTCATTCCCAGGTTTAGTAGTTTATCGGTTTATCGCTACCTTGGGAATTCGGATGATTGGAGTGAAAATCCTTCCTAGGGAATCTTTTTGTTGCATTCCGATAAGGAGCTAGCTGGTATCCCTTCTTCCACTGGTTCATTCGATCTTGCTTCTTATCCTTCCAGGCCTTGGTAAATTCTACCCGCTGTTTATACTGGTTGTAGCACATGTGTGCTTTCCTGAATACCTCACTCAAGGATTTGGGGTTGTCAAACTTGATTCTGTCCCTGTAGGACTATGGTAAACAGCTTAAGAATCGCTGGATTTTTACTTTATCCTCCCGGCTGTATGGTACGAACCTTAGTAATTCCATAAATTTATTTATAAGGTCTTCCATCGTCATCTGTATGAGTCGTATCTCACAAAATTATTTTTTCTTCCTTTCATAATAGCTTTCAGAAAGGTATTGTTTCTTAAAATACTTCTTAAAGTCGGACCATTCCAACTATTTCTCCTTTAGACCCTTGGCCAATTTCGGGTCCTACCACCAAATGCTAGCTTTTCCCTTCAGATTGTAGATGGTCACTCTGAACTTGATGTTGTTGGAATAGTTATAGATCTAAAAGTATTTTTTGATGCCCAACAACCATGCCTCAACTTCTTCTCCTATCCTAGATTCTCCATCAAAGGTAGCTAGTTTAATCTTTTTAAATTCTCCTTCAAGGTGGTCCATTTGTTTCCTTTTTCTGTCTGGTATAATTTTGTCTTCAGTTGAAGGTGTCCCTTTAGACGAACTATCTCCTTTTTCTGTTTCCATACCACAATTCTTGGAGGCCCTTTTTCTAACCTCTTTGTCATGGTTATCATCTTTTGGGATTTTCTTGGTTACTATACTATGCAACAGGACTTCATTTGTCTCTTGTTGTTCCTGCTATGCTTTCTTCAATTTCTCATTGTCGGCCTTGAAATTCCTCATTGTTTCCAACACCTTCATGGGTGAGCTTCCATCACTGTTCTGTCCTGGATATCCAAGAGGTCTTTGCTGTGGATTTCATTCCATCCCGATTTCTGCACCTTCCTAAGCTGCCATAATGAACACAAAACAGAAAGGGCTTTCTGTTTGTAACGACAAGATTTATTAGTTTTACATAAATCAGAGTAAATACTAAGTAATTAAAGTGGCCCTGTTCAGACCCAGTGTTGTAACTTTTTCTCTGATACCATATGTAATATACCTTAATTTTGACCCCCCCCAAAAAAAATCTTCTCCAGAACATTAGTCCTAATTAACTCAATAGATTCATTCTTAGGATAAGATGATCATTTTCTCTAGTATTAAACTCTGATAAGTTTCTTATACTATGGTTACCCATTTTAATCAGCCAACATATAGGTGTCCAGGTCATGCTAAGATAACAGTCCATTACTCTAACATTTATGTAAGTCCTAAGATTCCAAACATTTATATGTGTCATACTATACAGAACTTGGACTATGGAGGACTTAGGATTCATCATCCCAAAATTCTTTCTTACGCAAAATAATTCTAAGTGTGGAGAGGAGAAAGGATTCGCAATCGACGATATTGAGAAATCATTCCAACTGTTGGATCTCGGAGCAGGAGATCCGTTGGATTAGAACCTCCGTGTGGTATCGCGTATCGGGGTTCAAATGTTGGAAGCATTTCTTTTCGACTGCAACAGTCACAAAGTGCCAAGCACTGAGGGCTCATGCGACATGTGGCACATCCTTTAGGTGGGGACCACGTGGTTGATAGGTGGCGCAAGATTCGTGAAGTGTCGAGCGTCGAGGGCTTGTGCGACACATGGCACATCCATTAGGTGGGGACCACGCAGTTGATAGGTGGCAGAAACATATAGTGCACAGAAAAGGTGGAAGTAGGTGACAGGTGGCATACACATGTCACCTTGGAAGGAGTCAACCCATCACTGACTTATCGTGCTTCAGGGTTTCGCAAAGGAGGAGAATGAGGGCTCAACACTCCAACTCTCGAAGTAACGAGTTGCGAGTAGTGTTAGTGTTTATCCTAGCCTACGGTAATATGTACCAGGCACTACCGAGGAGTGAGCCATACCCGTATCGCATCTCGAGTATCAGAGGTTTGGATCGAGAGTCTTTGAATCAAGAACTTGCAAGATCATGAGTCATGAAAGGAACTTGCGTTAAGGCCTTGTTTATGGTCATATCACAAAGGAGTTGAAGAGAGGGAGTCTATTCTAGGTGGCGTAGGCGCATTCTACTGGTAGAGTCAACTACCCGTTGACTTTCACATGTCACGAATCAAGGAATAGAAAGGCCTGCTATATTGTATGCAAGACCTGCGAAGTCGTGGACCTCGAAGGAGTCTTATTGATTAAGGTCTAGGTCATGGAGCAGGATCACAAGGAAAGGCTTAGGGAAGGAGATTTTCATATGACAACCCTATTTGGGTTTTCGAGGATCGAAAGGCCATAACTGAGGTACATTGTTTTGACTTCCTGGAGTCCCGATTTGTGAAGGGCGCCTCTTGGCTTGGCCTGAGGGCATAACATTGGAGTTGCATGGAGGTGAAGACTCTCACCTGGTGCGTGTTTGTGACAGTGGTGTTTTCATGGAGGGACGGTGGATTGTGTAAATTGAGGTTCCAATAAGGACTTGAGATAGCCTTTTCATCTCAAAGAGAATTTAAAAATGATCTTCAGAGGATCTCGGCCATCTTTTTCATGGGAAAGGTACTCGAGTTCCTTAACACAAACCCTTCAGTATTTAATCGTCCCTGATGCAAAGGTTGAAGTTTTTCCTCAGTCTGTAATTGTAATGTACCCAGTTTGAAGTTCGATTCTTGTTTGGAAAGGAACTGATCATTATAACAATGTACCATATAAACTATTTATAACTTCATCGGCTGCATAGTTTCATACCTACCATAAATCTGGGCTCGAAATTTTTTCCCGTGTTTAATTAATGCAAGATTCAGGACTCTTCTTCTTTGCATGTCGCATAATGAAAGTAGAGTAATACGGAATGATTAAATTATGACTATCAACGGTATTCCGATATCAATATAACTTCTTGAAGCAGACCATTTCATTGTACTTTAGATTCTAGCGTTGGATATAATATATAAAAAAGGGTTCCAAATTTTTAACTTTCAATTTCATTGGTCTTTACGCATCTAGCATTTCGTTTACATGTTGTTGATACATACTATTGATCAGTATATGATTCATATAATACATGAACAAACATATATAATATCAACTATTTATGTTGTAGATAGTCCACTTCCAGTTTGTTGTGATGCCTATACAGTTTCTGAAATAATATATATGTATAATATATAAACATATATATGATCCATAGGATTCGTGTTGTCTCGTATTTCTCTTCAATTCCAAGTTATATTAGAAAGGAAGTCTCCGCTAAGTGATACGATTTTCTGAAATTTAATTACAGAGATACTCCTAAATGTTTATATATGTATAGACTTACTGAACTGTGATTATTCATAGATAGATTTGCTTAATATTCCAGTCACAGAAATGAACATATGCCTATAAATAGATCTGTTCCTTTCAAGCACATTTATACACAGATAATCCTAACTAGAATTTCGATTACATAGTTAAACATATCCTATAGATGGATCTATTCTTTCAAGTTCATTTGTATATAGATAGTTTTTCCTAGCATTTTAGTTTCAGGAAAAACCATTCCCAAAATTTAGTCTTTGATTATAAACTTCATACTACGAACATATGTCATCCATGGAAATTATTTCAACTTAGCACAATTAGATGCATAATTTCAGATACACAAATCATTCAAACAAAGCAGGAGAAGATTTAAATATCTAAACCAGTGTGTGGGAAGACAAAGGGAACAACCATGTTCCTCCCAATCATAGAATAGGGAAGCCAAAATCACTTGCTTGATTCACCCCCTAGCCTGACCATAAATCCATGATGGAAAACTTGGAAAACTTCTCCTCAGAAATGTCCTTCAATTCCAATAGATTCCTCTTACCTCAAACTCACTCAGTAGTGTTCATAACAGCAAGGAAAAGTCAATAGTCTCATTTCCCAGCATACTTGCCAGCGTCCTGCCTCCTCACATATGCTATTTATCAATTTTCCTAGGTCTTTTCCCTCCCTTGGAAATTTTCGCAGCTTTCTAAATCCATGATTTTTAGGGGCTGCCCATGGCCAAATCACTGGTCTGCCACTTGTAATAATCAACCTAGAGGTAGTTCCAACATGTTCTCCACTCATGGAGTTATGGTCAGTTGATTTTAACATGGTTGTTCCATTTGTCCTCTTGAAATCAATGTAAATATTCTATTTTTATACAAGTGTCATAGTCAAATAGTTAGTTGAGTCTAATCAGATGTCTGCCCAACAATCATAATAATTAATTAGAAATATCAAATTTGAAATTCAGAATTGCCATAAATGCCAAAAATTTTCCAAATTCGAATTTACTAAAAACAGAATAAATTTCCAGCAAATTTAAATTTCAAAAATATTTTATTTTTGGGAATGTCACAGCATCCTTAAGGGCACGTCACATAAGGGAAACATAATGAGGCGAGCGACACCCTTGGAGCACCTTGTGCATCCTGAAGGGCACGTTGCATTGTAAACTAATAAGTGAATAAACCTAGTTGGCCTTAGATTGAATAATGTGATAAGAAATATTTAAAAACAATTTCCCTAATAAAATGTCTCCGAGCCTAGGAAAAATAAAATCTAGGTCTAAGGGATACTTGTGGTAAAATAATAATAATAATAATAATAATCATTAAACATGTGACGTGAAGGGGGTAAGAAATTCAATTAATTTATTAAAAACCAAATGATAATGAGGGATTGAAATTTTAAAAGGGAATTGATTGTTATTCTACTTGTGCTAATTAAATTATTAATTAAAAGGAAAGAGGGGTAAAAGGTAATTTTCCACACTTGCTAATTTGAGTTGTAGATAAAAAGGGAAAAGAGGGAAACTTTAAAAGAATTAGGAAACTAAGGGAAAAAGGGGGAAACATAAAGAAAAAGGGAAACATAAGGAAAAAGAAGAATGACTAACTTAGTGAGGATTCTTGCCTTTAAAAACTTTCTAATTTGAACTCAACTAAGAATTTAGTAAGGGCGTAAGTCATTAAAATGTGTAAGGGAATATGGGGACACCTAGGAGTGATTCTAGGAATGATTTTAGGTGGGTGAGGGAAATAGGAGTAAATAATTAATTAATGAAATTAATTTTTGGTACAACTAAGGGGATGGGTGACGTGTATGGGGGAGGTTATTTCTGAATTAAATTATTGAAAAATAAATTAAATGGGAATTTGGGAAAGAAATCACTTAGAAACTCTATATAAAGAGGGAGGAGGAGGAGGATGGATCTCTTATTTTATGTGTAACGTTATGCTGCAGAATTTTAGACTTGACTGACCTATCTTGTGGGAGTTTGGATACCCATCTCGGTGAGGAGAGGTAGTTTATCCTTGCGAGGTGAGATTGGAGCTAGTTGTTCTTTGGTTTAGTGTGCATGGCCCCTTTGCGACTCAGGGGGTTAAGGGGGAAGAAGAGTACCCCTAGAGTTGGCTAGGAGGTATCGATGAAGTCTCATAGGTCGGCAAGTGGGATATGCATGGAGCACATGGGACAACAACTTAGATATGTCACCTTGGCCTATGGTACACATGCTTTTATTCTTCATGGTAGATTACTATTTACCTTACGCTTTCATTTATGTAATTTTTAATTATGTAATGAAAGTGTTTGACTTAGCATTTTAATCGAGAACTTAAATTACCCATAGACTTAAGCTCCCTGCTTGACTTGATTCCCTTAGCATTCGATCCCTGAATGTTGTGACTATCCTATTGGTTTTATTGATTTGTTGTGAAGAGTTGTGATTTTTACTTCGTCCTCGTCCCTAGATCATCATTCCATGCCTGAGCAGTCGAACAGGAGCCATATGTCGTCACTTCGGTGTTAATAGACCTATAGATCCTAATGCCCTTCTTTTTTGTGCGTGGATGATGAGAGAAGGATAGTTTTCTGAGTTGTCTACCCTTGTTGATTGTTCTTGTTTGATTGATTGTGTTACGCCTTGTTGCAATTGATTATCTCTGTGATTGTTATCTTTTCTCTCAGCGAACCGCTTACTATCTTCTTCATTTTAACCTCTGCGCTTCAATACTTTAAACCTCAAATTTATCCCCTTGCATCTTATTATGTTGGATGGTAAATATGCTCTGTGATCCAATACCGTCCACCGCAAATTTCCTCTGCATTATTGATATGTTTGAAGGTGATTTCCCTGTGTTTTAACACCTATGGCCTATGATTTCTCCTCTGCCCTTTTATTATATTTCGAAGAAAAAATTATCTTGCGTTTTATCACTTAAACCACAACAATCTACCCTTGATTGAATGCGACTGAATTTTATTTATACAAAAAAAAATTATTAGGCATTTTCCTTGATGGCTGGGCAGTTGATTACTTGAGAATTGCAGTCCTTATTACACTGCATTTACCCTTGATTGAATGTGACTGAAATTTAGTTACACATCGAAATTAATTTATATGAGTACCAAATCACCCATACCTAATGGTCTACGAATCAATCTGTTAAGGTCCTAACCCGCACATAGGTAGATCAATGTATTCGGATGTAATAAAGGTCAATATTAATAAGACCTTTCAATAAAATAGAATAAGGCGGATGTAAGAAGACCTAATAGAAGCTTCCGCTTCTAGAAGGAT
>ML785419.1:642046-738670 GCA_009831015.1 Picea engelmannii
TTCTGTTCAAGTGTTATTTCTGTTGCTATTTCGTATATCATTTCTGTGTATTGTGAAGATTATGCTGGATATTTTACTGTTATTCTGTTATTTCTAGCATTTCGTTTCTGTACTGCATATTTTATATATCTGGTATCTTGCACAATCACTTTGATGTGGTGTAAGATAGTGAATTCACACAACAAAATTTTATATAGCTATTTATATTTCGAGTTAATTTACATTTGATGTAGTGATTTGTATCTAGCGATGTTTATAGTGATGTAGCGATTTGTATTTGTATTTAGTGATGTTATAGCGAAATTAAGAATTGGGTTTAACTCCAACAATATATATATAGTTTATTGTTACTCCTTTAATTTGTGCGCAACGATACAATTATGCAATATGGAGCTAATGTTAGTTATTATTATACGTACAAAGTTATATAGTGTTCTTGTTATTCTGCACAACGATACATTGATCTAGTATAGGGTTATTATTTTTCTTAGTATGAGACAAGCATAGTGAATAATATGTTGATGTATAAGTTTACTTAGATAGGTAGGTCATGTCATCCTTTTTTGGCTGTTTATGGATAATCACCATGTGCTTCTTTGACTTATCCCATCCATCTACTTGTCTCATTACTTCATGAGAGATTTATCCATCTACCTTCATCAATGTTGTCTCCTCTCAGCCTATTATAAATAGAGGAGCTCTTCAATGTAATAAGCAAGCAGATCTAATAGATCATTCTCTCCTTGTAGAAGGTTATTGGTCTTTGCAGTTATCTTGTTGTGCTTGTGATATTGTATTTTTCCAATATCTACATGGTATCAGAGCTGCTCTGCAAACCCCTTCTCCTTTCTTTTGAGAGATTTGCAAGTTTTCTGATATTTTTAGAGATCCATTTTGAGATCTGTAGGTCGAATTTCCATCGTGTGCAGATCTGTCCATAGGGTGTTGATCGTCGATCTGAGGGAGGTGTCATTTGTTCTATGCTTGATCACCGTGTTGTCGGAGGAGGATCAGTTTTCGAAGGAGGACACCGTCATACTTTCCCGTGACAAAGATCTCAAGTTTGAATCCCATGGATTCTACGGCTTAATGTTCTTGGACTGCCAGGTGAATGTGGGAGAGAGGGGCAAGATGAGGTCCTGATCTGTGTCTTCCTCAGACCTCCTCTTAGCCTACTCAAAGAGACTTTCAACCAGCTACCTGTAAGCCAGAATGGTGGGCGACGCTGAGGTGTCATCAGCCCAAGTCCAGTCCAAAGGAGCGAAGGCCGTCATCAACGAGAACAGGATCGGAAGAAGGGAAACAACAATCGGATTGAGCTTTAAGCATTCACTGGTGGGGATAATATCCGAAGGGCCGAGCGGAGGCGAGGTAAACTTCTGCAAGTGGTTGTTCGGTGGCTTGGGCAGTAGCTGCATCGCAGGTTCGTAACTGTTCCCGGTGAGCTCCTGCACTAGTAACCGGAAGCTCGTAGAGTGGATGTTGTAGACCTTGGGAAGTGGTCAGGCAGCAGTAGAGTTGGGATTCTTGGATTTCTTAGACGAGGCCTTGTTCATGCTCAGACGCTCCACCATTGTCACAACACACAGGATTAAATATAAATATATGTGTCTTGTCTTCGAAGCGCGCAATCTGTGTCTGGGGAATCGAACCTAGGTCGGATTTGAATTGGTATTTGCACGGACCGAGCTCTCTATCATATGGATGGGGCCGTTCGTGGTCTTAAGGGTATCAAGTGGAATGTAGATTGCAACATTTCTTGCTGGTGAGCAATCATCTCGAACAATGTTGGCGAAAATATGATCTTCTCAACAGACGGAGATGGAGAGGAGAAAGGGTTCAGCCGGCCAACATTGAGGATGGAGTTGAATTTCCCATGGCAATGATGCAGCTGCAGAAGCAGATATCCAAATATTTTTAATCTATAAATATTTTTATATCTCTTTATTTAAAGCCTAGGTTTCCATTCTCTTTTGAGATACCACACCGAGATCTAGTGTTTTATTGTTTTCTTTGTATTATCTATTGTAAATGGCAGAGTTAAGGATTGTTGAGCTCCTAACTCCCCATAATTATCATACATGGAAACTTAAGATGCAACAGTTGTTGCAATCAAAAGGGCTCTGACAGATGTTGGTCGGGGCTCAACCTGTGTTCACTAAGGAAATCGAGAGGTTCGCCTATCAAAATAAACTTGATGAAGCCATGGGCCTCATTGGTTTACATGTGTCGGATAGCTTGTTGTTCCACATAGTTGATTGTAAAACTCTGAAAGCAAGTTGGGACAAGTTGGATTCCTTATTTGGAAAAATCAATGAATTTCGAGCCCTACAATTGGAAGAGGAGTTGTCATCACTGGTATCGGATGAGAATGCATTTGTTCAAGACTATCTCACCAAATTTAGGGCACTAGTGTCTCAGCTAAAAGGGTGCGGAAAAACTAAATCAGATAAAGAGTGCATCTTCTTGATTTTATCCAAACTAAAAGGTCCTTATCAGGTATTTTCTTCTGCATTTTATTCTACTATGGATGCACTAGGAAGTGAGTTTAAAATTCCTTCCTTTGATCTTTTCTGTGAGCGTCTTACCATAGAACAATCTAAGCTTACTCAATTAGATGCTCTTTCTGTCTCTAACAATAAGGCTCTTATGGCTCAAAACACCAAAACTAAGCACAAGACTCGGTATAAGCAGAAGAAAAATTTTTCTCCAACTGGTGAGTTTACCTCCAAGTCTCAGTAGAAAAAAAAACCATTTCCTCCATCTTCCAATTTTGGTGAGTCTTCCTCCAAGACAAAGAAGAAGAAGTCAAATGACACCTGTATCTTTTTTGGCGGACTTGGGCATGTAGAATCTAAGTGTTGGTTGAAACTTGAAGCTTTGAATGAAGCCATGAAGCAACATAAGATTTTAGTACCAAAACCTTCTTCTACTAGTAAAGGACATGCTTTATCAGCTCAATCTTTGTATGCATCTTCAAATAGCTGGATACTTGATTCTGGTGCTTCACACCACATGACTCATTCTCATGAATTGTTGGCTTCTACATCTGAATGTAGCATTTCGCAGATTGCAGTTGGAGACTCTACACGGTTGGATGTTCTTGGATCTAGCACAGTGCAGTTAGATAAAGGGTGCATTAATGATGTTCTTCTTGTTCCTCACATCTCTACAAATCTTCTCTCTATATATCATATTTGTCATTCTGGTAATGGGAAAACAGTAGAGTTTTCTCCTAATGATGTAATCATCCGAGAACTACAAAATCCATACATTGTTGTTGCATCTGTAAAAGTAGATCATAGTTCTCGTTTGTATAAGTTTGCTTCTTTTGAGTCTTCCTTAGGTTCCTCTTTCATTGTACATGCTGATGCTTTGAGTAATCTTTGGCATGAAATATTTGGACATCTCAACTACAGATATCTGCAGCATTTAAGTACCCAAAAATTGGTGCTTGGTCTTCCTAAAGTTTCTTGTACTGATGGAATTTGTCCAGGTTGTGTCCTTGGAAAACAACATCAAGATCCTTTTCCTAAAAGAAAAGCATGGCGTGCTACAACACCTCTTGAGTTGGTACATAGCGATCTCATGTCATTTCCAACTTGCTCATTTTCAGGGGCTAGGTATGCACTCACCTTCATTGATGACTTCTCACGTCGCTCTTGGGTGTACTTTCTTAAGTACAAGAGTGAGTTCCTTGCTACTTTTAAGAACTTCAAGGCTTTTGTTGAGAAGCAGTCATCTCTTTCTATCAATAAACTACGCACAGATAATGGGGGGGAGTATGTCAATCAAGGATTCACAATTTTTTATAGAGAACATGGCATTCAACATCAGCTCATTGTTCCCTACAACCCTCAGCAAAATGGTGTTGCTGAAAGAAAGAACAGAACACTAAAAGAAATGGAAAACTGTATGATTCAGTCCAAGAACATGGCACCCTCCTTCTGGGCTGAAGCAGTAAATTGTGCAAACTACATTCAAAATAGGATTCCTCATCGGGAAGTACTGCATAAGACTCCAAAGGAAGCTTGGAGCCATGTTAAGCCCGATGTCTCTACTTTTAGAGTATTTGGTAGTCCAGCATGTGCCTTAATACCAGTTGAAAAACGCAAAGCTATGCAGAAGAAAAGCCAACCATTAATATTTGTTGGTTATTGTGAGGACATAAAAGAATATAGGTTATTTTAACCTATTACTAAAGAAGTATTTTTTCGAAGAGCTGTCCTTTTTGATGAAGGATTCAACTCCACATCAAATCCTTCTCCATCTTTAGATTTTCATGTAGACAATTGTGTTGAATTTGCTTTAGAAAATGATGATAAACCTTTTGAAGTTCAACATCAACCAAAAGAAAATCTACCACCTGCAGCAATGGAGCATGAGCATCATGAACAAATTGATCTTGAACATGAACAAATTGATCAAGAACATGAACAACTTGATTAAGAACTGCATCTCAGGAGGAGCCTTCGTGAGAAAAAGAGGCCTGACAGGTATGGCTATGAGCCAACTGATTTCAGCTATTCAGCCTCAGCCTCTTCCCCTATTCAATCGCAAACAATAGGTGTCTCCTTCTTGAGTCATACTATCTCAAATGATCCACAACAATTTTCTGACGCTATTGGCATACCTGAGTGGGATGCTGCCATGACAGAGGAGTATTCTTCATTGATGAAGAATCACACATGGGATTTTGTGTCTCTTCCAAAGGGATGAAAGCTAGTTCGTTGTAAATGGATCTATAAAACCAGGCATGCAGCAGATGGCTCTGTTGACAAGCATAAGACACGTCTTGTGGCCAATGGATTTTCACAAGTTGAAGGGATTGATTACTCTGAGACCTTTGCCCCTGTTGCCAAGATGAATTATATACGCCTTGTTCTTTCTCTGGCTGCTTCGCAAGGATGGTCAATCTACCAGATGGATGTAAAGAGAGCTTTTCTACATGGTGACTTAGATGAGGAAATCTACATGGAGCAGCCCCCCGGTTATGTGCAGGATTCTTCTCTTGTTTGTAGGCTTAGACGTTCTCTTTATGGTCTCAAACAAGCTCCTCGAGCTTGGTATGAGAAGATGGATATTTTTCTGATTTCTTCCGGGTTTGATCGTTGTCATTATGATCCTACAGTTTACACTCAAAATCATGGAACTGATCTCTTGATTTTGGTTCTGTATGTGGATGATTTAATTCTCACTGGAAGTTCTTCATCTATGATTCAAAGTATTCAACAAGCATTGATGGAACAATTCGATATGACATATCTGGGGCTTCTACATTATTTTCTTGGTCTCTAGGTTCTTCAGTCTTCTGAAGGAATCTCCATTTTTCAGCAGAAGTATGCACTTGATTTACTTCATCACTTTGGCATGGTTGATTGTAAATCTGCTCCTACTCCATTTCAGTCAGGAGTCACACTTTCTGCTAGTTGCTCATCACCATGTATTAATCCTTCATTGTATCAACAATTGATTGGGAGTTTGTTGTATCTGACTCATACACGTCCTGACATATCTTTTGCAGTAGGACTTGCCTCTCGGTTCTCTCAAGATCCTCATGAGAGTCACTGGAAGGCAATTAAACGCATTCTGAGGTACATTTAGGGTACTACCAATTTTTGTATTCAGTACTCTTCTGGTGCCTCTCAGATTGTGGGATTCACTGACTCTGATTGGGCTGGTTCAGTTGATGATCGAAAGTCCACATCTAGCTTTGTCTATTGTCTTGGCTCCACACCTATTACATGGTCTTGTAAAAAGAAATCTGCAATTGCTTTATCCTCTACGGAAGCTGAGTATCGTGTTGCAGTTCTTGCAAGTCAGGAGGTTCTTTAGCTTCGACAACTCCTTACAGAGTTTGGCATTCAGCAGGATCATCCCACCACTCTTTGGTGTGATAATCAGAGTGCCATACACATCTCTCGCAACCCAGTGGAACATCAACGGACCAAACACATTGAGATCCACATGCACTTCATTTGCCAACTCATCCAGGATGGTGTTCTCAACCTGGAGTATTTGCCTACTGAAGCGCAAGTTGCTGACATCTTCACTAAACCTTTGGCATCACCTCACTTTCTACAGCTACGATTGATGCTTTGGGTCAAAGAAGTTGTCTCTGGGGGGTTACCTTAAGACCTCCTATTTTCTATTGTTTTCTCCTTTTCTCCACTTATGAGAGTTTGTATTGGATACATTAGTAAGCTCGTATCCATTATTCATATATATTTTTTTTTTTTTACTTCCCTAAGTTGCACTTATGGGGGGGTGTTGATGTATAAGTTTACTTAGATAGGTAGGTCATGTCATCCTTTTTTGGTTGTTTATGGATAATCACCATGTGCTTCTTTGACTTATCCCATCCATCTATTTGTCTCATTACTTCATGAGAGAGTTATCCATCTACCTTCATCAATGATGTCTCCTCTTAGCCTATTATAAATAGAGGAGCTCTTCAATGTAATAAGCAAGCAGATCTAATAGATCATTCTCTCCTTGTAGAAGGTTATTGGTCTCTGCAGTTATCTTGTTGTGCCTATGATATTGTATTTTTCCAATATCTACATAATAGGCATAGTTTTTGTGCCCAACAGTAGTTATTTTTATCGTTATTTCTTTAAATATATGCACAATGATATATTCCTTAGAACAGGTTATTGTAAATTCTTAAAAGACGCCCGACAATATATATTGATATTGTTAGTCTTAATTTTTGACACAACAAATTTGAGCTTGGGTGTTTGTTTTAATGTCAGAGCATTCCCATAGATAAACTACAACAAAATATTAAGTGTTAGGCAACCAACAAATTGCCTCTGCATTTGATTAAAATAGAATTAATACTCATGTTAGACGGCTAACCAAAAGCCTCTGTGTTTTGATTGAAAATAGAATTAACGCTTATTTTAGAGAGCCATCAATGTGCTTCTGCGTTGATTGCAATGGAATGGAAGGTTTATTTCACAATGATTGTTGGATGGCGTTTGACTTTAATGGAACGATATCGATTCATTTATATCTCATGTGACTGCTGAAAACCCATCTATTGACATAAATGTTTTTATATGATAGCGTTGGACAATAAATATTTTTTTAGACAAAAAATTTCGTTTAAATACTATGTGATTGAGGGACTGTGTAATTGCATTAAATACAATGAGTTTCGATTTGGTGACTGTGTCATTGTGGTGGCGTGGTAGGCTGTGTGCATGACAACATTTCCTTTTGGGGATGCGATAAATGTGTTTGTTAAATCGATAAGTTAAAAGTTAATATTTAATATTTTAAGTGAATGCTTACATGATATTATAAAACGATAATGTTTAATGTTAATGTTTATTACTTAGGTTAATTCTTGTTGCGATTGTTAAATCGATGATTGTTGCACCGAGACAAATATATTTCAATGGATCTATGAATATAGTCACAATAAACTTGGATTGGGGTTAGTTACTTTGAACTATTGTGGAATATAATTTTATTATGTAAGGATTGAGGTAGGCCAGGCGTCACCAGGGATTAACATGTACATGCTAGAGAATATACTTCTCCCTATGCGAACATGGTGTAATTCATCATCACCCTCCTCATTACCCTAGCATTATTATGATCATGTTGAGTGCTTATACTAATTCTCCTTTGCAGTGGAAACCAAAACAAGTAGTTATCCCATCAATGGTAAGGAAGTATCACTTACAAAATGCATGACTTATGTGGTTCTAGGAATCTTGTGATGTATGACTATTATAGTATTTAGATCTCCTTGTGACATAGTCATCTTGTTGACTTGTCGATTGGGGGCTAGGGCTAGTCATCAGATGTTTAGATAGTTAAGATGATCTCCTAGTGCATTGAATTCAACTTGTGTTGAGGGTCCAGTTATGTTGTTACGCCAGGGTTATTGTCGGGCCTATCACCTGGGGACGGAAGGATCCCTAATGAGGGAATCATGGCACACCCTATTGGATAGAGCCATATGATAACTTGGCCAGAGTCTGTGATTACCATTGCGGTCATTGTTCGTTGTGGTTGTTGTTGGTGCTTGGGTTGTAACGCATTAATGTGTTGGTTTTGCACACCATCGAGGTTCCAGTGACTGGTCGTCAAGGCCATTATGTCAGGATCACGGATGTTGTCCTTAGGCTTGTAGGCGTTTTCATGTCTGTGTCGGGAGGGTAGTTGTTTCTATTTGTTGATTTACGCATGTTTCACCCAATTTCTCTTTGTGCTAGTGCATGGATTCGTAGTGTTTTGTTGCCTGATTTTCATGCTTGTGTTCGTCGTCAGGTTGTCGGGTTCAACTATTTTTCATCGTTGCCTTCCTGTCTAAATAAAAAAAAAAAAATTCAATTTATTCTTCTCTTGTAGTAATAACAATCGGGTGTCGTTACACTCACAACCTCCTTCACATCATTGGAATGAACTCGGTGCATTTGTATCCCACGAGACACTTGCATGACTCTATAGCCTTCACCTTCGCGACCTCCAGCAAAATGAAGAAAGTTTGTACAAATATTTCGTGGCCTCCTCTCTATAGCCTCACATCCCCTAAGATATGATACCATTTTTTGAGAATCGAGCACATAGAATAAAAAACAATGTCACAAAAAATCATAAAATGTAGAGAAACAAACAAAAATGAAAAATGAATAACACATAGAATATCCATGGGCAAGAGAATGTATTTTATTTCTCAATATTGGAGATGTAACCCAACATAAAATGCTCTTACAACTATATTATTTTCCTCTATGGGATACACATGTGTATATAACAGTATGGCTAGTCATTAACTAGGAAATGGTTGAATTCTTACACGGTGGTTGAACTCCCAAAATCATATTTTTCCCACATGTTCAACAATAATTAATATAATCCCATTGTTCTCATATTGTTCCAAAAGAAAAATTATATTTCCAAGGAAATGTACTCACAAAAAACCCTCTGAATGATTCCCTATGTTCCATCGATTGTAAGTGTTGTAAACCATCGGCCCTGATTATGGGACCTTGCCCCGAGGGGATCAAGGCAATTGAACCTATGACCAACAACAAGCATGATAAACTCATGAATAAATATAGACCAATTTAGCTAAACCTCGAGGCTACAAAAGATAAACTAAATTACTATTATATAAATTTTGTTTTAAAAGAATTAATAAAATTATTTTATTCAAATTATTTATTTTTATAAATATAAATTTTATATTTTATATTTATAATTTTTTTTATTGTGCTAGAGTTTCGACTTCACACTATGGGAATAATGTTTTATTTAATGTAAAAGTTGAAAGACAAAGAGAATGATACATCTCATTCTTTCCATTCTCATTGGGGACTTGAAACATGTCCATTTTAAGAAATAATATAGTATTGACTAAATAAAAAAAAATGTGGAGTTTAATGTAAAAGTTTAAAAACAAAGAGAGATATATAAATTTCAAATATTACGACACTTGAACAATCTTGATGTCTTAGTTGTGTTCTATGATATATGAGAAAGACCTATTGATGCAGATCGCTACAACCCTCACGGTCCAACCTACCTCTCACCAGGACCTTCTCTAAAACTCGGCCCGAAGAGTCAAAGCTCTTCCAACTCCTCTCGAGAGCTCTTGCTACCCACAGCTATCTCTTCGGCGATCTCCCCTTCGCTTCTCGGGAAATCGGCGTTCGCGCTATCGCGAACCCTGTGTGCACGTTCTCGTGCAATTCAAATCCCCGAACCCCGAATGTCGATGGTCAACGGTCAACGCTCCCGCACGTCGGGGATTTCCCTATCGAGATATCGCCTCTCGCGATGTCAAAAATCCGACTTCCCAAACCCCGAGCTCCGAGGTGCCGGTCTCCTGATATAATGCCACCTAGATTCCACTTGCTCCTGGGGCCCCACGCTACCACGTCACCTCAGGATTTCGCGGATCGCGAATCCACGACTCAAAGTTTCCCTGTTGCTGGAAACCCCAAACGCCGAACCCTGATTTTCCGACTTCTCGGGATCGCGTGCCACCTGTCCTCGTCACAATCGACGGCCCCGATTGATTCGGGAAATCGTGAACTTGCGAATTCGACATGCATGCAACTTGCCTCGCCAAACGCCGAATGCCGACATGCGATGGCTTTCATCCTTCACGCGCCTAAGTGTTAACTCCTGTGCAGCTTCTCCACGATCGAACGATCAGCGGGATTTCGCGACTTGCCCCTGCAGTCCCTGGTCGTTGATCCTTTGCATTGGAGAATCCTTCCGCTCCGAGCCTCTGCCTGTTCAGAACTTCTCCTAGCTCTGTTCCCACAATATTTGCAAGGAACTATCCCTCCTGAGCTTAATTTTCTCCGACTCCTTCAGAGACCTTTGCGCTCGCCTCTTGCTCACGCTCGAACTTCAACAACTCTCGAAGTGTTGAGTTCTTCCAGACTCTGTGCACTCCCTGCGACAGTAGTCTCTGCCTTCCTGGCAGTCTCGACCTTGTACATCGACGCGTTCATCCTCCTGAGCTTTCCCCTTGAATCCTCAAAGGATTCAATTTTGACCTCGGCACTCTCCTTGCAGAGTCCTTGCACGCAAAATGCTATCTGTCCTGGGCCTCTCCTGTAGCTTCGACCTCTACAGAAGCTTGGTTTTTTCTTCTCTTTCTCCCACAGATGGGAATATGGACGCCTCCTGCTATCCTTTTGCTCAAGCGCCTCCTCGCTGAGTCTTTTGGGTATTCAGTAACCCAATGAAAGCTCCCTCAGTGGATGCTTCCTTCAGATGATAGAAATCAAAAAATTCTTCCTCCTGGCTACCTGCGCACTCTCTCAATGCCCTTCCGGCGGAGTATCTCTGGCACAGAACACCCAACAATTTCGCTATCTCTGTGCACTCATGCACTTCGCTCGACGTCCTCCAGACGGAGCTCCTCAGAATCCTCAACAGAATTCTGGTCTTCTTGAACTCACAGCCGAGTTCTTTCCTCCGTGCACCTCAATACACACGATCGATACACTCTAGGTAGAGCTTCTACAGAACTCCTAACAGGTTATGTCCACAACAGTGTCTCAGCTACACTGTCTTGACTATTGAGGCGTTCAGTAACCCCAAAAGTCCTCTCTCTGTATGAATTGTTGACTTCAAGGCTGGTGCTCTCAGCATGTCTTTGTCTGACTCCTCACGAGTTCAGAAGTGCATCCACCCTTGCACTGGTATTCAGAGTCTCAACACTCTGTCACGCCCTCATGGCATGAACCCTCAAAGACCTCCCAATCCTGAAATCAAACCAACCCCCTGCAAATACATTATAACAATACACAATTGCAGCATATAATGAACACACACATACAGACATGCATATAATGACAGACTGGTGCAGGAAAAACTGCTCTTTATTAATAATGGCAAATGCCTGTATATTTTACAAGGTGTTCCCGAGCTCTCTTCAGCTCTACATGCATTCTATCTACATGTACCTCTCGACTTTTTAAAAATGAGATCTTAAAATCTCTTTTGCACTCGAGGCTCAATCGAGCGCTTCCCTCCAGGATTTACCTACTCAAATTAATTACAATCAATGGTTGTCTAGTCTGTTATCCAGAACTAGATCTCAGCCAATCTATAATAAATGTTTATCTTATCTGCAGCCTTCGCAAAGGCATGGCATTCATGGCTCACCAGCCTAAGACATTTATTTACATTGAATTTAAATTCAAAATGAGGCTGTGCCTCCCTTCAGCTCTGAATGAGTGCGCGCTGACGTGGCTGGCTGGCTGCATGGAGAGAAGCTCCTGCATCACCTATGGAATTTTTAAGGCGAGATGAAATTTCTAAACCATTATAAGTATAACATGTAAATTTTGTAATTGTGTTTTTCAATATTATCAATATTTATCTATGTCTTTGTTGCGTAGAAGTACATTGAGGGATGATGTGCACTATTGTGGCAACATTATAAATAGCTTAAAAATATATTCCTATATGGATATTAGCTATTATATATTAACTTCATATTTAATGGAGAAACAATGATTCATTAATCAAGGTGTTTTTTGAATTAAGGTTTTGAGTTTTTGAATTTTTTTGGGCTTTTAGGGATTCCCATGTTCTTGAATTAGCAATAACTCTATGGGATGTCATATTATTTCAAAAGTGTTAACATTATTTCAAATTATGGAATTGATCTAACACTTTCACATTCAACATTGAAAACAAAAAAGAAGTAAATGTGCATGCCACTAAATGTTATGATACTTAACAACCTCTACAATGTAAGTACCGTGATAAACAACACAAGGAACACTAGGATGTAATGATCTAGTATGTGTTTAAATGATTTTCATTAGGAACATTAGAAATAGTGGCCAAAGATAACTCTTAATCTATCATGCATATATATATATATATATATCCCCAAGGGTTAGGTCAAGTGATTCTCAGTGAGATGCAAAACTATCCTCAATAAACTTAGATGATTTTAAGGGCTAAATTTCGCAAATGGGTTAATTTTCCATGGGTTTTCCCAAACAATCATTCGCTAATTTCTATTTTTTCTAAGAACAATTCACCCAAACTCCACATAATACAATTATTTTCCCTTATAAATCGCCAAAATTTTATACAAACTATATAAAATCCTTAGAAAAAATAATATTTTTACCAAACTATCACTAAACATTTTACATTTTGCATATTATAGACTAGTAAGATTAACATAGGTTTCTACATTTTAAAATAAGTTTCGATCCGTAAAATCACACATGCTAGTGGAGGAGGTCACATGTTCAAATTGCTTGTTCCCCTTTGGGGTTAGGCCCGTAATGAGGCCAGCGTTATAACCCCGTTAACTCAGAAGGTTTATCATGATCTTTCGTGGATGTAGCTAGCACCAATTCTAGTGTGGTGAACCAAACAAATATATATATATATATATATATATATATATATATATATATATATATATATATATATCATGAAGGAGGTTCAAAAAAAGCATATTTTTTAATATCCCACGAATGCACATTCTATGACACAAGTTCACTAAGTGGAAATCTCATGGTTCCAATCAACTTCCTCAACATGACCTAACAATTATTTTTGCAATAGAGATCCAAACCCCTAATCATATCTCATTCCATACTCAAAATATGCTTGCTCCCTAAGCTCTAAAACTCCTTATGATCCTTGGTGTTTCCAGAAAGTTCTCACTTCCCCCTCTACCAACAAAGGAAATTGGATCCCCCTCTTTGAAATTTAAGGAAGGGACTATCTCTCTAATAATAACTCCTTCTACATTTAGAATTTTAATAATTATATTTCCCTAACATCATCTAAAATATAATACCATAGTATTATGAGTAAATGAGATGTACCTTCTTCTTCTTTGCCAATGATGTATAGTCTCCTAAAGTTTCAGGTAGAATTAAAACTCCCCTTTTCCTTTTCCTTTTTTTATCTCCTTGCTATAGAGGCTAAACCCTCTCTAAATCTCTAGTATCTCATTCTTTGAAGTATGTATGGACTATAGAACTACCTCTTTCCCTTAGTGTGGTCCAACAACACTTTTTCCATTTCAACATCCCCATATTTGGCATCCTAGGGTCTCAAAAGGTAAATCAACAATTGCAAAGGTGGTGCTCGCTATTAATTAAAAGGAGATGATTTATTTTATTTTTTTATCATCCTTTTTCCCTAAATTTGATACTAGCTTAATGATTACTTAATGCTCTAAGTTTTTATCATTTAACAATGGAAATATAGAAATAGAAAAATATAAGCTAGAAAAGATTGTATTCCCACCTTGAGAGAGTTAGAATATAAAAAATTATAAATAGGAAATAATTTTATTTTCACTCTAGTACATAGAAAAATTGATGAGAGTGCATATAATTATATATTGATCTTAAATTAAAAAAAAATTACTTAATTCAATGTGGAGATTTAAATAGTTTATATAGATTGATAAGTTTATCAACAAAAATCATATAAAGATGTTTAAAGCTTCGTAAACAAAATATTATTAATTGAAAATATCATAATAATAATAATAATAATAATAATAATAATAATAATAATTATTATTATTATTATTATTATTATTATTTAACCTGTGTGTTTTAACCTGTGTGTTTCAACACTTTAAACCTCAAATTTATCCCCTTGCATCTTATTACGTTGGATGGTAAATATCCTCCGTGATC
Source organism: Picea engelmannii (assembly GCA_009831015.1). Classification (NCBI taxonomy): domain Eukaryota; kingdom Viridiplantae; phylum Streptophyta; class Pinopsida; order Pinales; family Pinaceae; genus Picea; species Picea engelmannii. The sequence continues at coordinate 656,215 of ML785419.1, forward strand.
TAATACTGTCTACCGCAAATTTCCTCTGCATTATTGATATGTTTGAAGGCGATTTCCCTGCGTTTCAACACCTCTGGCCTGCGATTTTTCCTCTGCCCTTTTATTATATTTGGAAGAAAAATTTAACTTGCGTTTTAGCACTTAAACCACAACAATCTACCCTTGATTGAATGCGACTGGATTTTATTTATACAACAAAGTTTTATTATGCATTTTCCTTGATGGTTGGGCAATTGATTACTTGATAATTTATGTCCTTATTACACCATGTTTATCGTTGATTGAATGCGACTAAAATTTAGTTACACAGGGAAATTAATTTATACGAGTACCAATTCACCCATACCTAATGGTCTGTGAATCAATCGCTTTGATGCGGTGTAAGATAGTGAATTCACAAAGCAAACTTTTATATAACTATTTATATTTCGAGTTAATTTACATTTGATGTAGTGATTTGTATCTAGCGATTGACGATTACCTAATTTGAGAAGACCCACAATTTCATGATGGAAGTATGCGACAGCAATTCATGATGATTATAAGGGGCATGCAATAAGGCAGGGACCTTATTTCTTATAGGCCCTTAGTCTCCCACCAGATCACCTGACGGAGTATTGACTCCATGGGTTTTTTATGTCTACAAAGTCAGTCAAGATGTGAGTGGCACCCTTGGAGCACATAGTGCGTCCTGAAGGGCACGTCGCTCAAGAAAAACTGAATGAGGCAAGTGGCACCCTTGGAGCACATAGTGTGTCCTTAAGGGCACATCACATAAGGGAAACATAATGAGGTGAGAGACACCCTTGGAAAACCTTCTGCGTCCTGAAAGGCACGTCGCATTGTAAACTAATAAGTGAAAAAACTTAGTTGGCCTTAGAATGAATAATGTGATAAGAAATATTTAAAAACAATTTCCCTAATAAAATGTCGCCAAGCCTAGGAAAAATAAAATTTAGGTCTAAGCGATACTTGTGGTAAAATAATAATAATAATAATCATTAAACATGTGACACGAAGGGGATAAGAAATTCAATTAATTTATTAAAAACCAAATGATATTGAGGGATTGAAATTTTAAAAGGAAATTGATTGTTATTCTACGTATGCTAATTAAATTATTAATTAAAAGGAAAGAGGGGTAAAAGGTAATTTTCTACACTTGCTAATTTGAGTTTTAGATAAGAAGGGAAAATAGGGAAACTTAAAAAGAATTAGGAAACTAAGGGAAAAAGGGGGAAACATAAAGAAAAAGGGAAACATAGGGACAAAGCATAATGACTAACTTAGTGAGGATTCTTGCCTTTAAAAACTTTTTAATTTGAACTCAACTAAGAATTTAGTAAGGGCGTAAGTCATTAAAATGTGTAAGGGAATATGATGACACCTAGGAGTGATTCTAGGAATGATTTTAGCTGGGTGAGGGAAATAAGAGTAAATAATTAATTAATGAAATTAATTTCTGGTACAACTAAGGGGATGGGTGACATGTGTATAGGGGAGGTTTTTTCTGAATTAAATTATTGAAAAATAAATTAAATGGGAATTTGGGAAAGAAATCACTTAGAAACTCTATATAAAGGAGGGAGGAGGAGGAGGATGGATCTCTTCTTTTATGTGTAACTTTACACTGCAGAATTTTAGACTTGATTGACTTATCTTGTGGGAGTTGGGATACCCAGCTCGGTGAGGAGTGGTAGCTCAACCTTGCGAGGCGAGCTAGGAGCTAGTTGTTCTCTGATTTAGTGTGTGTGGCCCCTTTGCAACTCGAGGGGTTAAGAGGGAAGAAGAGTACCCCTAGAGTTGGCTGGGAGGTACCGGTGAAGTCTCATAGGTCAGCAAGTGGGATATGCATGGAGAACATGGGACAACGACTCAGATATGTCACCTTGGGTTACGATACGCATGTTTTTATTCTTCATGGTACATTACTATTTACCTTACACTTTCATTTATGTAATTTTTAATTGTGTAATGAAAGTGTTTGACTTAGCATTTTAATCGAGAACTTAAATTCCCCATAGAATTAAGCTCATTGTTTGACTTGATTCCCTTGGCATTCAATCCTTGAATGTTGTGACTATCCTATTGGTTTTATTGATTTGTTCTGAAGAGTTGTGATTTTTTCTTCGTCCTCATCCCTAGATCATCAGTCCACGCCTGAGTAGTCAGACATGAGCCAGATCGACGGTCGTCACTTGAGTGTTAATAGACCTATAGATCCTAATGACCTGCTTTTTTGTGCGTGGATGATGAGAGAAGGATAGTTTGTCCAGATGTCTACCCCTATTGATTGTTCTTGGTTGAGTGATTGTCTTGAGCCTTGTTGTGATTGATTATCTCTGTGATTGTTATCTTTTCTCTCAGCGAACCGCTTACTATCTTCTATGTTTTAACCTCTGCATTTCAATACTTTAAACCTCAAATTTATCCCCTTGCGTTTTATTATGTTGGATGGTAAATATCCTCCATGATCCAGTACCGTCCACCGCGAATTTCCTCTGCATTATTGATATGTTTGAAGGTGATTGACCTGTGATTTTTCCTCTGCCCTTTTATTATATTTGGAAGAAAAATTTAGCTTGCTTTTTAGCACTTAAACCACAACAGTCTAGCCTTGATTGAATGCAACTAAATTTTATCTATACAACAAATTTTTATTAGGCATTTTCCTTGATGGTTGGGCAGTTGATTACTTGAGAATTGCAGTCCTTATTACACTGCGTTTACCCTTGATTGAATGCAACTGAAATTTAGTTACACATCGAAATTAATTTATACGAGTACCAAATCACCCATACCTAATGGTCTATGAATCAATCGCTTTGATGCGGTGTAAGATAGTGAATTCACACAGCAAAATTTTATATAGCTATTTATATTTCGAGTTAATTTATATTTGATGTAGTGATTTGTATCTAGCGATGTTTATAGTGATGTAGAGATTTGTATTTGTATTTAGCAATTGTATAGCGAAAATAAGAATTGGGTTTAACTCCAACAATATATATAGTTTATTGTTACTCCTTTAATCTGTAAGCAGCGATACAGTTCTACAATATGGAGCTAATGCTAGTTCTTATTATACATACAGAGTTATATAGTGTTCTTGTTATTCTGCGCAGCGATATATTGATCTAGTATAGGGTTATTATTATTCTTATTATGAGATAGGCATAGTGAATAATAGGCACATTTTTTGCGCCCAACAGTAGTTATTGTTATTGTTATTTCTTTAAATATATGCACAACGATATATTCCTTAGAACGGGTTACTGTAAATTCTTAAAATAAGCCCAACAATATATATTGATATTGTTAGTCTTAATTTTTGACACAACAAATTTGAGCCTGGGTGTTTGTTTTACTGTCAGAGCATTCCCTTAGATAAACCACAGTGAAATTTTAAGTGTTAGGCAACCAACAAATTGCCTCTGCGTTTGATTAAAATAGAATTAATACTCATGTTAGACAACCAACCAAAAGCCTTTGCGTTTTGATTGAAAATAGAATTAACATTTATTTTAGAGAGCCATCAATGTGCTTCTGTGTTGATTGCAATGGAATGGAAGGTGTATTTCACAACGATTGTTGGATGGAATTTGACTTTAATGGAACGGTATCGATTCATTTATATCTCGTGTGAGTGCTGACAGCCAATCTATTGACAGCAAAATTTTTATATGATAGCGTTGGACAATAATTATTTTTTTAGACACTGAATTTCGTTTAAATACTATGTGATTGAGGGACTGTGTAATTGCATTAAATACAATGAATTCCGATTTGGTGACTGTGTCATTGTGGTGGCGTGGTAGGCTGTGTGCATGACAACATTTCCTTTTGGGGATGCCATAAATGTGTTTGTTAAATCGATAAGTTCAAAGTTAATATTTAATATTTTAAGTGAATGCTTACATGATATTGTAAAATGATAATATTTAATGTTAATGTTTATTACTTAAGGTTAATTCTTGTTGCGATTGTTAAATCGATGATTGTTTCACCGAGACAAATATATTTACAATGGATCTGTGAATATAGTCACAATAAACTTGGATTGGGGTTGGTTACTTTGAACTATTGTTGAATAAAATTTTATTATGTAAGGATTAACCAGTACATGCTAGAGAATATACTTTTCCCTATGCGAACATGGCGTAATTCTTCATCACCCTCCTCATTACCCTAGTGTTATTATGATCATGTTGAGTGTTTATACTAATTCTCGTTTGCAGTGGAAACCAAAACAAGTAGTTATCCCATCAATGGTAAGGAAGGATCACTTACAGGATGCATGACTTATGTGGTTCTAGGAATCTTGTGATGTATGACTGTTATAGTAGTCATATCTCCTTGTGACATAGTCGTCTTGTTGACTTGTCGATTGGGGGCTAGGGCTACTCGTCAGATGTTTAGATAGTTAAGTTGATCTCCTAGTGCGTCGAATTCAACTTGTGTTGAGGGTCCAATTATGTTGTTGCACCAGGGTTATTGTCAGGCCTATCGCCTGGGGACGGAAGGATCCATTATGAGGGAATCATGGCAAGCCCTATTGGATAAAGGTGAATGATAACTCGACTGCAGTCTGTGATTACCATTGCGGCCATTGTTCGTTGTGGTTTTTGTTGGTGCTTGGTTTTTAATCCATTAATGCATTGGTTTTGCGTGCCATAGAGGTTCTAGTGACTGTATGTCAAGGCCATTATGTCAGGATCGTGGACGTTGCCTTTAGGCTTGTAGGCGTTTTCATGTTTATGTCGGGAGGGTAGTCATTTCTATTTGTTGATTTACGCATGTTTCACCCAATTTCTCTTTGTGCTAATGCATGGATTCATAGTGTTTTGTTTCCTGATTTCCTCTCTTGTGTTCGTCGTCAGGTTGTGGGGTTCAACTGTTTGTCGTCGTTGCCTTCCTGTCTAAATAAAAAAAACAATGTATGCTTCGCCTGTAGTCATAACAATCGGGTGTCGTCACACTCACAACTTCCTTCACATCATTGGAATGAACTCAGTGCATTCGTATCCCACGAGACACTTTCACGACTCTGTAGGATTCACCTTTGCGACCTCCAACAAAATGAAGAAAGTTTGTACAAATATTTTGTGGCCTCCTCTCTGTAGCCTCACATCCCCTAAGCTATGATACCAATTGTTGAGAACCAAGCACATAGAATAAAAAATAGTGTCACAAAAAATCATAAAATGTAGAGAAACAAACAAAAATGAAAAATGAATAACACATAGAATATCCATGGGCAAGGGAATGTATTTTATTGTTCAATATTGGAGATGTAACCCAACATAAAATGCGCTTACAACTATATGATTTTCATCTATGGGATACACATTATATATAACAGTATGGCTAGTCATTAACTAGGCAATGGTTGAATTCTTACACGGTGGTTGAACTCCCAAAATCATATTGTTCCCACATGTTCAACAATAATTAATATAATCACATTGTTCTCATATTGTTCCAAAAGAAAAATTATATTTCCAAGGAAATGTACTCACAAAAAACTCTCTGAATGATTCCCTATGTTCCATCGATTGTAAGTGGGGTAAACCATCGGCCCTGATTATGGGACCTTGCCCCGAGGGAATCAAGACAATCGAACCTATGACCAACAACAAGCATGATAAACTCACGTATGAATATATACCAATTGAGCTAACCCTCGGGGATACAAAAGATAAAATAAATTACTATTATATAAATTTTGTTTTAAAAGAATTAATAAAATAATTTTATTCAAATTATTTATTTTTATAAATATAAATTTTAAATTTCATATTTATAATTTTTGTTATTGTGCTATAGTTTCAACTTCACACTATGGGGATAATGTTTTCTTTAATGTAAAAGTTGAAAGACAAAGAGAATTAGATGTCTAATTCTTTCCATTCTCACTGGGGACTTGAAACATGTCCATTTTAAGAAATAATATCGTATTGACTAAATAAAAAAACAATGTGGAGTTTAATGTAAAAGTTTAAAAACAAAGAGAGATATATAAATTTCAAATATTACGACACTTGAACAATCTCGATGTCTTAGTTGTGTTCTATGAGATATGAGAAAGACCTATGGAATTTTTAAGGTGAGATGCAATTTCTAAACCATTATAAGTATAACATGTAAATTTTGTAATTTTGTTTTTCAATATTATCAATATTTATCTATGTCTTTGTTGTGCAGAAGTACACCGAGGGATGATGCGCACTATTGTGGCAACATTAGAAATAACTTAAAAATATATTCCTATATGGATATTAACTATTATAAATTGACTTCATATTTAATGGAGAAACAACGATTCATTAATGAAGGTGGTTTTTGAATTAGGTTTTTGAGTTTTTGGATTTTCTTGGGTTTTTAGGGATTCCCATGTTCTTGAATTAGCAATAAATCTATGGGATGTGATATTATTTCAAATGTGTTTTATTTCAAATTATGGAATTTTTCTAACATTTTCACATTCAACATTGAAAATGAAAAAGAAGTAAATGTGCATTCCACTAAATGTTATGATACTTAACAACATCTACAATGTAAGTACCATGATAAACAACACAAGGAACACTAGGATGTAATGATCTAGTGTGTGTTTAAATGATTTTCATTAGCAACATTAGAAATAGTGGCCAAAGATAACTCTTAATCTATCATGCATAATTGACATCACACACACACACACACACACACATATCTGCAAGGGTTTGCTCAAGTGGTTCTCAGCGAGATGTGAAACTATCCCCAACAAACATAGATGATTTTAGGGGCTAAATTTCGCAAATGGGCTAATTTTCCATGGTTTTTCCCAAAAAATGATTTGCTAATTTCCATTTTTTCTAAGAACAATTCACCCAAACTCCACAGAATACAATTATTTTCCCTTACAAATCGCCAAAATTTTATACAAACTATATAAAATCCTTAGAAATATTAATATTTTTACCAAACTATCACCAAACATTCTACATTTTGCATATTATAGACTAGTAAGATTAGCATAGGTTTCTACATTTTAAAATAAGTTTCCATCTCTAAAATCACACATGCCAGTGGAGGAGGTCACAAGTTCAAATTCCTTGCTATAGAGACTAGATCTTTCTAAATCTCTAGTATCTCATCCTTTTGAAGTAAGTATGGACTATAAAACTACCTCTTTCCCTTAGTGTGGTCCAACAACACGTGGTCCAACAACACTTTTTCCATTTCAACATCCCCTATTTGGCATCCTAGGGTCTCAAAAGGTAAATGAACAATTGCAAAGGTGATGCTTGCTATTAATTAAAAGGAAATGATTTATTTTATTTTTTTATCATCCCTTTTCCCTAAATTTGATACTAGTTTAATGATTACTTAATGCTATAAGTTTTTGTCATTTAACAAATGGAAATATAGAAATAAAAAAATATAAGCTAGAAACGATTTTATTCCCACCTTGCGAGAATATAAAATATAAAAAATTAGAAATAGGAAATAATTTTATTTTCACACTAGTACATAGAAAAATTGATGAAAGTGTATATAATTATATATTGATCTTAAATTAAAAAAAAAATTACTTCATTCAATGTGGAGATTTAAATAGTTTATATAGATTGATAAGTTTATCAACAAAAATCATATAAAGAAAAATTACTTTATTCAATGTGGAGATTTAAATAGTTTATATAGATTGATAAGTTTATTAACAAAAATAAAGTTTCATAAAAAAAAATATTATTAATTGAAAATATCAAAATAATAATAATAATAATTATTATTATTATTTAATTTTAAGTTATGGTCAAGTCTTATATTAAATTGGTGTATGATATTTTTTGTTTGTTTGTGGGATAACTACAAAGATATGCATATCTTATCTTCTCTAGATTGAACTTATAACTTTTTTTTTTAGAAAAAAACACATGTAATTAACCATTAAACCCATTATAATGAATGACAAATACTATATGATTTTTTATACTATATGACAAATACAAATACATATAATTAACCATTAAACCCATTATAAATTTTACTATACATATAAATAAATAATAAAAAAAAAAACAAAAAAATCCCATTAGATTATTGTAATGGAAACGCCCATACTCGAATGAAGGTATGCTGACTTGGGATTAAACATATTTTCAGACAACTCATTGCAAGCTCCCGAATAAACTTGGACCACCCATTATTATCTCGTCTGTTTAACGTAGATCCCCATGATTCACCCCGGTTATTCAATTAATACTCACTACTTCGTGTCTTTTCCCTAGTGAGCTGACAAATTGTACGAAATGGACATTGCAAAGACTTTGGGGGTGGGGGATTGTGAAATTTGTGCTTTGGCGTTTGTTTGAGCTCTCAAAGTGTTGGATTCTAATTTGGTTAAACTCCTCGATCTTCAACAATTGTAGGTTATCTAGTCCTGTCCTTTCATGAACTCCTGGATCTTCAACGATTGTAACTTATCTAGTCCTGTCCTTTCATGAACATAGATCTAGATTCTGTGCAATGACGTTCACTTCTTCTGCACCGATTCTATGTAATGCCATTAATTGGTTTTGCACCGTTGAATTTCTAAGGAGATCAAAACTTAAATGATTATAATTCTGGATTTAATCAATTTTATATGTCAAAAAAAAATATCTTTTATTCTATATGTAATGTAACTTTTAAATTCCTTCTCCTTATTACGATTTATTTTTGAATTAAACAATTGCATTAAATGATTGGATTAACAGTTTTGGAAAACCATGGTGTGATTCGTAGATTCAAATGGGTGGTATTTCCTCTTAAAGAGTGGATTAGATTTCATATGGACCACATATTTTTGTATTTTATATATTTCCACCACCTTACAATCATTTCATCTCATAATATTCTGGTGGAGGGAGCACACTCGTCTTTTTCTAATCGCTGTGACCTAATAAAAATGATATTCAACCCAATCAAGTCCTGCATGTGGACAATAATGAATCATGTAAAGCACTTTCAGCATTGAGATATTTATCACAAATTTTACAACTTGTTGCGAGAATTTATAGAGTTTGGCGTATATGTACGTTGACCTAATTGATAACCTTTAAGCACCCCACTTATTATTCACGATTCATTGCCAAAAGAGTCCACATTTTATTAATGGTTATTGACAAAAATAGTCCATAATGGATATTATTATTCATAATGAAGGTGAAATAAATATATTATATTATTCATAATGACCAATTTTCTAGTGGAAGTAGCAAAGTTATATTTCTGTTGTCTTTATGTGGAAGTAGCAAAAGCGATATTCAGCCAATCAACTTGATGATGTGGACAATATTAATATTGTTATTAGCGATATGTCGGCATAAAGTGAGGCTAGAATCTCTCCTCCAAAGCACTTAGATCATTCTTAAATAGGATCAGTTTCAATATAATAAATAGAAAAAAATCAAATTCATAAAACTGGTTTGACAAACCCTATTGCGAATACGTGTACGCTGCAAATGTTGGCATCGTAAACTTTTTCTGTCCATTCCATCAGAATTATGAATAATTCATCTGTGATTTCGGTATCGATGGTTACGTTTAAAAGTTGGCACAGTCCAATCCGTGGGCCTTTTTTTATTAGGAAATAATCGGTGCGGAGTTCCTTAAAGACATGGACGTCTATGGATCGTTTCAGTACTGCCAACTTGAAAATTCCTACTCATCCAATTATTTGTTCCTGGGATTAGTCCACGCCTCGCCAAGAGTTATAATTTTTTAAGAAAGTCGAAGCAGTTTGACTTCTTATTATTTTATGAGTTTTTGTTATAGTTTTCTAATAAGAACTGTATTTTAAAAAATAAAAGTTATCTATAAATTTTTAAAGTATATAATTTCTTTTTTTTCAGTTTGTAAGATAGTGATGGGATTAAATATGCTTGGTAGTGGAATTATATTCCATTTATTTCTAAAGCGTTAAAATTATTTAAAATTAATTTTAAAAATAAAGGGAAAAAAATTGAACATTAGTCAAAATAGAGTGCACTTAACTCTCCCATAGATGATATTGGGAGAGTCATTATACCTAGTTTTTTAATTAGTCAATCTGATTAATTGAGATTAAGTTTTGGTTGGCCACTTGATTGATAATCATTCAACATCCTTATACCTTTCGCTGCATGATTGATAGTCATTCTCCATTACCATGTTGAGTGTTTTTAGACTTTTTCTTTTCTATAACACCAATTGATAGTCATTCTCCATTACCATGTTGAGTGCTTTTCTACTTTCTCTTTTCTATAACACCAACAACATCTAAGCCAACAGTAGCACCGATACTTTACAAACGAAAATCCAATCCTACATTGAGTTGTATTATTTAGTATAACCAATGGCAACCAAATCCATATAGTAGAATATCCAAGGGAATTAAATCAAGCATTATAACCAAAACTAAGGGTTCTATCATATATATAAGAAAATCTTGAGTGCTTTTCTACTTTCTCTTTTTTATAACACCAACAATATCTAAGTCAACAGTAACACCGATACTTTACAAAAGCAAATCCAATCCTAGATTGAGTTATATTAATTAGTATAATCAATGGCAACCAAATCCATATAGTAGAATATCCAAGAGAATTAAAGCAAGCATCATAACCAAAACTAAGGGTTCTATCATATATATAGAAGAAAAGATCCCTAGAGCATAGGGAAAGATTCTTAAAGATAGTTAGAGAAATAAAAACAACTTATGATTTTGATAGTGTAATTAACTAAGTAAATTTTGTTATCTAAACACTAGTTCCATGTTCAACAACAAATATGGACAGACATAGATTATCTTGTTGATCCAATGTATGTTGGTTATCTAATTTATCGACAAACATTAAAAATAATATATTAATTGTATAGAGAATCATATATAGGATCATATGTAAGTCATAATTAACATTTTCATGAAACTTACTACAAAAACCTTACATCACTCTATAAGCATCAAATCCAGTGTTTTAACCGAATTGAGAATCACATGCATACATAGCATCATAAGTCCTTATTAACGTCTTCAAAAAAGTTAACACACATACCTTGCACCATTTTATCATTATGTTTTTCTCTTTAAGGGAAAAACATGAGGATTAATATTACTATAACTAAATCTCATCGTGATAAATATGCACATGCATAAACAACCTTATGTCTTGCAAATGAGAGAAAAAACTAAGTTTTCCAAGATAATTAAAAGAATATCCTAGCAACAAAAAACTACTGCAAAACCAAAAGAAAAGACACTACAAGAGACAATGTGTTTGATTTATTAGATCTTCTATGAATAAAACAAAAGAGAATGTCTCCTATATATAAGGATGGAATATGCCCAACGTTAGAAAATGGATAGCTATCATGGTTGGGAAAATAAGGGTGCCTATGTATGCTTCGAGGTAACACTAGTTGGTTACATTCAAAAATAACACTAATGCCCCCTTAAATGGCATGTAGTGAGTAAAAAAAGAAGAAGAAAATGTGTTATGGTAACTAGGGATATTAACGTATCCAAGTACTAACACTAATAAGAAGAGAAAAGGGAAAAATCCCATAGGAATTTATGTTCCTCTCCAATAAAGAGGAAAAAACGTAAACAAAAAGTAAAGGTAGGATGACTTGAGATCACACCCCAAGGACAACTTCCTTCACCCCAAGAATCAATTGTAACTAAAAAAAAGAAGGCAACGCCAAAGGTTTAGTGAAGAGGCCTCTAAGTTGCTCTTAAGTAGAAAAATAGCTGAGGATAATTACACCATCCTCGATGAGTTTTCGAGTGAAGTTCATGTGAATATCAATGTTTTTTGTCCTTTGATTATCCACTAGGTTGTGATAAATGTATATGGAACTTTCATTTTCACACCAAAGAGTAGTAGGATGATCCTTCTAAATGTCAAACTCTATCATTAGTTGTCAAAGACAAACAAGTTCATGACTAGTAATAATTGTAGCATGATACTTAGTTTCTACAAAAAATAATGCAATTGTTGATTACTTCTTGCAATACTAGGAAATATGAGTGGATCCAAGGTGATAGGAAAATTCAAATGTGTATTTTCAATCATAAACTAAATCAACCCAATGAATGTCATTGAAACCCACAAGATGAGAGGCACTAGAAGTGTACTATATGAAAATATTGGTAGCACCTTAACATACCTCATAATGCACTTTTCTACCTTCAGGTGACTCAAATGATAAACTTGAGATAATCATGAGATAAGCCCTACTACAAAAGAGATGTCAAGAAAAGTTTGAGTCAAATACAATAGACTCACAACTATTTTCCAATACAATGATGTGTGGTGAAGAGAAATTGTTATGTATTTTCCTTAGTCACCCCAGGCTAGGACACATCACACAAAATCAACTTTTGTAGCTCCAAATCAGCCAAACTGTAACATCCCCAACATACTACTGAGCCATGTTACTCTAAAATGTCATTGCGTAGTTTCTACTTTAAACACAATCCACACATTTTCACTTGAAGTAACATGCTCATCCCAAGCTTGAGTCTTGCTACACAACTTGTAACAACATTTAAGAAACAATATATTTTCAAAAAAACCTTGAGTGAAAAAATACTCACTAATTGTGTGCATAACTCAACATACTAATCACACAGCCTAATTGTGCAGACAACCATCTAGACGTCATGCACCACTTCTTATTTCATTGCGCATGGGGTTAAATTCCTTAACCCCACACATGAGTTCCATCCTTTTGAAGCACACTAGCTACAATCTTGCACACCCGTCCACTCAATCCTCTTCTTGATGGATTATAACCAAAATCACAAAGTTAACTTAATAGGAAAGACCTACCACATTTTTCATATCCATGCACAACTAAAAATACAGGCTATAAGCACCATAATTACATGAGAATGCAATAATTAACAGAATAACAAGAAATACTTATATGAAACACATACAAGAATTTAACCCACTTCAACATAGAGAAAAGATGCACGTAGTAAATAAGAAAACTACATAAGGAGCACTTATCTTAAATGAAATTAACCAACTACGACCTTGAATCAGATGTTCCTCCCAGCCATAAATGATGTTTCTCGTAATATTTAAACAACAGGTCAACCCCGAGATGGAGCTCAACTCCACCAGGGAAAAAAGGGTCCTAAAGAAAAGCTATGCTATAAAACTCACAAAATTTATCATTCCTAAGTGCCCACTACTGCAACTACCTCATAGTCCCTCATTCCCCACACACCTATGACACCCAAGGAAGTGTTTTGTTTCTATGCGCAATAGTCCCTCAGATGCCTCACTTCCCTTCCCAGGGTTACCAACAACAGGTGAGTCAAGAAGTCTATGATCACTATGACTAATTCTCAACGAACCATGGAAAAACTCTGATAAAATCTCTCACCTAGAGAATATGCTCATGGGCCTGAAAACAACTCCACAAAAATCAATCTCTCTCCTAGAGAAATTTCTCTCGATCTCTCAACCTAACTCCTCGACAATGAAACTTTGGATGTAACCCCACAACGTCTTACAATATTCTCACTACAGATAAGGTAATAATCAAATTTTCTATAGAGTCTGACCCCCTTCTGCTCACGAGAGCCTGCAACATGAATTCCCCCCCCCCAATGATCACTAATATCCATGCAATAATGCCATCCTCTCCCTAAATATACTAAGGCCAAAAATATATATTTCATGCCTTCCCCTTGACAGTTATCACCTCCAAAAGTAGCCCTAAGACACTTGGTGACCCATTCCCTATCCTCAATAACTTAGGATAAACTAATTGTTTGACTTAACACTTTTCCTGCAAATATTATAAAATATTCCCCAAGACTTACAACTCACCCCCATTTTTTCTCTTTCCCGGTTAAGTAGACCCGCCATGTCTTTTCATCTGATTCAGTCAACACGTAACGATGCAATATTATATTAATAATCTTTATTAAATTTACATTGATAGGCGCATTGACCTATCTACGTCCAGGCTCAGTAGCATCATAATCACACAGGCTCTCCATCCTCGAAACATAAACAATCATATATATATATATATATATATATAACTCAATATTTTTCACTTCTAGTTCATTACCTCACACTAACCCAAGTGTTTGAAACAAAGTGCAATGTGCACACTTTCCTAGGTGCTCGCTACACAAAAAAATGTGTGCAACCTGTCTTTATGACAATTCTTCGTGCACTTGCTCTGATGCGTGAAACACCATAACTAGGTGTCAATGTCTTGTTATCCTATATATACATTACATTTACACTTGGTACCAATCGAATCTCCAAATTATGCAAAATTACAAAGGGTTATGAATCAGGGACATTACAAGTCGTTCCCCCTTATTTATGTATTGTCCTCAGTGCATCATATACACATGTACATACAAAATTTTAAACATCATAAAAAATATGAGGATACTCTTCTTGCATAACATCCTTGTGCTTCCACGTTGCATCCTTAGGAATGTACCAGGTCCATTGGACCTTTACTGGCTCCATGAATCGATTCTAGAGTTTCTTGATTTTCCAATCCAATATGAAAACTGATCACACTGGAAATATGTCTTCTAGATCCACCTCAATCACATTCCAATCAATGAGATCATTAGCATCAGGTACAGACTTCTTAAGAAATAACACTTGGAAAACATTATGAATGCATAGGGATGAAAGAAATGAAAGCATATAAGTGACATGACCAATCCTTTCAAGGATTTCAAATGGCCCACACTAGCCCGTTTCTAACTTAGAACTCTTTCCCAACTTCAGGGAACTTGTCCTGACCTTCACTTTTAGAAACATGTGATCACCCACTCTACATTATCTATGGATTATTCCTTTATCTGTGCATCTTTTCTACCTATCTTGGGAAGAATTTAAATTATACCTCATCTTTATCATCTGCTCCTCCATTTCTTGGAGTAGATCTTGACCAACTACTACGTAGTTTTTTAGGTAATCCAAACTCACTGACATGTTTCACTTTATACCATAAGTGCTTCAAATTGGATCATCTTTAAGTATACATGATACCCATTGTTGTAAGCAAATTCTACCAAATGAAGGTAATCTTCCCACTTGGATGGCTTATGCATCACATACATCATCAACATGTCTTCATTCACCTGATTTACTCTCTTTGTCTGACCATCTGTCTCACAGTGATATATTGTGTTGAAACTCAGACTTGTCCCAAATCCCTTGAATATCCCTTTCCAAAAGTTCGAAGTGAACTTGGAATCTCTATCAGACACAATTGTCTTAGGTACACGATGTAACTTAGCAACTTCATGGATGTAAATCTCAATAATGTATGTTGCTTTGTGCACTGACTTCACTGGAATAAAATGGGAACATTTAGTAAGCTTGTAAATCACCACCATAATAGAATCATGTTCCTTAGCAGTCCTAGGAAACTGATTCATGAAGTCCATGGACACCAGTTCCCACTTCCACTCAGGAACCGGAAAGGAATGCAACAAATTAGATAGATTTTTTTTCTCAACCTTGACCTTCTGATATTTGATACATCTTGCAATAAAATCCACAACTTCCTTTTTCATACCTAGCCAAAAGTAGTGCTTCTTGACCCCGACAATGGTGTTTTGGTAACATGGATCTCCGACATAAGGAACCTTATGCATCTCTTACAATATCAGGTTCTTAAAATCTTGATCATTCGACACATAGACTCTATGTTTATACATGTGGATCCCATCCTCTCTTAGCTCATAGCATTCCAATTTATGTTGCGACACACCTTGCTTTAAAGTCACTCTTACATCCATATAGCACAGATCTAATTTGGAAACTTCCAAAATTTTGTTTCCCACATCTATCTGGTACATGCTAATGGTTGCATCATGTATTTCATGCATCCTCCTACTGAGCGCGTCAACAACTTTTTTGTATTTTCCTTTGATATTCTTTATGTCAAATTCATACTCACCGAGGAACTCTAACCATGTTCTTTTTCTAACATTCAAACTTGGTTGTCCAAAGAAATACTTCAAACCACAATGATATGTTCTTAGCTCAAATCTCTTACCCATGAGACAATGCTACCACGTCTTCAAAGCATGCACTATGGCTGCCAATTCCAACTCATGCATGGAATATAGTCATTCATGCTTGTTCAAATTCCTTGATTTGTAGCACACCACATGTCTATTATGACTTAGGAATCCACTGATTCATTCCTTGCATGCATTTGTGCACACAGTGAAGTTTTCATATGGATCAACAATCCTCAAAATTGGTGCACTTGTCAACAAACACTTCAAGTGTTGAAAACTCCTTGCGCAATATGGAGTCCATTCAAGTCCCATAAAGGATGCACAATCTATGAAAATCCTTCAATAAACCTTATGTAGTACCCTTCCAGTCCCATAAAGGATCTCAATTCTATGATATTTATTCGCATTGGCCATTCCTTAATAGATTTTATCTTCATTGGGTCCACAACTATTCCTTCTTCTGAAATAATATGACCCAAATAGTAAATTTGTCGCTGATAAAATGAACAATTTCTCAACTTTGCATAAAAATGATGCTCCCTCAACACCTCCAACACCATCCTCAAGTGTTTCTTATGTTCTTCTTCATACCTTGAGGAAATAAGAATGTCATCCAAAAATACAATGACAAACTTATCCAAGTAATCTCTAAAAAATCCATTCGTTAAATACATGAAGACAATTGGTGCAACTGTGAACTCAAAATGACCATATCTTGATATGAAGGAAGTCTTACTGATATCTTCCTCTTTTATTCTTACTTAGTGATATTCAAATCTAATATCTATGTTGGAAAATATATGCACAACTCTGAGATGATCATACAAGTCATATGTCCTTGGTAAAGAATGTTTGTTCTTCATTGTTACCTTGTTCAACTGCCTAAAGTCGATACACAGTCTCAACATACCATCCTTCCTCTTTGCAAATAAAACTGGTGCACCCCAAGGTGACACACTTGGGAATGTATATGCCTTTTTCAGAATCTCTTCAAGTTGCATCTTAAACTCCTTCAACTCCGATGTACTCATTGTATAAGGAGTATTGGATATAGTTTCTCCTCCTGACATCATATTATTTGAGAAGTCAATATCTATTTTCGGAGGCAATCCAAGTATCTCTTTAAATACATCCTCATATTCTTTTAGAACTATGTATTCTTCTGCACTTGGAAATTTATCGTTAAGTGCATCTTCCATGTGTGTTGCAAATACTTGACATCCTTTCCAATAACGTTTCTCCAACTGAAACACTGAAACTTCCCTGATAGTCACAACTCTTGGAATTCCTTGAAATGTTCTCATATTTCCTTTCTCATCCATGTAAGTGAATTCCTTATTATAACAATCCAGGACAACTTGGTGCTCTTCCAACCAATCCATAACAATGAGGTAATCGTATGAACCCAAAGGTATGATATTTAAATAATATTTTGTGTGAAGTTCATTCATATCCATTGGACATTCCTTAACCACCTCACTAATATTCCTTTTATCTCTTGTAGCTAACTGCACCAACCAATATTTTCCAAGATTACTTCTTGGAAAATGGAATCTTTCCACCATCTTAGGATCTAGATAATTATGACTATCTCTCGAGTCTAAAATAACAATGGGTTGGTGATTAATCATACCTTCAACCTCAATCACATGTGAATGAAACTCATCCTTCTTGTTCATCCTTGATGAAATACATATATTTCAACAACTCTAAAAATATTTTTTCATACTCATCTATCGTCACACTCCCAATCTTGAGTTCTAAGAACTCCTTCATCTTTCTATCATATTAGCGCTTGGTTAAGTATTTATTTTGGAAATATCTTAGACTCCTTCCATGTCACTTTCTTTTCATCAATGTATTGCACCTGAACAAACTGATCCCACCACATTGATGCTTTTCCTTTTAACTAATAGATATCAATTCTCCATTCTTCCAACAAAGAATGGTTATCCAGCTAGAAGTACTTCCTCATATCCATAAACCAGGTCTTTTCATCTTCATCCTTCTTTTTCTCACCATCAAATGGAGAATATTTGATCTTATTCATTTCCACCTATAGCTCGTCCACCCCACTACTTCCCTTATTCTTTCTAATAAGTGATGGACTCAAACTATTCTGCTCTTTCCTAAAAGAATGCTTACAAACACTTATTTCTTCTCTTCTTTTTTCATCATGAGACCTACAACTTCTTTATCTACTCGACTTAATATCCTTATCCATCTTCTTTTTTATTTTTTATAGACTTTGCATTAGTTTGACATTGAATTCATCTGGTTCCACCTTGTCTTTCACAATCCTTTCATTATCAACCTTATATCTCTGGACATGTTTCTTCAATACTTTTACAATTTCTACCAATTTCATGTGCTCCCCCTTGTATTATGTACCATCGGCACCCAAACTGACATACATATCCCCAAATTGAACATAAGGACTATAAGTCTGCTACACATCTTACATGCTTTCAACCATCTGCACTGACTATGTCCTGCTCTATTCATTGATAATTATTCAAAATGTGCAAACAATGTTTCTTAGGTGATTCCATGCAACAACTACATGAAAACTTTGCACCATTTTGTCAAAATCCTTTCTCTCATATTTCTTGGATGATTTTAACATTCCAACTCTAGTGCACATGTCTGAATTCCCTTACCTTCCATTTCTCCACAGGTTTCGTAGGTGCAAGTCCCATTTGACGCACAACCATAAGCTTACTTCAATTGACCTTCAGAGACAGGGTCGAGGATACAAGTTCTACTAAATCAGGATCCTCCATTGAACCAAATGGATACCCAGGATGACAAACAATATGCGCACATCATGAGCTTAGTTAAGGATAAAGTTGCACCTACTTTATAAGATCCATGACAATGATGGGCTATTTTGGAACTCTGCTTGGACCAAACAATTATAGTTGCGACATTTCTACAGGAGGTAAAGGAATGGATAATCTAGTGCCTAAGATTTTCCTCCCCTAGTATGGATGGTGTTGGCACCCATAGCTTTTCAGAATGGTCTATAGAAAGTGGTCAACCACTTTCCTCCATGTTTCCTTTGAACGCGTATTTTAATAGTGGGGATCTTTCCACTTGGGCTACCCCACATATCATCCAACTCATATGGGCCTCAATAGATCATCTGGAGCACAATATCACTACAACTGATCACAATAACGATGAACTCACACCATAGGAACAAAACCTACATGAGGTTGTCGCTGAAGCCTCGCCAACTACAACATATTAGTAGGTCCTACGTGTGCAAGTCGAATCATCAATTACGATCATCTGAGAAAAATTCATCCAAGTATAGACTAATTTTATATAGTTGGTGCCTGAGTTTTCTGAAGATATCACTACAATTACGTCTCCATAATGAGTTGAGCTCATTGTTGGCACCGGGTTCCAGCTAGATTCCAAAACTAATACCTTAAAACAAGAGTTAGTTGCAATTATATTAAAAGAAAAGGAGTAATCCAAACCAATGATACATCATATTACTCAAGAATTTGCAGAAGAAATAGTGTTAGATCCTCACTTCATGACAAGGCCGAGCAGTGTCATTGTCTCTTGAATATGGTCATGGAATGGGTTTGATTACTGGACCAATGTAGTAAAATTGTTGAAGAGCTACGCACTAGGCTTAACAGACTACATGTAGAATCCAGAACCATTGTTGATCCTACTGATAAGGAGACCAAGTTTTCCTAAATATAGGTCGATGATGATAGGTTGGATTCCATGGATGAAGCTAATAGAACTACAGAGACGAATCATCAACACTTCAGGCCTACAGTCCAAGATGAATATGTTTAGATGTAGCAACTTCACTCCATTGTTTACACAAAGTGGAATACTTTGTTGGATACAAATATGGATGTGCCAGATGTGATTGTCTCTTAGGAATTTGTTGTCAGAGCCTCGATCTTGGTGAGGAAATGACAGGATCGAGTCGAGAATTATGACTAGTTTCACATGCTATCTCTTGCCATTATACCTGAGTTGGGCCCTCCATTTTCATAAGTTCGGGGGAATGAGATAGCAAGTTGACTTGTGACGAGTCAAATATTGTGTTCAGAGTGTGTTGGGCCCCCCATTTTTTAAGAGAACCCGATTTTGCAAAAAGTTCAAAGTTTTGCGGAAAAGCGCAAAAGTACAACAAAAGACTAGAAGCATGAGAAAGTATCTATGTTGAGTGGAAATCTAACTACAAGAATGCCAAAAAATGAAAATATATCATATACAATATGGAAAAGTAAAATGAAAGATACAAAACCTTCGAGCCCATGCAAAGAGAATGCGCGAAAGTAGCGGAAGTAGAATCATGAAAGGATAACAATAGAATCAAGAAGCATCCAAGAAAACCATACAAATTGGGAATAATGTAATGGGAAAGGGTTGGGAATATTCATATTATTCTGTAAATTTAGTTATTCATTATCATTACTGTGGTTATTTTTAGTATTCTAGTCATTAATACTTTCATTACTTTTGTCATGGGTTGTATCGTTGTTACTGGTATAAAAACTATCATTCAAGTCTATCTTCCAAGAATCATTGTAGTCTATAATTTGTGTATGGGAATAGTCTCTTCTATGTAAACTAAGGCACAATAATTGTACTAGCTATGAACCAGCATTGAGATGAAGATAATAGAGAAGGAAATTATTTTGGGCCCAAAAACTTTGGTTATCATGTGTGTGATTTCATGATTTCTCCATTGCCCAATTCTTTATGTATTTTGGTTTATAATCAATCATTATTTATGCATGTCTTCCAATGTATGGGCTTATCTTTACACTATACAACACAGTTTTCCAAATACATATACTGTTATAGACTCTCAATGATATAATATTTTCACTTTCGAGTATGGGTTTGCATTGGTTTGTAGTACATATGATGATTTATCCTCACTCACTCACATTATCACACAAAAGTATCGGTCACACTTCGTGTGAGAGCTCCTTCCCTTGTGGAAGGTTAAATATTCTAGTGTTGTTAGACTACAACGATATCTTTGCTGGAAACCTCTGAGAACCCTGGTCTCCAATTATTTTCCAACACACCTAATGAAAACAACAAGGGAATCAAAGAGAACTTAGGGTAATAATAAATCAATATCAATGTGCATAATGAAACCACCAAGAAATACACTACAATTGAAGATCTCCTAAAGAGAGCAACAAAGTCAGCAATTCCTGACTCTCACTAGTCGACAGGAAACTCAACTAAAGAAAATAAGTTGGCCAATACAGACCCAAGTGTAGTATCAAACACATTAGAATAGGCAGGAAGAGAATGTACAAACACCCAGGGATCAGAGAACAACCCTCCTATCCAAAAGTAAGCTAAGACACAAACATTGAATAATTCGAGAGCCCTAGAAAATTCCAATCAAGAAACAACTAAAGATAACCAAGACCAATAGATGGAATGGGAAAATTCCACTATCTAGATAAGAAAACAAAAATAAGGAAATGATGCAGTCGCCACCAGAAAATCCTCCAAGTTAGATCGACACCATAGATAATTCCAACACACCCGATTAAGGAAATAATGAAAATGAAAATAAGAAAGATGTTGATACACCGCTGGAATTAGGAGAACAAAAGAAATAAACTCAAGGAAAAAAATATTCCAAAAAAGGCATTAGCAGAGACAAAGTAACATAAAACAAACCACAAAAACAAAATCAAAACAAAATGAGAAGGCCATCGACAGGAGGAACACTACACCTAAGTAAACCACATTTACGACATTTAAACCAATCGAGTCAACAAAACTATCAACATAAATAGAATTTGACCCAACAGTCGCGTCGGATGAACAAATAATGGATTTATACAACGAGGTATATAAAGAAGAAACAAATAGATGGAAGAAGGCTCTAAGAGAAAGAATGTGAATGAGGGAATGAGGAGAAAAGGAGAAAGATATATTAAAAAACTATGTTCTTCTTGCAAAGGAAAAACAAGGCGTTGGTCATCTGATAGAAGGATTATATTCTCTTGTTGCAATGATAATTATGATCAAAATATAAATATCTATAGGGGAAAATAACCAGGTATAAATTTATCACCTAAAGAAAGAAAATAAATACCTCAAGAAAATCCACAACATGGAAATAAGAGATAATCAGACTAGGTTAGTTTAGAAAACAAGAACAATCTTACAGCCCGAACTGGAGAAATTTAATGCGGTCCAAGAACAAGTCGAACTCACCAACTCATAGGTAGCCACTCTAAGCACAATAGTCAACAACTATCCAACATACTTTTCTTCCACATACAACAAACTCAAAGCACATAAAATTGTAATTATTGACTTGATAACAACCCGACATCTTGCCACCGATGCAAAATCCAAACAGGTTATATCCAACCAGCTAAAGAAATAAAAATTATTTGATGTAGACCTAACATGAAAAGAAAGATAATGGTTTAAAGAAGAAATAAAATCCCAAATGGTAATAGACCAAGCGGCTAGGAACCTTGACAAAATAAAAGAGAAAACTGAAGAAATGAAGAAAAATATCGACCCAGATTTAACCTCGGTACATCAAGCGCCCTTGATAGATAACTTATAACTTCTGAGGAAAATGAATATAATGGAGATAGAAGAACAACATTCAGTTAATGAGTGGAGAATTCTCTTTAAGAACTTGTTTCATTAATCTATGACCATTTATCAAACAACATTTGAAATATTACCACAATCACCTGTAGAGCGGCTAGAGGCACCATCCACTTACCAAAGAAACATTATGTTTTCAAACTTGAACCTTTTGAATCAAACATGCCAAATACCACTCATCAATCAATAACCCCATAGATACTCTTTGAAGGGTATGATGAATCACATGTTCTAGAAAAATTAATACCTCTACCATATGATGTAAGAATACATGATTGGTAGATTCCTCAAGATAAAAATGAGTATCCAGTGAAACCATCAAAAAATCCATGAAGAACAGAAATCCCAGCAGGATTCGACACAAGAATCTTCTTTCATTCTCACTCTTTCTCTCATTTTTATTTTCTAATAACCATGAAAAGCGCATAGTAGATTTTTTTTTTTTCCCACACTCCCATCCTTCTTGGGACAAGCAAGGAGTTGAGGAGGGGGGATATTTTGTAGAGACAAGACAACTATGTCAACTAGACTTGCGAATCGACTACCGAAGTCGACTAGAGTAGTTGGTCGAAGAGATAGTTAGAGTCGACTGACCCGACAGTTAATGAATGTATATATATATATATATATATATATAATGGAATAAAATAAGAGACTATTTTGAATATAATAAAAATATTTGATGGTTCTCTCACCTCTTGTATTTGTCTGTCTATATGACAATGTTTTATTCTATGTGATGTTATATTCTATGTTTTTCTATGTAAGGACCTACTGATAACTATATCATACTTTCTCTCAGACTAAAATAAAGACCAAGAGGGGGCATTCTTTGCTCTTGTTTCATTTATGGGCCAATGTCTCTTTTTAGTATTTGAAGTAATAAGATCTCTCGTAACAACCAATGTGTCATTTTTATTCCATGATATGTTCCTCCATAAAGAATATGAAATATTTTTTAATATATGCATGGGTTATAGTAAGTCACGAATCTTAATATTCTCCTAATATGGAATCTCATAAGATACAAATTTCCTTTCATCCCAATCGACATTTGAATCAGACAATTCTACCATTTCCTTCTCCTTCTCTATATCATATGCCCTATTCAAATATTCCAATGTCATCATTTTAGGTCTTCACCTTCTCTCTGGTTTATCATTGAAAGAAGATGCAACTCTTCTATAAGGTTGGTATTTTAGGAAGAATACCCTCAAACAATCATACATCAACTTCCGTAGGTGGTTGGACCACCTAGCCTTTATAGAAGGTCCACAACATTTACATCCATGATACCCTTTTGTTACAAGACCTGCAATGTCGTCATATATATAGCATGTTAGTGTCAAAAATACAGTTGCACCAAATGAATTATGCCAAATAAAATTATAATTATAAATAAATTGATGAACATTATTAGCTGACAAAACTCTTAGTCTTGGATAATCGTGCATGGTGTATGCACATATGCCATACAATGTAAATGACCTCTCCATTGGGATGGTTATTTATACCTAATATACATGTATCCCTTCCCATAATTTCTTTAATTCATCAATCAGTGGTTGGAGGTAGATATATATTATCTTCACTTGTATTCTACCCAGAACTATAAGAGCCATCATAAGATGTTCATTATTCATGAAAAACCATGGGGGGATATTGTTATTGATGACTACCACTGTCCAAATAAAATAATCATTGTTTTTTATGGAATTCAATTTAAATCCATCCATATCTATTCTCAATTAGAGGTTTTGTATTTCATCCTTAAATTTGTCAAGACATGTATCCTCTATATTATGCATGGCTATTTAATATACTAATATTTACATAAATCCTTATTCACTTTTATGTGATGCATGCCACCCCTGAAACATGTGTAGTTATTTGCAACAAAAGGGCCTTTGAATCCTTGCAATTATAGGTATTCTCCTCAATATATTGTGAGAGATACCATGCTCCTTCCCCTTGTTTTTTAATTTATGGTACTTGTCATGCACACATCATGCAAATATCTCTTTACCCGAATATTCATTTTGTATAAAATACAATCATTTAAAAATGTACATTGTATGATATGTAGTCAACATCGAACATTTTCAACATTTGAGTTTCCTCCGTGCAACTATTGAACAAGCGATAATTACTCGGAAGTACCTTATCTTTGAGTAACCTAGAATTAGTGGGCAATAGAAATGTACATTGTCATTGAGCATGAAAACAATTATCCATTTCCTTCCTTCATCATGTGACAAGATTATTTAAACATTTAGGGGATTTAATGATTAGTTACCTAAAAAATGTCAAGAAACACAAGTCTAATATAACATACATTTCTTTCAAGTTGTATAGTAAAATTATTGTCCCTAGATGGGTAGTCCTTGCAGACATGTATACTCGACCACATAGAGGTGTGGTGGAATTTGATTTCAGGATTTTGTAAAATGTATCTACGAAATTAGCATCATCCCCTAGTTTATTTTAATTTAATGGATCTAACAACATTCCCTCCATGGATTGGGTATCATGCAAGAAAACAACCATACCAACCTCCATATCATTGCCTTCATCCCCAACTTGTGAATAACTAGTCTTACTATCGATATTTTGAATTGGAGACTCGGGACATAGTGGGAATAGAATAGGTGGTTTTTTCAACCATTCTTGGTATGCTTCCTCTCCAAGCTATTTTCATTTAAAAACAATCTCGTGACTTGACATCATAGTGGGGTGAAACAATATATGGTGAAGAGGTCGTTCACCATCAAAATATTGATTGTAAAACTATTAAAAATTTCATTGATAATACTAGTGAAACAATGACTTTAATATGTTCAAACATTATACGAAACACACATGGATTTTTTTTCCAAACAATAAACATGAAACCAACCCCTTTCTAAAACAAATATTGAATTAAGAAATACATTTACATTAGTTTCATTGAAAATCCAAAACTACAATTACTCAATCATCTTTTTCTTACACCCTACGACGTTTTCTACCTAAAAGAGATCCAATTCACTATGTAATATCATTGACCAGGGGTAAAGAATGGCATGTTAGGATTGTTAGGGTAAAGAAGCTCTCCATTTTCATCAAATATTTTCTTGTGATATCTTTCTCATGATAAGATCTTGCAAAATTTTGGGACTAAAAGAATATCTTGAGCATTTGAACTCAATCCTAAAGATTGATCCTAAAAAGTTCAATGAGAAATTATTAAACCACAGTTGCGTACATAACATAAATTCAATGACATAAATAAATGATCAATAAAATATAAAAGTACTATAATCGGCATGAGAGAACTTGAAGGACATCCAAAGATATGGAATGAGCTGAAATATGAAGAATTATCCATTTGATATTCTAATTTCCTTTTTGTTGGAGTTGAGCCAAAACCATCAAATTGGGTAGCATAGAACAATCTAAGTTTAGCAATAAATTCGAATAACTATTACAACTTGACGGTGTGCTTCATCATCTAAATACGCATTGGTGCACATAGATAAAGAAAATACAGTGTTCCATTTAATTCAGAGAAACACTAAAGATTAACCTCCATTATTTCCTCCGCAAAGAAAAACCTCCACAAAATTTAAATGTGGATGTTTGAATTTGCATTGTGTAAATTTAATTTTCTTATAGTGTGTTATTACTTACACACTGCACCGGGGCATAATTAATTACACATTGCACATGTATAGCGCAGTATAAAATAATGTGCGCTTATTATCAATACTTTGAAATTTATTACAAAAATAAATCGGTATGTTATACATACAAAACATAGTGGTGTGTTATGCATGGTATAGAGCATCGGAAATTTGACTTTAAAATAAAAAAGAATCGCACACATTTATCATCAATGCTATGAAATATACAATGAAAAAGTTAGCGGGAATTTGAGTTTTTATTTTTAAAAAAGAAATCCCTATTCATTCTTTTATTTGCTTTCCAAAACTTAGAAAGGATATGTGTGCAACATATCAATAGAGAATCCAGAGTGAGTGGATATCTTTTAAGAGTCAAATTCAAGGGGGATTATTGTAGATCACATAGAAATATACAAAGGCAAAATTGCAGGTATATGATCACATTCTATTAATCATATTAATCATTCTCCTGTTTGATTCAAACAATTTTCAGTTCATTCCCAAATAAAAAAAATGGGTTTCATAGCTACCTTTAGTATTGGAAGCCCTAATTTCCTCATTGGTTTTTTTTTTTTGGGGGGGGGGCATTTATATTTTACATGAGAAATTTGTGTAAAAATAATACATTGGTACGAACTATTGACAAAACGTATTGTTCTGTAAATGATATAACACAAAACAATATTTGTTTTTTCAAAATTGTACAGTACTCATATTTAAAATATACATCGGGGCACTAAAAATAATTTAGGTACCAATCCATTACATTTATTATATGCACCAAGGTTCTAGATATTATTATGCACCATTACCTTTACTATAATCTATCCACCATTTCTTAGTAAAAATAAAGGCCCCCACATCTCACCTCGAATATTAAAAATTTCACTACCCTTTGGTGCACATAGTAAAAGAGACGCCTGTGCATACTAATTATAGAAGCATCGAGGTGAATTCTATATTAAATGCATCAGGTTTTATTATAACTTGATCGCATGTTATCACTATAAATTAAAAGCGAGGCCTACACACCAATCAAGGAGAAACTGGTGTGTAATAGTTATAAACACACCAGGGAATTTTTTATTATATTAATCTCCAAGGTGTTTGTATCATATTAATGCACCAGTGCATTTTTTAGTATCGTAATGCATGGGTGCATGCTTGACAATACAACACCACTACATTTTGACAAGAACAACACAAAAAAAAAACCTTTGTTACAACATATGTCTGCCCAAAGTTTTTAGTTATATGGAACATTCACTAAAACCTCTGCAGTCAATAAAGAAGGTTGTAGTAGAATTTCTTTTTTTCCAAATTTTGTAAGAATAAAAACCTCTTCTATAAGGTGCTCTCCTTATAGTGAACCCTTGAAACAAGGCTTTGATTTAAAATATGACTAGGGGTTGATGTACCACAAGGACACTTACAAGCCCAAGAATTATCCCATTTTGATCATCCATTTTTGTCTGTTTTTCCTTCTATATAATGACCCAAAAGATCCCTTTGTATACAAAATACAGTGTCAAGTTATCAATTAATATCTATTTCAAGTTTATCTACTAGTTTCTTTTAAAGTGGTGCGGTTTGGAAAAATTATGAGGTAATTTGATTAGATGTATAGGTTACTTAAGTAGTACCCTAAGTATGAAATCTAAATTTGTTGATTAATATGTTGTCATATGAGTTATTCATGTTCATTCACCATATTTGGTTTAGTTGTGATTAAAACAAAGTTGTCCCTATCACCATTGAAGGATTATCTTTATCCAAAGCACACCAAGGGAGGACTAGAATCCTTCCTAAAGAAATGAGTACTTTATTAACTTTATGTTGCATACTTTCTTCAATTCGTACATCCCAAGAAGCATTGAGAGGGAATTTGACACCCATTTCATGGCATAGAGCATTAAACATAGCACAATGTGAAGTGCCAATGAAAGTAGTCATGATGGTAAACATTGTGTTCAATAATCTATGTTATGTATTTTTTTTATTAATAAATTCAATGTACATCATTTGTATTCCTTATCCTGCATCCATACTACTACTTGGATCATGGCTTAATTTGCATATTTACATTATATTACATTATTGGGATAAAAAAAGGGGTGTTACATTCCCCTCCACCTTTATGTTTGTACTATCCTCACTGCACATCACCCTATTGGTGTTCATATAAATATACTTTTTACATCAAAAGTCAAAATCGATGAATAGGTATGCTTCCCGCATTACATTTTCTAGACCCCATGTCACGTTCTCAAGGTTGTACCAAGTCCACTTGACCTTTATCTACCCAATGGATTTGTTCGAAAGAACCTTGATTTTCTAGCCCAAGATACGCACTATCTCTATGTGAAAGTCCCCTTCTAGCGCCAAGTAAATCATAGTCCAATCAGTAACATGGTTAAAATCATCTACATGCTTTTTCAATAAAGGTACATAATATACATTATGCACATGTTTGGATTTGGTAAATGCAAGCCTATATGCAATTGGACCTATCCTATCGAGTATCCTAAATGGTTCACAATAGTTGGTTGCAAACTTGGTGCAGCTTCCCAACATGAGTGAACTTCTCTTTGGTTTTACTTTCAAGAAAACATGTTCTCCCAATTGAATTCTCTAGGTACTCTACCCTTGTCTAGATCAAAAAGAAATCGGTCATGGGATTCCTTCAAAGTCCATTTGATTTTAAAGATTTATTCTTCCATCTCCTTGAGCACATTAGGCCCAAACATTACTCTATTTATTCGATTGTCGCAACTAACTAGAGTATTACACTTTCTTCGATATGATGGTTCAAATGGGTTCATTTTCAATGATGCATAATACCCATTTTTATGTGCAAATTCTACTAAATCAAAATACTCTTCCCATTTAGATGGCTTTCCCACCAAATACATTCTCAACATATCTTCAATTACTTGGTTGACCTTTTTGTTTTTCTATCCTACCTGTACTAAAATTTAAAATTTAAATTTATTTTGAATCTTTTAAATAATATTTTCAAAAATTTGAAGTAAATTTCAAACCTCAATATAAAACAATTGGATTAAGTACTCTATGTAACATTGCAATTTCTTTCATGTAAATTTCTACAATGTTCTCTAACTTATGTGTTAGTTTCACTAGGATAAATGGGCAGCCTCACTAAGCCACTACCATGATGGATTAATGCTACTTAACTCTTATGAACAGCTTTTTCTTCACACCATCCTTCCAAATGGATGGCGGAACAGTTTTTATATCTCTAAGCATTATTCTTGGTCACAATTTTCATTACACATCATGTTGAAAATTATATTTAAGCTTGTTTTCTATCCCCATTTGTTCTTCCTTTGGTTTTCTAGACTTTTGTTTGAATGGCATTATCTATATGTTTCCATTCACTAAATCAAACGGAAAGCACCAAACTGCTCACAACTCTTATTTTGATAATAAAAAAGATTTTATGAATAATATTTTACATAAAAATGATTTTCTATAGTCTCATATATTGATTAGGCGAATATTTTACATGAACATGATATTTTGATAATAAAAAAGATTTTATAAATAATATTTTACATGAAAATGATTTGCTATAGTGTCATATCTTGAGTAGGCAACTTGTTGCCAATCATGTGTATGAAATTCTTAGTTATTACTCTTTTCAGATAAAATGTAAAACAGCTAGAGACTAGAGACACGAACATAAGTACATTATCAAATCCCTTTCTAATTGATTTTTATAATATGCTTTAAAGGCTAAAAATAATGAAATGTCAAATAATCATTATTGGGAGCTGATTTTTATAATATACTTTAAAGGCTAAAAATAATGAAATATCAAATTATCATTATTGAGAGCTGATTTTTAAAATATGCTTTAAAGGCTAAAATAATGAAATATCAAATAATAAACTCTACTTACGATCATGGTGTTTTAATTCAAGTACTTAATATACACTTGGAAAACTCATGCGTTGAACGTTTCGACTGTTTTTTCTTTCACTTTCATAATGAAAATTATGATGTACTATTCCAACAAGATATCTGTGAGTTGTCAGTAAAAGAATCTGTACAAAATCATTCTCTCTTTTTCTCTTTCTTATTTATGGATAACTCAATCTCTGTAATTACCTCGAAAGGTACATTGATTGACAATGAGCACAATTAATCACCTTTTAATGTAAAATTTTAATTTGATGGCTAATAATTGAAGATGCTGGCATATTCTTAGTCATCCTCTCAAATCAATAAATGTGATTTTCTCTTCATAACTTCCTTGTATTTTTGAATGTATCCGTTAACCTGTTTACCTTTTAACATTTCCCTAATCATATTAAGAAATTACTGTAGCACTATATGAACTATATGATTGCCACGTTTAAATGATTAAACTTTGGATTTAGCACATTGGCTATAGACGCTCATTTTCTGGTTATGCGTTTCATTTTCTAGCTATGCGTTTCATTTTCTGTCCCCGCCTTTTGGCATTCATCAGCCACGATTTTGAATAGCTGTGCTAATTTTTACTACGTTCCGTTCGGTGTTATTGGTCTACTTTTTTTTTGTCTCTGTGTTTTGGTAGTTTAGTGTTGTCGGTTGTTTCCCATGAAGAAGTTTTATTATATTTGTAGTGTAATGAAATTCCTTTGTTTCAAATTATTTTTTGTTCTTATCATAGTTGCGATCGTGTCTAGTAGGTCGTCCAGTACAGAATCCTCCTGTAGTCATCTGACTAAGAAAAAGAAAATCCAAACACGTTCGTGCTGGTCTTCATATGTCCAACATAAAAAAAATAGTGTAGCTATGCGAATGTCAACCTTCATGGGTTTCGTGGGCAGTCTAACCATTTATGAAAACTGTGGACAAAATATCCTCTTTTGAACCAAAAAAATTAAAGAAGATAAGTATGATTTTGGCAACGAGGATGAGGGGAATGATTAGCTCAGAATCTGGTGTCCTCTCGCATGACCATTCTCTTAGTTTAGGTTGAGTTATTTTGTTTTTTCGGACTCTTTCTATTGCATGGTTTGTTTTATTTTAGGTGTATGTTTCCTTTTTCTATTTCTCAACCCCTCTTAGAACCTGCGTGGCCCGCTAGTTTTGGTAAAATATCTTTTTATATTCCCTAAAAGTGACATGTTACAAATTGCTATTTATTTATGTTACAATTTAATAGAAGTTATATTACATCTTATAATAATAGTTTATAATTATCATATAATAAATGTTTAGTATAAAAAAATTATTGTTGCAAAAGAAAGAGAAATTATAAAATTGGATTCATCTTAGGATGGTTTTGGATCTAGTAGTCAAACTTGAATAAGTGACAATTTTGTTACTTCTAAATATTTTATGTTTATGCTTTCATGAATCTCATGAAATTTGGATATTTAAGTGAAAGTTATAGTGAAATTACTAAAACCCATTGTTTAAGCTTGAATAAGTGACAATTTTGTGACTTCTAAATATGTCATGTTTATGTTCCCAAGAATCTCATACAATTTGGATATTTAAGTGAAAGTTGTCGTGGAATTACTCGAAACCCATTGTTTTTCTAATTTTAGAGGAGTAAACTTGTACTAACTATCACTTTGACAATGTTCCTCCAATATCTCTAACTTTTGGACCTAAAACACTTGGTCTATATTTTGTCCAACGTTAGAAGTCACACTTAAATTGGACTTTGAAATGATAAGATATGAATATTTTATTTAAACCACTTATTTGAACCTTCTTTGAAAAGTAAACAAAAACCTTAACTTGTACTTCCTCTAGTGAAAGTTTCCTACATATTTCACTTACTCTTTTGTCAAAAAGAAATTGCATGTAATGGAAATTATCCAAAATACATATTTCACTTACTCTTTTGTCATAAAAATTTGCATGCAATGGAAATTATCCAAAATAAAGAGTACAATGGAAATATGGCTCATTTCAATAAGCCAAACCATTGACTATCCATTATGATATTGAATTTTATGTACTAAATAAGAATAAAAAAGACAAAATTTAGTAATGTGATGTCTAAATGAAGTGAAATTGTAAATGAATAAGATGTATCTTATGGGAGATATCCCATTCATAACATAATATTATTATTCAAATGAGTATCATTGATGTATGTATAGGAGAGAAAGAGAACTAATTTGTATTTAAAAAAAATGTTTTTTCAAAAACTATCTTTAGTTGCTAAAACGTTCATTTTTTTTAGTTAGTGAACTAAAATGGATCATTATATAATTTGTAATTTTATTTGGTACTTTCTAAGTGGAAAAATTTGATGTGTGCACTTATAGGGCCCATTTTAGGTGCAGTGTCACTTTGGTGATTTGGGGTCCAAAACTTTCTATAGCTTGGTTGAGGCCTTAAACATTCATTTTGGGGTCAAAACTTTGCATACAAAGTTGATATCCTCTCTAAATTGTTCTACACATAGAGGTATTTCCATCAATGCAAAGATCATGTCAATTGTTAGGAACCAAATATCAATATAGCATAGAAAAACCTCATAATAAGAACTCAACGCCTAGAAAAAGAGAGAAATTCAAATAATAAGCCGCTTCGAGGGGGCAACCTCCTTCTTCCCACATAAAATTTTCAAATACCAGATGATTCCAAATGAAAATGTCTCCTTGGTATATATAGGAGACTAGGAGTTATAATTACAACTAATGGACTAAAGCCGACACAAATAAAATAACATTACTAATGTAATATGCCCCAAATAAGGGGCAATGAGCCACTATTTAGGGCTTAACATGCCCCTCCCCTTCAGACAAGTGTTGTCTGCAAAGCTTGAGTAACTCTGGATGCTTCTGTATAAAAGACTCATCTTCCCAAGTGGAATCTTCAAGTTTCCTCCATTTAGTGAGATACTATGAAAAGGATGTATTCCTCAGCTGGTGAATTCTTGTGTCAGTGATGGCTTCAGGCTCCAATATGATTTTTCCTTCCTCGTCAAGTTATGGAAATATAGTTTGAACTGGGATCTTGTCACCTATAACCTTCTTTAAGCATGAAACATGGAAAATTGGGTGTACTCGTGAAGATGCAGGCAACACCAATTTGTATGCCATAGTGCCAATATTTTGCAGCACCTTATAAGGGCCATAGTACTTTGGTGATAATTTATTATCCTTCTTGGCTTGCTTGAGGGACATCTATTTGTATGGTTGTAGTCTTAAAAACACCCAATCCCCTACTCAAAACTTATTTCACTACGATGTTGATATGCTTGTTGTTTCATGTGATTATGTGCCATGGTTAGGTTGTCCTTTAATATTTGGAGAACTTCGTGTTGATGCTCGATGTCATCTTACACTACTTAAACCTTATATTTTTCTTTTAGAGAAGAAGTGATGGAAGGAGGGTGGTATCCATAGAGTGCCATAAATGGTGTCATTTTTGTTGCAGTATGAAAGGAAGTGTTATACCACCATTCTGTCAAGGGTAACCATTTGAACCATTGTGTTTGTTTATCAGAGACAAAGCAACGAAGGTAGCCTTCCAAACATTTGTTCACTATCTCAATTTTTCCATCAGATTGAGGATGATAGCCTGAGCTATGAGCCAATTGAGTACCCAAACAAGAAAATAATTATGTCCAAAAATGTCCAGTGAAGATCGGATCTCTGTCACTTACAATAATCTTTGGGTTGCCATGTAGATTTTGAACTGTCTCCATGAATGCGGTGGAAACTGTACTGGCTTTGAAGGGATGAGAGAGTGCACAAAAGTGTATGTACTTTGTCAGTCTATCAATAATCACCATGATGACACTCTTTCCTTCATACTTTGATAACCGTATGATGAAATCCATGGAAACCTCCTCCGGACACTGACTTGGGATGGATAATGGTTGTAAAAGACCTGGGTTCTTAACTTTTTTCACCTTATTTTGTTGGCAAACCAAAAATTCTACCACAAAACTTTGAACATTAGTATTAAGGCCATCCCAAAAAAAACATTCTTGACCCTATGGTAGGTTTTCATAAATCCTGAGTGCCCTCCTACTGGAGAGGTGTGCAATTCCAATAGTACCTTTTGTTTGAGTTGGAAGTTCTTACATAAATATAAGAAATCTTTGTACCATAGTGAATCACTTTTCCATGTAAATGTATCTGATGCACTGGAATCTTGTTGCAACCTTTGAATGAGTCCACACTTTTTTTTCATTCTTCCATTCATCCATTGCTTCTATTATCCAATAGGGTTAGATGATCGAGATAGCACAGAGAAAGGCCTCAACATTTTAATCATTTCTTGAGAGTGCATCTGCCACAACATTTTTCTTCCCTTTTTTATAGACAATTTCAAAATAGTAACCCAGTATCTTGGTTACCCATTTTTGTTGTTCTTCTGAAGATAGTATTTGTTCCAAGAAGCATTTAAGACTATCATGATCTATTTTGACCTTGAAGTGCCTACCTATTAGGTAAGGACACCATTTCTTCAATGCATGTAGTATTGCCATCATTTCCTTCTCATAAATGGGTTTGTGTAATTCCTTTCCCTTGAGTGGTCGACTTTCAAAATCCAGGGGCCTTCCTTCTTGCATTAGGATAGCACCAATTCCATTTCTTGAGGCATCACATTCCACAATAAAGGTTTTTGTGAAGTCTAGAGTGGTCAAGACATGAGATTTTCACATCACCTATTTAAGTTGTTCAAAAGATTTAGTTTCCTCTGGAGTCCATGAAAATTCATCCTTCTTAGTTAGTGTCATTAAAGGTGTTTCTATTCTTCCATAATGTCGAACAAACTTCCAGTAGTAACCTGTCAAACCCAAAAATCCTCTAATATTCTTCAATGTTTTGGGAATCGACAGTCCATCATGGACTTAATCTTGTTAGGGTCTACCTTGACACCTTCATGACATACAATATCACCCAAATACTCTACCTCCTTCAGTCCAAAGAAACATTTGGATGGTTTGGAATATAGTTGTTGCTCCTTTAGTAGTTGTATAACCTTGTCAACATGTCGCACATGATCCTCCCAAGACTTGCTATAGATTAGTATATCATAAAAAAATA
The DNA here is from genome assembly GCA_009831015.1 of Picea engelmannii. Lineage (NCBI taxonomy): Eukaryota > Viridiplantae > Streptophyta > Pinopsida > Pinales > Pinaceae > Picea > Picea engelmannii. The sequence continues at coordinate 691,590 of ML785419.1, forward strand.
CTAACACAAATTTTTGAAGGAATGGCTTGAAAATGGAATTCATTAACCCTTGGAATGTGGAAGATGCATTTGTAAGGACAAAAGGTATGACCAAAAATTCATAATGGCCTTCATGAGTTCAGAATGTTGTTTTTGGGATATCTTATTCCTTCATTATAATCTGATGATACCCTCAACGATGATACAACTTTGTGAAATAGATTGCTCCATCTAGTTCATCTAGAAATTCATCAATGACGGGAATGGGAAACTTATCTTTAATAGTGATCTTGTCGAGCTCTCTATAATTTGGACACATACACCATGAGCCATCTTTCTTGAATACCATTACCACAAGTGCAGAGTAAGAACTTTGGCTAGGTTTAATAATTCCAGCCTCTAACATTTCTTCAACCATGCGCTCAATTTCAATCTTCTGGGAATAAGGGCATCTGTATGGCTTGGTGTTAGGAGGAACACTCCTAGGAGTTAGGTGAATATCATGACCATGATTTCGAGTGGGTGGAAGACCTTTGGGAATATATTTAAATACTTTGGAATACTTATCAATGATCCCTTGGAGATCTAGAGGAATAGATGGCTTAGATGTTTGAACATATAGTGATCATAGTTGTTAAATAACACATTGATTCCCCTTTTTCAATAATTTTGTCATGCCATTAGATCTTATCACCTTACCGAGTTTCCCTGTGATACCTATTAACTCAATTTATTTTCCTTCCAATGAAAATTTCATGAAAAGTTCTTGAAAATTAAAATCCATTGTTCCTAATGATTGTACCCATTGGATTCCTAGTACAACATCAACACCACCCATGGGTATATCAATCATTCGAATATTCATTACATATTCTCCCATATTAAGATTGATCTTATTGCATTTTTGTGAGCAATTGATAGTTCCTCCATCTGCAATCATTACTTGAAACTCTAGCGCTGGATATACAAAGAAATTGAGAGCTTTGGCTAATTTATAGTGAATGAAATTATGACTACTGCCATAATCAATTAGGACTATTACCTTTTTATTTTTGATATATCCTTCGATCTTGAGGGTTTGAGGAGTGCTAATTCTATCCAATGCATTGCATGATATCGTGGGAGTAAACTCTTCAGACAAAATTGCTTCTACATTTTCATCTTGAGATGGTTCTTGTTCTTGTTTTTGTTCTTCTTCGTCTTCACAATCTATGTAGAATAATTTCTTCTCACCACACTTATGTCCCTTACTATACTTGTCGTCACAATTAAATCATAAACCTTTTTTCTTTTATTTCCTCCAATTGTTGAGGTGTCAACCTTGTAGGTTGAGGTGTTTTAGAAGAAGGAGCATTATTCTCTCTATAGATGTTAGGATTGGTCCTTCTAGTAGCCATAGCCATATTTTTACATTCAACATTTCTTGCCACCCTAAATGCATTCTCCAATTATTTGGGTTCCCAAAGGTGACAATCATGTTGAATTCTATCTTTTAAAGTTCCTATGAATACATCAATCAAGTGTTGATCTGGAATAACTTTTACCTTTATATTCAATCTTTGGAAGCTCTCAATGTGCTCTGTAACTGAACCCTTTTTCTTGAGATTTATCAATTGGCTAAAGAAGGTATTTCTCCTTGTATCCTCATATTGTGCTCTCATTTATTCTGTGAAAAGTGTCCAAGTGACGAGTGATTTGCGAGAACAAAGCCATCGATACCATACAAATTGATTAGGTTCTAAATATAAAGAAGCAATTCATACCTTTTGTGTATGTGACACATTATGTAGATCAAAGAATTTCTCCATTTGAAGTATCCATGTGATTGAGTCCTTGCCATAAAAATTCCTCATATCGATCTTAGGAACGTGGTTGGTCTTCAACCCAAAGTTGGAGTTTCTCCATTCTTGATTCACCTTCCTTATGTCCTCATCATGAATTTCATGGGATACATTTTCAGTTTCAAGTGTCCTCTCTATTAGGAAATTTTTCAATCCTTCCATGATCTCCCATTTTAAACCATCCATCTTAGTATTTATTGCCTCCAACTTAGATTTCATTGAATCCATCATCTCATGTAGTTCATATTTTGTTATTGTCTTCTTTTGTAAATCATTTATGTCCCTACGCATTTCTTCACCTTCATCAAGATTCCAAGTAGGATTGTGTGACATCCCCAAAAATAAAGAAATTAAAAATATATTTTAAAATCTAAAATTGTTGGAAATTTATTTCTGTTTTTAGTAAATTCGAAATTGGAAATTTTTTTCCATTTATGGAAATTCCGAATTTCAAATTTTATAATTGTAATAAATGATTTTGACTGTTGGGCAGAGATCTGATTTGTCCCAACTAGCTACTTGACTATGACACTTGTATGAAAAAGAAAAAAATAGAATATTTTTATATTGATTGCAGGAGGACAAATGGAACAACCATGTTAAATTTAGCTGACCATGACTCCATGAGTGGGGAACACATTGGAATTAACTCTGGGTTGATTGTTACAAGTGGAAAATCGGTGATTTGGCCAATTGCAACCCCTGAAAATCAGGGATTTAAAAAGATGCAAAAATTCCCCAAGGGAGGGAAAAAGTCCTAGGCAAACTAATAAAGAGCATATGTGAGGAGGCAGGACACTGCCAAGTATGCTGGGGAAAGAAGAATACAAAATTTTGTTCTGGTTTTTATGAGAACTACTGTGTGAGTGTGAGGCAAGAAGGATACTGCGGGAATTCGAAGGACATTGATGGAGAGGATATTTCAATTCGCCCTCATGGACTCATGGTTAGGCTAGGGGGTGAATCAGGCAAGTAGATTGGCTGCCCTATTCTATGGTTGGGAGGAACGTGATTGTTCCCTTTGTCTTCCTGTAAATTTGGTTCAGATATGTAACTCTACCTTATCCTAGTCAAATGTTATGTGTTGTAATCTGTTTACTTCTATGTATGAATTTTCTGGTTGAATGTTGTGGGGAAAGATCTAGCATTTTACTTCATAGTTATTGGCTAGAAATGGACCCTTTTATTTAGATGTGTTGTTGAGTAATTACTAAGATATTGGAATGTACCAAACAACGAAATGAATTCTGTAGTAGTTACAAACCCCATAAAAGACTGGATTCCAATTTTCTGTTATCTTCTTAGTTAATTCTATCAAGTAAAATGACATAAGACTGTTGCATAAATACTAGAAGCCACGCGCACCAATAGCGGTGGCGGATTTATTTTCCTATGGATGCTTATAGTATAAAATGAGCCTCCTCGAATGAGTGTACCATTCATAATCAAACAAATATACCCTACAACATCAAAGTACTAGTCGATATACATGTAAACCTGTATAGTTATTTTTATGAACCGATATATATAGATATACATTGTAATGGGCATTCTGCGATAGTGGAGTAATGACGCTAGAGTAAATTGTCTACGTCAGAATCCTGAAATACTAAGCGGATAGATAATCTTATAAGTAGGAAACTTTTATTCCAAAGAAAATGGAAAAACTCCACGGATCCCATTACAGGAAGGCTATATACATATATTTAATTCAAGATGGATATAACAGTAAGTTAGGAATGACTCTGTTAATCAAAAACTTACCTACAGTGTAAACCACAATTTTCTGTCGTAATAACCATGCTACCTATTTTGTGGTGAGTCGACCTATAGAGGCTTATTCAATAATGGTAATAGAAATAGAAGGTAAATAGTGCATGATGCATAAATCCAAAACGAATAACGATGCCATCTAACTTTCTGGTGAATAGACCTATAAGGGCTTATACAATGATGATAATAGAAAACAAAAGGTAAATAGTACATGATGCGTAAATCCAAAATTAATAATGAAGCTATCTATTCTCTCGTAAGCAGACCATTAAAGGCTTATTCAGCAATGATAACTGAAACAGAAGGTAAATAGCTTGAGATGCGTAAGCCTGAAAACTATTTTTTTTTTACATCAAAATTAAGTATAAATGAAATCTGGGAATCATCGCACATCTTTCTGGGAAAGAACAAAACCCTTAAGCGTATCTCTATGCATGGTCAAATCATTTCGGGAAAGGGATTGTACAATCAATAATAAGATTCAATTATGGGAACAAAAATAGATAGAATAGCTCAGGAAAGAATTTGAATCTGTAGTACCCAAACCATCCTCAAAATATATAGAGGAGAGTACTTTAGAAATCCCGGATCCACAACAAATTAACACACAATATATAATGAGCAAATTACTTAATAGAACGTCTGTCTAGTTATCAAAGTCCAACCAGGCGCACGCTGTGCAGGTGGTTCTATATGCCAAAATTATTTATACAAATCAGGGCGTACCCCATATCAACTATCACAGAACTTGGAATTAAGAATCCTCAGACATTAGGAATGGAACAGAGCCTGGACCAGCGGTGTATGTAATCTCAAAAATAACTTAGATACTGTGTTTGAACCCGAATACCTTTTGTAGGAGTGAAGAGGGTGTCCCCATGCTTCGGCATGTCCACACCTGCAAAAATTAATGAGAAGCATTATAACATAACCAACAGGATTATATGTTTAAGTTACAGAACAAAAAGTAACTAGAAAGGGGGTTGTTGAATACTTAACTAAAAAAGAGGATTTGTGCCTTCTCCCATCGCGCTACACCTCCCGGACCGAATGGGGGAAGAGGAGTTCGTGCCACCCTAATGGGTACCCTCGCACATCAAGGGCCCATCATTAGTAATAGATACCAGTGCCTAATCCAAAGAATTTTTGTAGGAATAAAAAAATGAAAGGAATATAATGAACATGGTAAATATAAAACCCTTGTAACATTCAAACACGAACAGAAAGGATTAAACACTTTCAGACTTTGGAAACTTCGCTTCTAATCAATGATACTAGAGAACACTATAGTCAAACACACAAGATCATTGACGTGCCAAAGGACTAACCAATGGAGGAAACCAGGTCCAATAACAAGGGTTAAACCAAAATGAATATTTCGAGTGCACTTTTATAACAGATTTCGTGATACGAGGAATGGCTCGGTATCGATAGGATGAATGGTGCAGTCACAGGGGAAACTATGATAAGACCCAAAACCTTGCCAAGAGAACCTGACTCCCTTTTTACCACAGTACCCTGGAAGTAAGATGAGGATACTATCGAGGAATAATCAAGAACAGAGAGGTATGCAGAGACCTACATACGAGGCAGAATGATTCAAACACGTAAATAAAAGAATATCCAAAGGTAAACTTACCGCACAGAGCTGTTGTCGAGAAGCACCACCCAGAATCTCCACCCATCTACCACAGGAGCTAGGACCATGTACTCTTGGCCACGATGCTAAAGCCAAACAAAGGAATGGTCTGTAACGTCTCCCCCTCCTTCACAAAAACCATAACCAGACTGAAAACAAAAATAGATTGAGACGGTGCTTCCTCACTTACCAAACCAAAACCAGAATGACAGTGAAAGTACGGGAGTAACCTCCGAATGGAGTAAAGGGGAGGACGTTTTGTACTTGGACCATGTGATCATAGGGAAAGTGTCAATATCTCCATAGGGAACGCCAGTCGAGCTCTGAATTGAATAGACATATCCCAGGCACTTTAAATGTGCAGACAGGCCTTTAAGGCACAAAGGTTTCCACCTATATCGGTTGCTAAGAGTATTAATGGTGAGGTAATCGGTTGGCTTTCTTACTGCACCGTTATATGTTGAACCCAACTACCTTTCATTAAACACCCGAGGTGGATATCCCTTGTCGTTAAATAACGAGTAGTTTGTTAGTACGACCATAACCATAACCTTCACAAGTTAATCCTCTGCACACTTTATTTTCAAGGTGCAAGTTTAATGTCTGAGGTTATACCCATTATAGCCTTTGTTTTTGAATAGTGTTAACTTCTCCATGTTGCTCTTATAACAATATATACATATATCGGATTGAGCATCATAAGGCCTTACATCTCTAACCATGCAATGTATGATAGTGTCTCTAAGTAGCTACTTCTCCATATCATAAAGTGGCTTTGGAAATGAAACAACAGATAATAATAAGTTGCCATGAAATGACATGTCCCTAGTTATGGACCTATGGTCGTATACAACACAATACTGAAATAGGAAGCGGTGACTTTATGTTAAATAGGATAGAGGAGTGAAAGGCAATAAGACTGATGTACTTTAGGGTTGACAAGTGACTGAAAGGCCTCAAGGACACAAAACCAACTCAACGTCCCCATTTAAAAAAAACACTATGTAAATTTTGAGGTTCATTATAGATTGTATGGAGGCTTATTTGGTGTAGAAGTTCCCTTTTTTGGTGGCATGTTGGCCAAGTATCACTTTAAACCTTGATTTTGAGGTGGTTCTGCTAGACAATCTTCCTTTTATTGTATCTCCAAAATTTCAGCCCTTCTAAGTATGATTTTTTTTTTTGTAGGTCTCTGATATTTCTTCTCTGCAATTACATAGGTCTGATCAAAATTGGATTTGTCAAGTAGAATTTACGGTAACTTCCCCACAACTTGCTGATTTTTGGCCTTTCCATCAAATATCACTTGTATAGCATGCCCCACACAAAATGATTGATATAAAATACTGAAACTCGTACCCAAACTACTACGGGTTGTCCACTATCCAATGCAACTAGTCTCACTCTATTTGGATACTCTAGGAATAAGTTATGAATTTTTTACCCGGAACACCTACTTGAGACTAGTCAGATACCCTATCTTCCATAGGGTGTACATACAAATTTAAGATGACCCGGAAGATGAAATTGTTACCACGGATATCTTACTAATTTTGGTGAATATATCCATAATTGAGGGTCTGAAATATTACAGAAAGAATTTTATAGTGAAAATTCTGCAATGACTCAATTCATGAAGATTCCATAACCCTATCTTACAAAGGTTGTAAATCCAAAAGTATAAGGCCTCAGGAGATGAAATTTTAACCCAACGTACCTTGATCCATCTACTAAATATCCTCCAATCTGTTCCTTCTAAATGGTTGTAGAAAAAACATTATAGTGAAAATGCCAAGGTGTCTCAGATGTAGCAGTGAAACCCCAAGACCTTGAGCTCTAATACCATATGTTAGGAACCAAATATCAATATAGCATAGAAAAACCTCAAAATAAGTACTCAATGCCTTGGAAAAGAGATAAATTCAGATAATAAGCCTCTTCGAGGGGGCAACCTCCTTATTCCCGCATAAAATGTCCAAATACCAGATGATTCCAAATGAAAATGTCTCATTGGTATATATAGGAGACTAGGAGGTATAATTACAATTAATGGACTAAATCCAACATAAATAAAATAACATTACTAATGTAATATGCCCCAATTAAGGGGTAATGAGCCTCTATTTAGGGTTTAACATCAATTAGAGTTCATATGTAGAGGTTGTCCCTCCCACAACTTGATCTATCATGTTGACCACCATGATACTGAGTGAAGGCCACATAAGGTCACATTCCTCATATTTGTGGAGTTAATCATGTGTGGACCTTCAAGAATATTCTACAAGGTCCAAAACCTTCACCCTAATTGGGGGATGAGGCATGAAAAAACCACGACACTAACCCTAAATGGCCATCAAAACATGTTAAATTCTAGGGCATTATCAAATGAAGGGGGTCCATGGTCATTGTTGAATGCATTATTAATTTTTCATATTTCAAAAAAGCATTTGGGAGTGGAATTATGGAGAGAAAAAATGAATTAGAATATCTTTTAGTAGCTATACTAGCTACAATGTCCATGGAAACTCCATAATGAGTGCCCTTTCTTTGTATTTCCATTTTCTAACTAAGAAGAACAGAAAAGAACATAGGCTTCACCTTTTATCTAGGTTTTTAATGTATTTGGTTTTGGAAGAGTACATCTTATGTTAATTATGTGTATGGTGTGTTATTTCCTTTACTTCTTTCATTTCAATTTTAGATATTTCAATATTTCATGCACTAAGCTAGTAAAATTAAATATGAATATTAAGTAAAACACTACATAATAATGGATTTCATGAACTTGTAATATATGTTGTGAATAACTATTCTAGCAGAATATCCATGACAATTTATAGATCATATTGGTATCAAAGTAACCTTCTTTATGGCTTTCTGGGAAGTTGAAGGATCCAAGTTTTAGTGTAAGAAATAATTCTCAAAACCCTACCTATAGTAGATGTGTATAGAAATAACAATCCATGATGTGAGTGGACGAAATATTTTCAAAGTTGGAAGGACAATTCGTTGAGATATCTTGCAACATTACCATCTTCTTACCATCTTCATGACATCTATAGCTAATAATTTTGGACCTTTTGTATAGTTTGGTAGCCCTAACTTAAAGCACAACTTAGATGGAAAATATATAGACAACAAAGACCTAGAAAACAAGTTTAAAAAAGAGCTAGAGAAAGAATTACAATAGCTAACTCATACATGTCTTGTGTGTTAGTATTTAGTTAGATAATTTGTTATTGTATTGTTTATTGTCAAGTAGAGAATGCTTCTATACGAACAACTTTTTTGAGTGGTTTTAGGATGTTGTTGGATGAGATATAAATTAGCTTTTAGTTTAGTATGTGGTTGAGATATTCTCTCCACTAGTTATGATTTTGATAAGGTAGCATTTCTATCTTAAAAAAATACTTCATCTATTTATATTTGTACAATTATATTGATGAGGCAGTAGAATCAACATAGTTTTGTTGTGGAAACACTCTTCTCTTATTTTGTGATATAATATTATTTTCCAATATAGTATTAGAGCCAATCAGTTTATGAAGTGAGAGGATTTCGTGAGGAGGTATTCTCCAAGAAATCCTCCACGACTGAAGATGATAGGAGTCAAAGAAATGTAATCAAGTCCTTAAAGTAACATTAGGATAGAGAGTAAGCTAGGTGTGATATTGAGAATGTCATGTGAGTATTGCAGGTGAAATTGAATTGTGAAGGAGGAGTAAGCTCTTTGTGTATGTTTGGTGAGTAAGGAGGACTAGAATCTTGTTCCATGAAACTCTAAGTAGAGTGGCCCACAAGAAAGAAAATAATTTGTTCAACTTTGCTTGAGTGTTGGTTTGTGTTATTGGTGCTAGGAAAGAGAAATTTGTCAAGAAATAAAAGAACAACATTAAAGAGAGTGTAGCACATTATTTTATTCCTTGGGGACAACTAGATCTTATCCATTTCCAATTTCCATCCACATATAGTAGTTGGAGAATCCCATACTCGATATTGAGATGGAAGCATCATGTCGCATGCAAAAAATAAATGTGTTTTGTGCAAATTTCTTACAACAACCACCAAGAAGAGAATCTTGGTGGATTTGTGGATGAACAAATGATATGTTGATCTAACACTACCAAGGAAATGCATGACAGAAATCACGAAGCCACCTATTGCCTCTGTGTGTAGCATGGAAGATGGGAAAGCCAGACATTGTGATATTGTCTCAGTGTCGAGATCGCATCAAGAAGGGACACTCAGAATCAGATCGGATTTGTTTTGATCAGCTTTGATTTGTTTTTCTTGAAACGTGCTCTTAGATGGGATCGTTTTTCCAATTCTATCTTCAGTATAGCCTTGTGTATCTCATCAAAGGAGTCGAAAGTCGGACATCCTCCATGAGGAATGAAACCCTCAGATCCATCGATAAAGAGAAAAGTGGTGGTAGTGGTAGAGGTGGTGTCATTGCCAACAAATGGAGCAAACGTCCAGTTAAGATATTATCAGGATTGAGAGAGGATGCAAAAGATTTTATTCTAGTAATACCATTCCATTAACATAGAATATGGTGAACTATGTTCACAAATGTGGAGGCACTATTCTTGGAACTTCAAAGGGGTTTCCACGAGACATAAAAAGTAGTTGATCGCATTCAAGACCACAGAATTAATTAATTTTATACAAGTGGAGGGGATGGAACCCAAAGAGCAGAAATTGTTGTTGATGAGGAAGTTTGGAAGCATGGTTTACAATTTTTAGTTGTGGGAATCCCGAAAGCTATTGACAATGATATTGCATACATTAATAATTCTTTTTGTTTTGACATGGCTATAGAGGAATCCCAACGGGCTATAAATGCAACAAAATGTATAAATATCTAGAGGAATTTATGGAAGATCTGAAATATGTGCTTTGAGTGATCCTTAAGGCACACATAAGGTATTCAACACAGGGAATAATTTTCCGTTTTGCAAAACCTTGTACAAGGAAGGAGTAATCTTATGACTAAGTCAATGTCCACGGCACAAAGAATTTAATTAGAAGTATTTGTTGCTATAAAAATGTGGATCCAAGACTTTTCGCACCTAGATATAAATCCTCATTGATATTTTTTCCCATAAACAATGTATAAATATAGTATGTTAGAGTCAACTTCCTACAGATGATTGTAGCTGTGAAGTTTGTATCACCATGACTAGATTATGTAGCCTTTTCATGTATGTTATTTGGAACAAATTTGGCTTCAAAAATAATATTTGTTGATGGGTGGATTGTGATACTTGTTCCCACTGTTTTTGCAATTTGTGTAGGGCAAATAAGCATGGGTGAAAATATTAACGACGGTCCATATTCATTCGAAATTATATTCATGTGCACGGATTGTAAGAGGACATCGAAACTATTAAGGTGGGTGAAGGATGTGTTTCATCATTGTGCATTTGAATAGGATAGGGAATCCCTTGTGAAGGAATTTATCGTAATTCCAAAAACATCGAGAGGAAAGAAATCAACCTCATAGTGAAGAGAAAGATGGTCCACATGTAACATGAGCCAACTAGGAAGAGTAAATGCATAGTGTTCCAAGTATACATGTTTTTATTGCACTAATATCAATACATATGGGGAAATTTTGTGATGGAAGGATCTATGAAATAAATTTTAGCTAGTGATCCATGTGAAACATAGAATGTAGCATGGCTCTTGGTTGTAGGTGCTTGATGTAGGAGTTCCATGGTGGAGGAAGGAAACTTTAGTTAAAGGAAAGTTGAAGCAAAATGTGCCAAATTTCTTTCTTTGTGGGCATATGGGCATTCAATACAAACATGCAAGGATGCCAAAATAATATTTTTGGTCAAAATTTGAATAAGAGAAGAATTATGTGTATGTGGGGTAGCATTCAATAATTGGAGTAGCTAATTAATTATCATAACTTGATTGATCTAGTTCTAATAAGTATTGTACAATGTGTTTCTATGACATGTATGGTCTTTAGCAGAAGGACACCTGATTCTAAAAGAATTAGATTGTTAGTTCAATCATGATGAAAAAATCAAGAAGAGGCTTACTTTTCTTCACTTTTCACTGCAATTTGGAGTTGTTGGTTCTCCATGGGAATATACCGAGAGGCTATGGAATTGCCTCGATAACTTTGGGGTACATGATCAGTGTTACCCAACACCCTAAGTTCAAAGTGAAGGTCAAAGGTTTCTAATTTTATGGTAAGAGTTCACTTAGAGGTCATCAAGGATTGAGTCAGGGTGCAATGAATGTGTCTTTTATGATGTGATTGGTCACATGGAAAAAAAATGGTTTTCATATAGCATGATGGATTACTGGTGTTTATTTGAGGGACATAAAATGCTATAAGGACTTAAATACATATAGGGAAGGGACATGGTACAATGTCTTCTTATGTTTTTTTACTAAGTCGTAAATGAGAGGGGTGTAAGAGGGAGTACTCCAGATAGGGAATAGCTGTCAGTTGCAAAGAAGGAGTGAAAACTTTGTAGCTCTCAAGAAGTGGTCTATGATGGGAAGTAACATTGAGTCACCTAACTTAATGTTGCAAGGTTTTGTCCATATTGGAATTATGCACTCCATTATTGGACAAGATTGTTTTGTAGATATAGACCATTGAAGATAAAGATGGAGACATAAATTATGTAGTATTGTAGTATTCTAGATATAAAATAGTATGCAAAATAGAAATATTTTAGCTAGAAATGGAAGAGAAGAAATGATATAATCAAAACAATACCAGAATAATACCAGATTAACACCAGAAAGAGAACTTTGATTATTAATGCAATGCTCACTTGGTTCTTTGAGGGGGAAACCTCTAGAAGATAAGATCTCTATTACAATAATATCCAAGACAAAACTTATCATACCCTCTACTCCTATTTATACTAAATAAGTCTATTGAAAAGAACAATCTAGAGGAAGATCCTTCTATAAGATGAAGCTTCTATTAGGTCTTCTTACATTTGACTTATTGTTCCTTATTACTAGGCCTTATTAATATTGGCCTTTATTACATGGAAATATATTATTCTACCTATGTGAGGGGTTAGGGAGATTAGGTCCCTAACATGTCATCCCCCTTAAAAACAACCTTGTACTCAAGGCTTGAGATGAGGAAATTGTTGTAGAATTGTAGTTGGTTCTCAAGTGGCATATGTTGGAGTTGTATCTTTCCACTAGACTAACACTTCCTTTATGGTGCGCTGACGTAGACAACACTCACGTCGGTCCAAAACTTCTTGTGGTTGTAACCAGATGGATCCTTCTTCATCCAACTCAGGAAGGATGGTTTGAGTTTGGAACTTAGTTCCAATCACCTTCTTTAAGCAAGAAACATGAAAATCAGGATGGATCTTATAATGACTAGGCAAAGCTAACTGATAGGCCACCTATCCCACATACTTGAGAACGATATAAGGACCATAAAATTTGGGTGTCAGTTTCTGACAATGGTCAACCTTGAGGGAATTTTTCTTATAAGGTGGTAGTCGAAGAAACACCTAGTCTCCTACAAATTGATGTTCACAGCGACCTTGATCTGCTTGTTGTTTCATGTGATTCTAGTCCATGACCAAATTCTCTCTAAGGGTACAAAGAATAGCCTCTCAAACTCTAAGCATTTTTTCAACCACCTCGACCTTCGAGACACCTAGCAGGTATGAAAGAACTAAAGGTGGATTTTCTCCATATACTACTTCAAAAGGAGTCATGCGAGTAATTGTATGGTAAGAAGTGTTATACCACCATTCAGCTATTGGTAACCATTGAACCCATTTATTTTTCCTTTCCAATACAAAACACCTCAAATATGTTTCCAAACACTTGTTGACAACTTCAGTTTGGCCATCAGTTTGGGGATGATAAGTTGTGTTAAGATGAAATTGGGTGCCTTGTAGCTTGAACAATTCTTGCCAAAAATTACTGTTGAAAGTGGGGTCTCAATCAGAAACAATTGAATGAGGCATGCCATGAAGCTTAAAGACTTGATCCATGAAAAATTGAGCCACGGTGGAGGTTGTAAATGGGTTTTGAAGAGAAAATAAATGAACATACTTGGTGTTGGCACAAGGGCAGACCCGAGGTTCAACGCTCAAGAGCACACCAACAAATCCATAACTACTGGCCCTTTCGGCAACACCTGCGAAGCATATGAAGTCTCACCCAAGGTAGAGGCAAGGGTGGTTTCAGGACTCAAGTGTCTGAAACCTTAGTTGGGACACCGAACTGTGATTATATCTATTACAAGGCACTTAGCATAGATCATTTATCTATATTTAACCCTTAAGGTACTTCATACATGGCACAGAACATCGCAGTGAATACTTCGACTAAAGATGATTCAATACTTAGCCACAAACACATATTAGATTCAAAAAATCAAGCACTAAACATCTTATATATCAGATCTAACATTTATTCTTTTATCATAAGCACATAACATAACTAGATCTACTTAATCACATCAAGCACTTAGCCAAAAGGAAACAACACTTAGGTCAAAGAACATAACACATTACACAAAGTTACCATGGTTCACCCCCACCCTGGGGCTACGTCCACAAAGTCTTCTTCTTTATATTATCTCAGTAAAGCAGTTACAACATGGAGCTTCAATGACCCTTACTTCGCATAGGATGGAAGATCTGCGCAGCTCGCTAGATCCTTCTTCCTTGCGCTCAGCACAAAACCACAACAACTTGCACTTAGCATTTCGATCTCCTTACAATCATGCATAGGGCACTTGCAATACACATCTGACCACACAAGTCCAGCCACTAGCACTAAGCCTTTAGCTATGCAATTGCACTAAGTTGTCCCCCCTACTTACATTGCCTAAGTATCTATTTATAGATTACAAAATTGGCCTAAACGTGGGTAAGCCCACGGGCCGAAATCCCTTTCCCTTGACATCAACCCAAAAACCTTAAAAGGTACCCAAAAATAGGTCTTTCTTGCATCGCGTTGCGCCCCATCTTTGGCAAGATTTCGTAGTCTAAAAATGGTAAAATATGACCAAGTATCCTTCAAAACTTGGTCAAGGGCCAACAGGCCCCCAACACTCACCTGTGACTCATCCCGAGTCACTCAACTCTGTTCAATTCTTCCTTGAATGCCTCGAGCTTGGCTCAAGCCTCTTCGACCTATTTCACTGCGACAACCTCTTGCTCAGTAAGTTCCTTGATCACTGTGTCATTGAGTGGTCCTTCCAGGCATTGTTCTATAGTGATGACAACCTGTTCGAGTTTAGCTTCCTGGTTTTCAAGTTCAGTGAACAGTTGGCATGCCTTTTCTTGGATCGGCTGAAGCCATTGGGAGAATTCCATCACTTTACTTTGCAGCGCATGTACCTGTTGTTGGGTTGTGTGTTTTTCTGCGAACCTCTTCATTCTTTCGACCAGGGTCAAAGTATTCATCTACGCCTGTAGTGTGTGTTCATGATGCTTGGCCTCTTGGAGTTTTGCCTCCAATGTCTCCAATTATGGATTCTTTGCGAGGTTTTCATAAGTCTGGGTGCTTCTAGCACTCAATTGCTTGCATTCCAAGGAAAAGGTTTTTAACCAGCCAACTGTGCTTTGAGCAGTGGCCTATCTTAGATCTCTAATTTCCTGAGGGGTCTTAGGCATGATGCGGAGATCCATATCTGTGACGCGTTGTTGGAGTTGTTGGATTAATTCTTCTAGTTGGGTCACCTACTGTGGAAGATGGTCTTCCATCTTCACCTCTATGACTATCATAGAGTGCAGTGCTTTGTGAATCCTTTCCTGGACTTTAAGTTTCTCTGCTAGCAACTGTGCCTTTTCCTCATCCCACTTTGATTTCAGGGTAAGATTTTCCCATTCTACCTCCTTTTTTTGTTCTATAAGTGTTTTCTATGCTTGCATCAAAGCTTGGGTGGCTTGCGTTGTGTCTTCTTGAGCTCATCGAAGGTGAGCTTTGACTTGATCAACGATCTGGTGTAACTGTCTAGGCTCATCATCTATTCCTGATGTTTCTCTTATCACAGGTGTTGTAGACACTATCTGGATGGACTGGAGTGCATGTTTCACTTCTTTGAGTTCGCCTTTGATTCAATTGAAGAGCTCCTCTTGCTTTGCTTCTTGCTTTTCTGCGAGCTCGAGTGAAACGTTGTTTAGTGAAGCAATTAACAAGTCAAATTCATCGGGGGTAAGGGTAGTTTTAAGCGTGGTCCGGGTAGCCTTATATTTTTTTGGGGAGGAGGGTTTTGGTGGTGTCATCTTTCTTTTCTTGGAGGGATCCTCCTCCTCTCTTGGTGGAGTCACTTCACCTCTATTTTTCTCCACTTTTGTACCACCTAGATCATAACCATCACCTCCCTCCGCAGGTGAGATCGAAGCAGTATTCATGTATGTGTTAGGGACATCTTCAACTTCATCATCCTTCTTAGTCTTGCTTGGCTCAGGTGTATATGGCATAGCTTCAGGGATTTCCTCGTCGGACATATCTGTGAGGTCTACTGCAACAAGTAGGTATGCTAACCATTCCTTGGTGATCTCCTCCAAGTCGTCCTCTGTCAGTTTGTAGTAGGATTGGAGCTAATATTTATGTTCATCATCGCGTGCTGTAATGTAGATGAAGTGGTGATCCACGCTAAACTTCATCAAAGGTATAAACCTATGAAGTGTGTTCTGGGTGATTCGCGGTGTAGACTGAATTGTAGTTTTCAATTGGTTGAAGTAGGTGTGGAAGACAACGTTAGACTACCACTGCTTGTTCATGTCGTTGGAGTACCACAACGTATAGAACTTCACGGCTAGTGGTTCGAAAGGTTCGATCTCCGAGAAAGTGGCTCCCTCTGGCAGCTCCCAAGCGATGAAAGCTATGAGTATGAGTAGCCAACTAAAGTGAAACTCATACCCTTGGTCTTGTGCTCCTCTGCAATCCATCTCTAACTGGTTGATGAGATACTGCGCCCAATTCATCTGTAGTCCCTCGACACACTTCCCTGCGAGGTCAACTACAAAGCCATTCACCTGTGTTGGTCTATTCTTACAAACTAATTTTCCCATGATCAATTGACATGCAAGGTGCATTGTGTCGCTCTGGATGGAGGCTACCTTGTAGCCTCACATGCCCTTCTCTACATCGCCATAAGTTTCCTTTATTTGTTGTGCTAGTGCTCGGTCGGAAGTCTTGCCTGGGTAAAAGTCTTGTGGGTCATGGCATTGAATGATGACTCCTGTGATCCAATTGATCATAGTCAGATCCATGGTAATGTGGTAGTCCAACCATAAATATCCATCGTGATAGCAAGACAAAAACAACCTGATGCATGCGTTGACTTCCTGGTGTTTGCCGAAGTGACGGACCTTCATTACATTGAGCAGTGTGGACTGTGCGAGGGTTTGGGTCTAGGATTGCAAGACAATCTTAGGATTACTGCCTTTGGTCTTAATTAAGTATTTATGCAGAACCAACATGCTGTAGGTTTTGCAATCTCAAGGTTAAAATCACTGAATTTTAGTGCTGTGAACTTATCCTAGTTAGCACGTACTCTGCGCACTCCTTTTGGAAGATACGTGGTGATCAAGTTGTACTCATAGTCTCTGGGTACACTATTGTGGCTAATATTTCTGCTCAAAGTTGGGATGTAAACCAACAAAATGTGCGGGATCAGCTTGGTGTTTGCAATATCATCTATGTTCTTTGTTCTTGTCTCGATCATGGCTCTGGAAGGTCCTGCGCCGTGAGAAGTGGAGGGAGAAGCTTGGACTTCTCCTAATGACGATTCTTGCACACATGCAGACATCCTTCTCTCTGACATGACTCTCTCATCCATTAGGTCAGTCAAAACTTCTTCAACTACTTTCTCAACAGCATTGAGCTTGTCCGACATACAAGCTTGGGTCCACTAGATCAGGTGTGAAAATGACGTCTGAGATTACGATGAACAGTAATGCAACAAGGCAATGATCGCAGGGTGAATTAATCTCAAGGTTCGAGCTCAAATTCTCACTTAGCAAAAAGTATTCTAGGTCTGTGGTGTGACGGACTAAGTAGGGAAACTTAGCAACAGTCTTCTTCCAATGGATATGGGGCCTGCATTAACTTTGTTCTATTCGTTCTGGTGTTGTTCAATAGTCTAGTGGGAACCCATAATTGCTTTTCGACCCGTTCGGGGAAGAAGTCAAACAGGTATATCGGTCCAACGACTATATTACTGTGCCATGGTGAAGTGTCAGATGTCACTGTTCTGATATCTTGGCAAAGCTTAATTCTTGTGATGTTTCCTTCTATAGGGTTCCTTCTGGAGTCATATGTAGCTTTCTAATTTTGGCCCTCTTCTTACTTAGCTTTATATCCTTTTTCCCAGTGAGCTTAGTCTCGGTCACCCTCTTTCCATTATGAATCTTATCTTCTCTTGACATGGTCACTTCGCGTTGCCTAGGATATTGTTGGTTTTACTTCATATGAGATATCAGAGATATTCGATATATTATTACAATAATGAGTGTTCCATATATAGGGAACATACAATGACCATCCATGAATGGATGTGTCCCTTGAATAATCAATAACTATTTATTATTATCATTTACTTATTATATACTATATTTAATAATCAATAATAATTATATTATTAATTATTATCTTTAGAGAATGTCGTCTCGATGTTGTCCAAACGTCAACACTCCCTCTCAACAAGGGAGACATTCGGAAACATGCCACTCTTTTCTTTGAAGTATACAAACTTCACCCTAGACTCATGACACTTGTCTGTCAGTCTTGGGAGACATCTCTCTCCCACCTGAACCGAGGAGAAAATCCTTCTGCGACTCTCCCTCTGAGCCAATTAATTTAGGCTCACTTTGGGTCCGCGTGTAATACAATATAGCATCTTGAGTCTTTATCATTCCTTGTTAAATCGCTATGACTAGGACAAATACTATACCAAGATCTTTCACCATAGGAACACACCTATGAGTGAATGTCATATTGATGCTAACTGACACATGGAAAGCACTTCAAGCACCTCGAGTCCATATTATTCCTTGTCGTGATCAAGGAAGGACTACGTCTCGGCCCATTTATCACAAGTGCACCTTTTTGATAAATGTATCCTATCTCCCTTGGTCTGCATCCCAATGTAGAAGAATTGAAACATCAACACTCCCTCTTAGCTAGGGAGGTATCTTTCATAGTAGTACACAACTATTATCCAGAGACACGCAGTCTCAGCTAGTGGTACAAAACAACCATAGTAGTAAAAGATTTTTCACACATCGAACTCCCATGTGGACTTCTAAAGGCTACTCCCTCTAGGAACACTTAGGGTCAACTCCCCATAGTGTGAGACATCAAGGGTCAACTCCCTTGACATGTCCTCATGTTCTCTCCACATGGGACGATGGGCTATAATACCAATTGTACTTATTCCTTCTCGAATAAGTGTTCCACTTATCCCTTCTCGAATAAGTGTCCTCACATATCAACTCAACTCAATTCACAGAGGAGTACGATCTGGAGAAAGTATGTCACACATGGCACTCCATGTGGACTTCTAGAGGCTACACCCTCTAGAAACACTAGGGTTGTCATGGGACGTGTCTTCATCTGCTCTCCACAAGGGATGTTGGGTTATAAGCCCAACTACACTTATCCCTTCTCGGATAAGTTCCCCACTTATCCCTTCCCGGATAAGTTTCCTCACAGATCAAATCAACTCAATTCATAGAGGAGTACAATCTAGAGAAAGTTTGTCACACATGGTACTCCATGTGGACTTCTAGAGGCTACACCCTCTAGAAACACTAGGGTCAACTCCCATAGCGTGTGACGTCAAGGGTCAACTCCCTTGACATGTCCTCATGTTCTCTCCACATGGGACGTTGGCTTATAATCCCAACCACACTTATCCGTTCTCGAATAAGTTCCCCACTTATCCCTTCTCGGATAAGTGTCCTCGCAGATCAACTCAACTCAATTCATAGAGGAGTACGATATGGAGAAATTTTGTCACACATGGAACTCCATGTGGACTTCTAGAGGCTACACCCTCTAGAAACACTAGGGTAAACTCTCATAGTGTGTGATGTCAAGGGTCAACTCCCTTGACATGTCCTCATGTACTCTCCACATGGGACATTGGGTTATAATCCCAACCACACTTATCTCTTCTCAGATAAGTGTCCCACTTATCCCTTCTCGAATAAGTGTCATCACATATCAAATCAACTCAGTCATAGAGGAGTATGATCTGGAGAATGTCTAAAGAAGATGCAAACATCAACACTCCCTCTCAGCGAGGGAGGCATTCTCTGTCATGCCATGTCTATCATGGAAGTACTTAAACTTCATCCTAGTTTGGTAAGAACATCAACAACCTGCTCATCTGTAGGAAGGCACTACACCAATACTTCCTTCCTCTGCACCATGTCTCGAATGAAATGGTACTTGATCTCAAGGTGGTTTGATTTGTCACGAAACAATGGATTATCATAGATCTTCACACAACTTTAGTTACCATAATGAATAATGGTGGAATCCAACACATGTTTGAATAAATCTGCACGGAGCTTGTGAAGCCACACTGCTTCATAGACTATCATACTTAATGAAATGTACTATGCTTATGTTGTGCTCAAATCCATAGAAGTTCGTTTCCTGCTACACCAGGAAACCATGGAAGATACCAAAGTGAAGCAACACCTGAAGGTGCTCTTTCTTCCCACTACGCTCCCTTCCCAATCAGAGTCAATATATTCCTGACATATCATATCAATACTAGATGTATGTCTCAGACCATGTCGAACTGTGCCTCGCAAGTATCTCAACACATGCTTCGCAACAATCTAGTGTGTCTATCTCAACTGACTTATAAACTAGCTAAGTGCACTCACTACATAGCAATTATTTGGTCTGGTGTTAACTAGATACATCAGTTATCCAACCAGATGTCTATACAGAGTCGGATCAATTTCTTCATAATCGAAAGAAGACACACTTAGTTTCCTCAAATTCATCATCATTGGTGTAGCCATGGGCTTCAAGTTAAATATCTCAATTGTGTACTTCCCCTGACTCAGGAAGATCTCATTAGTTATTTGCCACACCCCTAGTCCCAAGAAGTAGTGCATCATACCAAGGTCCTTCATATCAAACTTAGAGGCCAATTCATACTTGCATTCAACAATAAGGCTCTATGTATCGTGAGGAATAAATCATCAACGTAGAGGACCAAAATCATGGACTGACCATTAACAACCTTGTAGTAAAGGTTGGAATTGACAAAACTTTTGCTAAAGCCCAAAAATTATTTGGTTTCTATCAATCCTTGCATGCCAAGCTCGAGGTGGTTGCTTGATTCCATACAAGGCCATTTTCAACCTGCACACATGAGTCTCCTTCTCATGTATCACTAAACCATTGGGTTTCTTGATGTATACTTCTTCCTCAGTCACTCCATTGACAAAGATTGTCTTTACATCTATCTAATGTACTCTCTAACCCATGGATGTTGCAAGGGAAATAATCATCTTTATAGAAGTGTTGCATGAGAATCCTCTAGTAGAAAATCTCGTTTTATGCCTCTCGATGCTCCCATTAACTGTGTGTTTTATATTATATATATTCACCTTGAAGTCACTTCATACTTTTCCTCTAGGACTCTGTAATTTATAAACACTGAGACTAAGAGTAACTTCTCTACTCTGTCAACAAATTCTCTCATTTGGGGATGATATTTATAAAACTGACTCCTCCACTCTTAGATTCAATGGAAAACCAAACACACAGGATCAATTTAGTCACCTAATTCTCATAGGTTTTCATTTTCCTTCCATTTACCTGGCCCTCTCATGAGAGAGTCAGGCCAAGTCCTGCTCTGATACCATGTTGGTTGTACTTCATATGAGATATGAGATATGTTCGATATATTATTACAATAATGAGTGTTTCATATATAGGGAACATAAGGTAACCATCCATGAATGGATGTGTCCCTTGAATAATAAATAACTATTTATTATTATCATTTACTTATTATATACTATATTTAATAATCAATAATAATTATATTATTAATTATTATCTTTAGAGAATGTCTTCCCGATGTTGTCCAAACATCAACAGATCTTTCCTCAGATCCAAGGGTGATACTCCTTCATCATATGGGTTAGATATTTCGGTCTTATGTGGTTCATCTAACGCTCTTATAGCTTCGACATCCAGGTTCCTGGTGTTTAACAACGGAGATCTGTTCTCTTGTTCCTCCATCAAGTAGGCAATCCTTCTAGTCATAAATTCCATGAGTTCTTGCTTCTTCTGTTCCAGGGATTCCTTTTCTTCTTTCCTCTGGATCTGGTCTTTTTCAATCCAGATATTTCCTAGCAAAGTTAGAAATGGGGAATGGTTCTCAATAAATCTAATGACTTCGAACTCTTCCTCTATCGAAGTTCCATGGGTATTCATGGCTATCTGGGTAATTCTGCAACATAGGGTTACCATTTTGCCTTTAAATAATCCGACAATTCCTAGTGAAGGAACCAGAGAAGGCCTTCCTATGGTTTCCCAAGTTCCTTCTATCATAATACTCATCGGTGTTCCCTCATCCAGGGAAGAGTCAATGTCGAAGTCCCCTATTCTTACTTCGATTTTCTCCTGTTCTTCGAAGATTTCTGACAAACTGACATCCTTATGATCATCTAGGGTTTCTGTTATTTTCAGTAACATGCTCTCTGATTCTTTCTAGGGTTCTTCCATAATTTTAGTTTCTTGATCTCCTTCAAAGTTTGCTTGTTCCATATTCAATTTTTCAAGTCTAACAATCATTCTAGGGCAATCCAATACTTCATGGTCCATAGCTTTGCAACAGAGACAACTAGGGTTTCTCCTAGGGCATTCCTTAGCAATATGGCCTAGTCTTCTACAACTGTAACAAAGAGTTAATCCTCTCTTTCTCTTCAATGATCCCCAACTCTTCTTGTACTGTGCACTAGAATCATAATGACTGGCCTGCAAAAATTTCTTTCTAGGATCCTACATCCACTTGTTAGTCCAAACATTCTTTCTATGCATAGGTATAACATATCTATCGTTATACTTATCATACCTATTCATATCAAACTTTATTTCATCTATTAATTCCCTAGTTTTTAAGCTAGGACAGAATCTATCAAACATACCTAGATCCATGTTCTAGAAACAAAAAATTTCACTTATCTACAGAGCACAAAATCTTCCATATCTAAGAACTTTTGACTATTCTTACCTTTATTAGAGCATAGAGCTTACAAATCTTACCTCTTTTCTGCAGATCTGACTTCTTTCTTTCAGAAATTTCCACTTTTACTTTTCTTAGAGCACAAAGCGTTATATCTCACTTATTTTCTTCGGATCTAATCTTCCTTTCTTCAAATCTAACCTTATTCCTGGTACAAAGCTGCACATGTCGAGTAAAAAGATGTGCACTAGGGAAACATATCTACGCACAAAGCTTTCTTTTTCACAACATTTCTTTTTCCTCAGTTCCCAGCAATCATAGTTTCAAGTCCCAGCAACAGAACCATTTGTTGGCACAGGGGAAGACCCAGGGTTCAATGCTCAAGAGCACACCAACAAAGCCCTAACTACTAGCCCTTTTAGCAACACCTGCGAAGTAGATGAAGTCTCACCTGAGGTAGAGGCAGGGGTAGTTTTAGGACTCAAGTGTCTAAAACCTTAGCTGGGACACTGATCTGTGATTATATATATTACAAGGCACTTAGCATAGATCATTCATCTATATTTAACCCTTAAGGTACTTCGCATATGGCACAGAACATCGTAGTGAATACTTCGACTAAAGATGATTCAGTACTTAGCCACAAACACATATTAGATTCAACAGATCAAGCACTAAACATCTTATATATCAGATCTAACATTCATTCTTTTATCATAAGCACAGAGCATAACTAGATCTACTTAATCACAACAAGCACTTACCCAAAAGGAAACAACACTTAGGTCAAATCACAGAGCACATTACAAAAAGTTACAGTGGCTCACCCCCACCCTGGGGCTACATCCACAAAGTCTTCTTCTTTATATTATCTCAGTCAAGAAGTTGCAGCACAAAGCTTCAATGACCCTTACTTTGCACAGGACAAAAGATCTATGCAGCTCGCTAGATCCTTCTTCCTTGCGCTCAGCACAAAACCACAACAACTTGCACTTAGCATTATGATCTCCTTACAATCATGCACAGGGAACTTGCGATACACATCCGACCACACAGGTCCAGCTACTAGCACTAAGCCTTTAGCTATGAAATTGCACTAAGCTATCCCCCCCTACTTACATTGCCTAAGTATCTATTTATAGATTACAAAATGGGCCTAAATGTGGGTAAACCCACGGGTCGACATCCCTTTCCCTTTACATCAATGCAAAAACCTTAAAAGGTACCCAAAAATAGGTCTTGCTTGCTTCACGTTGCGCTCCATCTTTGGCAAGCTGTCGCAGTCCCAAAATGGTCAAATATGACCAAGTATCCTTCAAAACTTGGTCAAGGGCCAACACTTGGAAAGACGATCAACTACCACCATGATGACTGATTTATTGCTCAATTTAAGAAGTCCCGCAATAAAATCCATAGAGATATCCCTCCAAATAGCAGGTGGAATCGTAAATGGTTGTAGTGTTCCAGGAGATTTGACTGTTTCTCCCTTTTTTCATTGACAAACAACACATTCTTCCACAAAATTTCAAACTTCATGTTTCATACCATCCCAGGAAAAAAAATGTTTGACCCGGTCATAGGTTTTGGTAAACCTTGATTTCCCAACTGTGGGTGTAGCATGAGGCTCAGAAAGTACCATGGATTTAAGTTGTTGTTGTTTACTTAAATACAAATGACCTTTGTAGAGAATCTCATCATTGTGCCAATAATACCCTGAGGAAACTGGGGAATTGGCCTGCAATTGTTGGATCAAATGTGAAATTTTGGGATCGTGTAGCCATTATTGGCGAACATCTTGGAGCCAATCTGGTACAATGAAGAAGAGGGAAAACAGGGACCCTTCATATTCATATTTTCTTGAAAGTTTATCAGCAACCACAGTGTCTTTTCCTTTCTTGTAAATGATCTCATAATCATATCCAAAGATCTTAGTCACCCATTTTTGTTTCTTCAGGGAGGAAGGGCATTGTTCCAGAAAATACTTGAGGCTTTCATGATCTGTCTTAATTTGGAAGCCCTGGCCCAATAGATAAGGGTTCCAAATATCCACTGCATTCACAATAGCCAATATTTCCTTTTCATAGATTGGTTTTACCAAATGTTTCTCTAACAATTGTTTGATGGTAAAGGCCAACGGTCGACCCTCTTGCATATGGACTACTCCAATTCCTCTCCCGGAAACATCACATTCCAGGACAAAGGTCTTTGTGAAATCAGGAAGGGCTAGAACTGGATTGGTGCACATGGTCACCTTGAAGGTTTGAAAGGCCTGAGAAACTACGGGAGTCCAAGTGAAAGAATTATGTTTAAGGAGAATCGTGAGAAGTGTTGTAATCTTTCCATAATTCTTAAAAGACTTGCGATAATAGGTTGTTAAACCTAGAAATCCATGCAATATTTGGAGTCTTTGGGCAATGCCAATACTACATAGCTTCAATATTTTTAGGATCCACTCTAACACCTATCTTTCCAACAAGATGACCCAAGTACTTGACTTCAGAGGCTCCAAAATCACATTTAGATTGTTTGAGGAAAAGTTGGTGTTGAGAGAGTAGATGTAGAATTAGATCCACATGAGAAAGATGGGTTTTCCAGGTTTTAATATAGATGAGGATATCATCAAAGAAAACTAAGACAAAATGATAGAGAAAAGGACGGAAGACATGATTCACGAGGCTTTGGAAAGTGGAGGGATAATTACACATTCCAAAGGGCATGAACAAAAACTCATAGTGGCCCTCATGAGTTCGAAATGCAGTCTTAGGAATGTTGACCTCGTTCATACATATCTTGCGGTAGCCAGAACGAAGATCAAGTTTAGTAAAAAACTAGGCACCACTCAATTCATCCAAGAGGTCATGAATGATAGGAATGGGAAATTTGTCTTTAATGGTGAATTTTATGAGGTTGTAGAAGTCAGTACACATGCTCCAAGAACCTTATTTATTAAGTACCATGACCATAGGAAATGACTAGGGTCTCGTACTAGGACGGATAACACCTGCAGTGAGAAATTCTTGAACAATTTTCTCAATTTCATTTTTCTCAGAAAAGGGATGATGATAGGGATGGATATTGGGAGGACGGTTGTAGGGGACAAGGGGAATGGAATTATCATGAAAAACACGGGAAGGAGGAAGTCCTTGGGAGTGGGAAAAACAACTTGATGTTTGGAGAGGATGGATTGCAGGTCTTGTGGCACATAGTGTGTCTCAGTGGCTTGAATGGCATGGAGTGGTGTAATAATTCCAGAATGACCTTTCTTCAGCATCTTTTTCATGCAATGGGAACTGATGATCTCCGGGGAATTGACGATGATGCCTTGGAACTTATACTGGTGGCCCTCTTGGTGGAATTGCATGGTTAATTCCTTAAAATCCATGAGAATGGGACCCAAAGTCCTTAGCCATTCAACACCCAACATAATGTCACAACTTCCCATGTCAATAGAAAACATATGAGATTTCATGTGGTATTGACCAATTTGGTGATGCACATTTTCACAATGCCCCTCACATTCCATGGACCTGCCATTGGTAGTCATTATTTGAAAATTATTGACAGAATGGATATAGAAATTAGTTTCTTGGGCAATGCGGCGATGAATAAAATTATGGGTGCTTCCAATATCAACAAGAATCATGAACTTTCGATGCTTAATGTAACCAATTATCTCGAGGGTTTGGGGACCAGAGAAACTAGTGAGAGAATTCATGGAAATGACCGGCTTGACTTCAGGAGGGTCGGAGGTTGGGGTCATGTCAGTGGGTTCAGGTGACTCATCCACAAGGATGGTCTCAACATCGTCTTCTGAAACATCCTCCGATATGGCCATAAAAATATTTTGTTCCTTACCATTGCCAACGTTCTTGATCTAGATGGATACCACCATACTAGAGTTTTCCCAACTGATCTGTAATGCCATACAAAGAGAAATAATGTTCCATTTGAGTTACCCAACCAGTGGTATCTGACCCATGAAACTTGGTCACATCCACACACAGAAGGAGTAGGTCACGTTGAAAGTGATGGGGATGAAAATTATGGGAATTAGAGGATGTTTCCCCTTCAGATTGTAAAGGTGGGTCAGAGGAGGGAATATCTGCAAGGATATGCAGCCTGGCGACGATCATCATAGTGAAGGATGAAACTTGGGTATTGAAGGATTCATGGTGGGTAGCGAGGTCCTGTTTGATGGTTTCCATTTTGGCATCGATGGATGACCGTATGTTTTTATTCATGGTGGAAACATTAGCACTGATTTGTCTCACTTCTTGTTGGGTCTATGTGAAATTAGAGAACAAGGAATTTAAGCAAGCTTTCAAGTCTTTGCTACAGGTGTGGGCCATGATGAAGAGGGAACAAAAAGGAATGAGTGGGACCAAACAAAAAATGGGTTATGGGTGAAGTGTATCGTGACAATCAGGGCGACGAGGGGAATCCAATGGGGTAAGGCCCAAATAAGGGTGTTGGAAGGGGGTTGGGTCCACGAGAAAAATAAAATGCTGAAAAATGATAGGTATGACTGCAATAGGGGAGAAGAGAGGAATCCAATGGGATAGGTCTCAAATAATGGTTCCAGTAGGATCCAGACTCTGATATTAAGAATACTACAGTGACAAAATGCCCAAATTCTTAACAGGAAGAAATGTGTAGTAATTTTACAACCCGAATGCAAGAGGCATAGTTGCGCAGCAATAGATATTGTATGTTCTATTCCATCCCAAGGGTTAGGGTATTAAAGGGTTCTACATAAAAAAAATTCTCTATGCTATAGCTCTCTAATATACGTGCAGTGTCCAATAGTATTACTCGACCCAATATTTCAGGGAACCAACTAAGGAAGCTAGACTGTTCCCTTAGCCGTACTACCTGACTACCTAGGTACTAGAGAGTATATTCTCGAGTGATGTTCTCGGTGGCACTATAGAAGTCAGGAAATCAATCGGTTTATATATGGAGGGCTTCATGAGATCTAGGTTGATACGTATACAGGTTCTATCTAACGTGCTACAACTCGAAGGGGTACCAACAGGGGTTACAAGGGTGGACAACAAATGTGCGCTTAGGTACCACTTGTATTTCCTACGTGTATGACTTCAAGATTGCAGTTTTATGTGCGTAACGATAGATCTTTGTAGTTTTAAGACACTGGAATATGTATATACACTGTAAACAATTTAACCCACAATTTTCTACCGAGGAAGGTGCTCTAATACCACTTGTAGTATTCTAGATATAAAATAGTACGCAAAACATAAATATTTTAGCTAGAAATGGCAGAGAAGCGATGATATAATCAAAACAATACCATAATAATACCAGATTAACACTAGAAATAGCACTTTGATTATTGATAGCAATGGTCACTTGCCTCTTCAAGGGGGAAACCTCCAACAGAACAGAGCTCTATTACAATAATATCCAAGACAAAAATTCTCATACCCTCTACTCCTATTTATACTAAATATGTCTATCCAAAAGAACAATCTAGAGGAAGATCCTTCTAGAAGTTGAAGCTTCTATTAGGTCTTCTTACATTTAAATTATTCTTCCTTATTGCTAGGATTTATTAATATTGGCATTTATTACATGGAAATATATTATTGTACCTACGTGAGGGGTTAGGGAGACTAGGTCTATAGTGTTTCTGAATTTTTCCATAAAAAAAAAAATTGTGAGTCATTAATTCTCAAATTAAAGATACACCTAATTTCAATGTTACTACATGGAAATCATATACCTCTTCCTTTCACCATTTAGGGCTTACCAAAAATACTTTAATTACTGATCACTAACGGACCTTATCCCTACTTAAGTGAAAATAACTAGTAGATTATAATGGATTATAAGTATTTATAATTTCTCACATCATAGTCTACACTATTTCCCTTAGCCCAACTATATACTTATGGACATCTCACTACTAAATGTGAAAATGTATAATGGTTATATGCCATTAATTCTGATTGCGCAAGTAAGACACATTACAGGGAGAGTGATAATGGACGAACATCCTTAAATTCTGAAATGACCATACGTTTTCCTCAGGTTTAGTGTGACAGGGTACTTACAGACCCATTACTATCATAGCAATTATCGATACATGCAAGTGTTATGACTTGGAATGCGGTAGTTAAGGCTAGTTATACACATTACCCACTCACTTATAACTGTCTTCCCATCCGAACTAACTCTTGGCCTGAGGACTTTCGTTAATTAACACAATTTGATGAAACGAAATGAAACCCTAACTGATTTTAGGATTAAGAAATAAATGATAATTTGGAATGCTTACCAAAATTGATTTCCCAAGGACTGAGGCTGGATTAACCTGGGTACGATCAAGGTGGTGTAAAGAAAATCTTTGTCAAAGCGTTTAAGACTTCTTGAATGTGTGCCCTCGAGATTGTTGCGAGTATTAATGTGCCCATTGGGACTTCGCCACCTTTCCCTAACCATGGTTCATAGGTACAGACTGCCATTAATCTCTAGTAGAATAGTTCTTGGAGGTTACTCCTCATTCTCAAAGTTGGTTCTATGTATCCAGTGACTATGCTCTAGGGTTTTCTCTGAATGTTCCCAATGCTTACGACGAAAATTCAACCTAGTGGATATGCGTTCGATGGACCCCTCCCACTGGAAACTATCTTAAATGAGGTAAGA
Source organism: Picea engelmannii (assembly GCA_009831015.1). NCBI lineage: Eukaryota > Viridiplantae > Streptophyta > Pinopsida > Pinales > Pinaceae > Picea > Picea engelmannii. The sequence goes on from ML785419.1 coordinate 720,679, forward strand.
GTTTATGATTAATAACTCCAAGAAATCTCTTGATGTTATACTGAATTTATCTATGTTTGGACTCTAAATCTTAACAGAGTCTGTTGATAAAAGATTGCACAAGATTTAGGTTATTAGTATTCTCTGTTTGTTGCAAGAGTCTTCCTGGTTGTCGCCCATAGGGAAAGCTAGACTTCGCTCCCAAATGTGAGGTTCCTAGTCTTATACTCACAATATTGAACCTTCCCTATGGTTATGCTTAAGGAGACCTAGACATAGAGTGTGTTTTATCGTAGCACAAAGTGTCCTCTTAAGATCTTTCGGCTCTGTTACTGTGCATATGCTCTCCGCATAGTTCGTGGATCCTCGGAGTAAGGGTATGACTAAGGTTAGAAATATTCAGGCCATTATCCTTGGTAATCCACCCCGGTATCCCTTAACGAGTTAGATAAGGGTGGCCTGGGTATCACAACTGATATGGTGATTTTGTAACGTGTATAAGTCTCATACGAGATTTCATTTTTCTCCTTTTGTTATCTGTGGTATATAATTATCCCTAAGTCCCGAGCTTCATCTAAGGTTTTTCCCTTGTCAGTGGTTTCGTCATCTTGAATGTATGACCCATATTGTTAATACTTAAAAAAAAGAACTGTTGCAAGAGGGGGATTCCCATTTTTCCCAAGAGTCTATTAGTTGTTTTCCCTTGTTGTCCCCAGATCAAAACACTTGTTAAACACCCCTGTACTATGATAAAAGAAGGGGCGACCATACATGATACATTTTAGTAGAGTACAATAATTATTATGAATCGTATTTAGCATGAGTTTATTCACTGTTCTGAAAGCAACCGAAAGGTCTTTACTAATTACAAACTAATGATGGGGCCTCTAATTTAAATGTGAGGTACCCATCAGGCGACTCTTCGCCCCTTCCACCCCTTCGAGTTCAGTGACCCTTCCATGGATACAAGGAGGAGGTAGAGTCTACTTCCAAAATTCATCAACTAAGTGTAGTCTATAAATTTATTGGATTCTTTCATTATCAGTATTCTATTGGTTGATTGATATTAATAAAATATTCTCGATCTCTCTACAGGATTGGATGTCTTCATCATTCTTGGAACTCAGGTCATCGCTTTAAACAAGAGGTATTTGGGTTCCTATTACCGTTTTCTTCCAAAAGAATAAAATCTCCAGTCTACCGAATGGGATAAATTTGTTCTAGTGTATGGTTGTTGTGGGTAGAGAAGCGCCAATTCCCACCCGACTTGTTATTACTACAGTGTTTTTTTTTAAAGGAACTTAAAGGGTCAAATCCTTTACCGAGAGATGGTTGAACGATTTATCTTTCTCTTCTATTATACCAGATGTACTGAAAACCCAGACTCTATGATATGGTATTTAGATAGATTTTAAGTATTGCAACTTCATCCTGTATCTATGTTCGGAAATAAAATAAATTTTAATTACCTGCTTTGGTTATTCGCATAACTGCGAAATTTAATGATTGATTATATTCTTGCGATAATTGTATACCACTAAATTTGTTCTTTATGAAATCTTATGTTTCTGCATCATTATTATAATAGGAAAGTCTAAATATGAATAGTCGAATTTGTACAACCTTGGGCAAAGGAAATTTTCCGTAATAAGAAAGGGTGCATCTGGGTTCCTTTATTGTTAAAGTAGTTCATATAATAGACCTGTCATTGTAAATTATATAGTATAATTTTTTGGTTTTATACTCTCTTGTTGGAAATACCTTTATATGGGTTAGGTTAATAGACTATAAGGGAAACTAGTATAATAGTCAGTCTTCCTACCTCAGCTACATATCTGTCTCTACACAGCCTGTTTAATGGAAAAGAAAATGTACCATAGTTTACAAAACTCAGAATGTTGTTCTTAATATTATTCATATAGTTAGATTAATGAAATTACAGCATAACCTCCACTCCCAATATGCCAATCTCAGAATTGATTTCACTCAGAAAAAAAATAAAGAAAGAAAATAGCAGTGAATTTAATTTAGAGGAGATTTCTTCAGGAATTTAACCATGCATAATCCTTTCAACTATCATAACAAATAAAAGGCCAATTCTATCATTCGTTCAGAAAGGGGTCACTCGAGATTAGATTTACCATCTGTTCTCTGTCAGTCTTTAGGCTTCATGATTTCAAACTGATTCTTCCTACGCATTATTATCTATCATAATTAATAGATGCATTACATCCGTGATTGAATCATTCACCAGAGAATGAAAATTATTTCAGTTTCGATTTAACAAATACATTGCATCAGATATAAAATCATTCAGACAGAAAATAGAAATCATTTCAGTTCTGATTTAACAAATACATTGCATCAGATATAAAATCATTAAGATAGAGAAAGAGTAGAGAACCATATCTTAACCATATTGCGAGAAGGAAAAGGGAACAACCACGTTCCTTCCAACTGTAGAATAGGGCAGCCAAATCACTTACCTTGTTCACCCCCTAGCCTGACCATGAGTCCATGAGGGCTAACTCAAAACTCCTCCTCAACAATGTCTTTCAGTCTTCAGCAGACTCCTCTTTCCTCACACTCAATCATTAGTGTTCATAACAACAAGAAAACATTAGTCTCTTTTTCCTCGCATACTTGGTAGCATCCTACCTCCTCACATATGTTATTTATCCATAAAATCTTTTTGCTTAGGTTTTTTTCCCTCCCTTGGAAATTTTCGCAGCTTTCTGAATCCCTGATCTTCAGGGGCTTCCAATGGCCAAATCCCTGATTTTCCACTTGTAACAATCATCTTAGAGGTAGGTCCAACATGTTCCCCACTCATGGAGTCATAGTCAGTTGATTTTAACATGGTTGTTCCATTTGTCCTCCTATAATCAATATAAAATATTATGTTTTCATACAAGTGTCATAGTCAAATAGTTAGTTGGGTCAAATCAGATCTCTTCCCAGTAGTCATAATAATTAATTACAATTATCAAATTCGAAATTCAGAATTTCCATAAATGGAAAAAATTTTCCAATTTCGAATTTACTAAAAACAGAGTAATTTTCCAACAAATTTAAATTTCAAAAATAGTTTATTTTTTGGATGTTAAATCCTTTTCCCCTTCAATAAAACACTGTCCTCAATTTTCATTCCTTTCTTGGAAGAGGATTGGATGAGATTTCTGCAAATCTCCCTCCAACTCTTGAGTGGCCTCCTCAGGACTAAATTGCTTCCATTGCACCTTTACCTGAGCGACGACTCTGTTCCAAAGTGTTATTTCTCTTCGATCTAGAATATGCAGGGGTTCCAACTGGAACTTGCCTTCGGGTTCCACCTGCACCAGGTTCCAATCAATCATATGAGTAGGGTCATGAACATATTTTTTCAACAAAGCAACATGAAATACATTATGAATTCTTATATTAGTTGGAAGTGCAACTTGGTATGCTACAGGTCCAATTCGAGCTAGTATCTCGAAGGGCCCACAAAACCTGGGTGCCAACTTGGCATAATTCCCTAACTTCAATGAACTTTTTTGGGCTTTGACCTTCAAATAAACATGGTCTCCCACTTGAAATTCCAAGTGTCTTCTTTTCTGATCTGCATAGCTCTTCTGTCTGTCCTGGGATTCTTTCAAGTTTTGTTGTACCTTCCTTACCATGTTCTCCATTTCTTGGAGCATCTCTGGTCCAACCATGATTCTGTCAGTCGGGTTATCCAAGCTAATTGGAGTCCTACACTTTTTTTCGTACAGTACTTTGAAAGGGCTTAACTTAGTTGAAGTTTGTTACCCATTGTTATATGCAAATTCTACCAAGTGCAGGTAGTCTTCCCACTTGCTCGGTTTGGTTCTTACATACATGCGGAGCATATCCTCTACGATTTGGTTTATCCTTTTGGTCTGTTCATCCATTTGTGGATGATAACTCGTACTGAAATTCAAATTAGTATTTATCCCTGCAAACAATTCCTTCCAAAAAGTGGATGTGAATTTTACGTCTCTATCTGAAATCACCATTTTAGGAATGCCATGCAGTCTAAAAATTTCTTTCATGAATATTTCAGCAATGTTTATATCTTTAAAAGTAGACTTTACAGGAATAAAGTGTGCAGACTTACTGATTTTATCGATTACAACCATGATAGAATCATTTTGTTTCTAAGTTTTAGGCAAACCTGTTATAAAGTCCAACGATATGGTCTCCCAATTCCATTCTGGTACTGGTAATGGCTGTAATAGGCCAACTGGATGTTGTGCTTGGCCTTAACCTACTAACAATCTTGGCACCTAGCCAGGTACTCTATTGTCTCGCCCTTCATATTAGGCCAGTAAAATAGTTTTCTAAGTGTTGTTATTGTTTTCTGGTAACTTGGATGGCCAGAATACAGTTTCTTGTTCACTTCATCCAAAACTGGTAATTTTAACTCTGTTGAATCTGGTATGTAAAGTCTGTTTTTAAATCTTAATAGTCCCTTCTTGTCGATACTTAGATCTGATTTATCTGAGTTTGCAGTACTATTTTGTAATTCTGTCATTATCTTAGTGTAATTTCTGTCGTTAACACCTAATGTCCTTATTCTTTATTCTAGATCACTTTTTGCCCTGCTGATATTTATCTCAAATAACCCATGGACTCTTCTGATTAAAGTGTCTACTACTTAATTTTCCTTACCCTTGATATGTCTAACCTCAAATTCGAATTCTCTCAAGAAGGCTAGCCATATTGCTTGTCTGGCATTAAGATCCAGTTGACTAAACATATATTTCACCCCGCTATTATCCGTCAATAGTAGAAATTTTATGCCCATTATGTAGTGTCGCCACATTTTTAAGGCGTGTATTATTGCTTCCAATTCTAAGTCATGAGTGGCATAATTTTGCTCGTTTTCCTTTAATTTCCAGGAATCATAACAAATGATGTGTCCTTCCTGAGTTAGGACACCACCTAGTCCTTCTTTACTTGCATCAATGCATATGGCAAAGTCTTTATCTGGGTCTGCTACCTTCAATATGGGTGTAGTTGTCAATAATTCCTTTATCTTGTTAAAACTATCTTGACACTTCTCTGACCAATTAAACTTGGTATCTTTCTTTTGTAATGACGTGATAGGATAGGCTATCGTGGAAAACCCTTCTATAAATCTGCGGTAATATATGGTGATTCCCATGAATGACTGGATATCTGCTACATCCTTAGGTATCAACCATTCCATAATGGATTTTATCTTCTTCGGGTCTACGACAATGCCTTCTGTTGAAATTACATGTCCTGGATATTGTATATATTTTTGATAAAATTAACACTTGTCAAATTTGGCGTACAGTTTGTGCTTCGTCAACGTTTGCAGAACTATACTTAAGTGTTCATCATGTTCTTCCTCCATTTTTGAATAGACCAGAATATTATCAATAAATATTACCATGAACTTGTCTAAGTACTGACTAAAAATATTGTTCATCAGACACATAAATGTGGCTGGTGCATTAGTGAGTCCGAAAGGTATGACTATGAATTTGTAGTGTCCATATCTTGTCTGAAAAGTTGTTTTTCTTATGTCATCGTCTTGTATCCTAACTTGATGATAACCGGATCGTAAATCCAACTTTGAAAATATCTTGGCCCCACCTATTTGATCGAATAGATCATTTATCCTTAGTAAGGGGTATTTGTTCTTAATAGTCATTTTGTTTAGTTTTCTATAACCAATACATAGTCTTAGAGTATTGTCTTTCTTTTTCACAAATAGGACTGGTTCCCCCCATGGTGAAACACTCGGTCTAATATACTCTTTGTCCAAAAATTCCTGTAATTGTATTTTTAATTCTGTCAGTTCTGGTAGACTCATTCGGTAAGGTGATTTTGAGATAGGGGCTGAAACGGGTAGTAGGTCTATGGAGAAGTCTATTTCCCTTCTAGGAGGTAATTCTGGTATCTCATCCACAAACATGTCTCTGAATTCACATAGGACAACAAAGTCTTCTAACTTTGGCTTATCTTTTTTTTCTAATAGATTCGTTACTTGGATAGCATAGACTTGACATCCCTTTCTCATACATTTCTTGAGCTACATCGTTGAAACTTGTCTGACTGATACAGGTTTTGGTATACCTTGGGTTGTTCTAGCAGTGCCAAAATCATCTTTATAGCTAAGTATCTTTGTATAACAATCTAGTATTGCTTTGTGTTGTTCCATCCAATCCATCGCGATAATCATATCGTAAGTTCCTAGTGGTAGGATGTTTAGATTTGTTATTATATTTTGACCATCTAAGTTGAACTCAAAATAAAAAACACAGTCAACTACTTTCCTTTTAGTACCTGTTGCTAGTTGTACCAGCCATGATTTTGCGTGCTTCTGTTTTATTTTACTCTACTACATCAAGAGTAATATAACTTAACGTAGCTCCAGGGTAAATTAAAACATAAATTCGAGTGTTATTGATTTTACCTTCGATTTCTACCACCGAGGAGTGGTGGTCAGCTTGTCGACCATCTATGGCTGCATTTATCCGATGCAGGCTTCTAACCACGTCTCCCACTGTCAAGGCTTAATGCAAATTATGAACAACAGTTATGTTTGCTAAAATTAAACATGGACAGTTCCTCCTTAGATGACGCTCTCCACATTCCCAACATTTGAATGGCTTGTGGGAGATGTCCCCAAACTTATTCATTCCCAGGTTTACCGGTTTACCGTTGCCTTTCGTATTCAGATTATTGGAGTGAAAATCCTTTCTCAATTATTTTTTTGTTGCATTTCGATAAGCAACTAGCTAGTATCCCCTCTTTCACTGGTTCATTCGGTCTTGTTTCTTATCCTTCCGGGCTTTGGGAAACTCTACCCGCTGTTTATACTGGTCATAGCACATTCGTGCTTTCCTGAATACCTCATTCAAGGATTTGGGATTGTCAAACTCAATTCTGTCCCTATAGGACTATGGTAAATAGCTTAAGAATTGTTGGATTTTTACCTTATCCTCCCGGATGTATGGTACGAGCCTTAGTAGTTCCAGAAATTTATTTATAAGGTCCTCCATCGTCATCTGTCCAAGTCGTAACTCATAAAAAAATTTCGTCTTCCTTTCATAATAGATTTCAGAAAGATATTGTTTATTGAAATACTTCTTAAATTCAGACCATTCCAACTGTTTCTCCTTTAGTCCCTTGGCCAATTTCAGGTCTTGCCACCAAATGTTGGCCTTCCCTTTGAGATTGTAGATGGCCATTCTGACCTTCATATTGCTGCAATAGTTGTAGATGTGGAAGTATTTTTTGATGTCCAACAACCATGCCTCAACTTCTTCTCCTATCCTAGATTCTCCATCAAAGGTAGTTGGTTTAATCTTTTTAAATTCTCCTTCAAGGTGGTCTACTTGTTTTCTTTTTTTGTCCGTTTTAGTTCTATCTTCAACTAAAGGTGTTCCTTCAAACGAACTATCTCCTTTTTCTGTTTTCAGTCCCAAGTTCTTTGAATCTCTCTTGCTGACTTCTTTGTCGTTCTTATCGTCCCTTGGGATTTTCCTGGTCACTATACTGCGCAGGAGGACTTCGTTTATTTCTTGTTGTTCCTACTGAGCTTTCTTCAATTTTTCCTTGTCGGCTTTGAAGACCTGCAGTTCAACAATAAGATTCCTCATTATTTCCAACACCTCCATGGGTGAGCTTCTGTCACTGTTCTGTCTTGGATCTCCAGGAGGTATTTGCTGCAGATTTCATTCCATCCTGATTTCTGCATCATCCTGAGCTGCCATAATTAGCACAAAGCAGAAAGGGCTTTTTGTTTGTAACCATAAGGTTTATTATTATTATTATTATTATTATTATTATTATTATTATTTTACATAAATTAGAATATATACTAAGAAACTAATGTGGCCCAATTCAGGCCCAGTCTTCTAACTTTTGCTCTGATACCATATGTAGTGTTTCCCAATTTTTCCATAAAAAAAAAAATTGTGAGTCATTAATTCTCAAATTAAAGATACATCTGATTTCAATCTTACTGCATGGAAATCATATACCTCTTCCTTTCACCATTTAGGGCTTACCAAAAATCCTTTAATTACTGATCACTAACGGACCTTATCCCTACTTAAGTGAAAACAACTAGTAGATTATAATGGATTATAAGTATTTATAATCGCTTGCATCATAGTCTACACTATTACCCTTAGCCCAACCATATCCTTATGGACATATCACTACTAAATGTGCAAATGTATAATGGTTATAGGCCATTAATTCTGATTGCACAAGTAAGACACATTACAGGGAGAGTGATAATGGACAAACATCCTTAAATTTTGAAATGACCATAGGTTTTCCTCAGGTTTAGTGTGACAGGGTACTTATAGACCCATTACTATCACAATGACTATCAATACGTGCAAGTGTTATGACTTGGAAGGTACTATTTAAGGCTAGTTATATGCATTACCCACTCACTTATAACTGTCGTCACATCCGAACTAACTCTTGGCATGAGGCCTTTCCTTACTTAACACAATTCGATGAAACAAAACATAACCCTAACCAATTTTAGTATTAAGAAATAAATGATAATCCAGACTATTTACCAAAATTGATTTCCCAAGGACTGAGGTGGGATTAACCTGGGTACGATCAAGGTGGTGTAAAGAAAATATCTGTCAAAGCGTTTAAGACTTATTGAATGTGCACCCTTAGGATTGTCACGAGTTTTAATGTGCCTGTTGGGACTTCGCCACCTTGCCCTAACCACGGTGCACAGGTACAAACTATCATTAATATCTAGTAGATGAGTTCTTGGAGGTTACTCCTCATTCTCAAAGTTGGTTATGTGTATCCAGTGGCTATGTTCTAGGGTTTTCTCTGAATGTTACCAATTCTTATGACGAGAATTAAACCAAGTGGATATGCGTTAGATGGACCCCTCCCACTGGAAACTGTCTTAAATGAGGTAAGAGTTTATGACTGATAAATCCAAGAAATATCTCGATGTTACATTGAATTTATCTATGTTTGGACTATAACTCTTAACAGAGTCTGTTGATAAACAATTGCACAATATTTAGGTTATTAGTATTCTCTGCTTGTTGTGTGAGTCTTCCTGGTTGTCATCCATAGGGAAAGCTGGACTCCGCTCCCGAATGTGAGGTTCCTAGTCTTATACTCCCAATCTTGAACCTTCCCTACGGTTATGTTTAAGGAGACCTGGACATAGAGTGTGTTCTATCGTAGCACAAAGTGTCCTCTTAAGTTCTTTTGGCTCTGTTATTGTGCATATGATCTCCGCATAGTACGTTACTCCTCGGAGTAAGGGTATGACTAAGGTTAGAAATATTTAGAGTCATTATCCTTGGTAATCCACCACTGTATCCTTTAACGAATCAGATAAGGGTGGCATGGGTATCACAACTGATATGGTGATTTTGTAACACGTATAAGTCTCAATTTTCTCCTTTTGTTATATGTGGTATATAAGTATCCCTAAGTCCTGAGCTTCATCCGAGGTTTTTCCCTTGTCAGTGGTTCGACCGTCTTGAATGTATGACCCAGATTGTCAATACTTAAAAAAAAAAAAGTTGTTGCAAGAGGGGGATTCCCATTTTTCCCAAGAGTTTATCAGTTATTTTCCTTTGTTGTCCCCATATCAAAACACTTGTTAAACACCCTTGTACTATGATAAAATAAGGGGCGACCATACAGGATACATTTTAGCAGAGTACAATAATTATTATGAATCATATTTAACATGAGTTTATTCATTGTTCTGAAAGCAACCGAAAGGTCTTTACTAATTACAAACAAATGATGGGGCCTTTGATTTAAATGCGAGGTACCCATCAGGATACTCTGCACCCCTTCCACCCCTTCGAGTTTAGTGACCCTTCCATGGATACAAGGAGGAAACAAAGTCTACTTCTAAAATTCATCAGCTAAGTATAGTCTGTAAATTTATTGGATTCTTTCAATATGGGTATTCTATTGGTTGATTGATATTAATAAAATATTCTCGGTCTCTCTACAAGATTGAACGTCTTCGTCATTCTTGGAACTCAGGTCATCACTTTAAACAAGAGGTATTCAGGTTCTTGTTACCATTTTCTTCCAAAAGAATTAAATCTCTAGTGTACCAAATGGGATAAATTCATTCTAGTGTATGGTTGTTGTGGGTAGAGAAGTGCCAATTCCCACCAAACTCGTTATTACTACAGTGTTTTTTTTTTTAAGGAACTTAAAGGGTTAAATCCTTTATTGAGACATGGTTGAACGATTTATCTTTCTCTTATGTTATACCAGATGTACTTAAAACCCAGAATCTGTGATCTGGTATTTAGATAGATTTTAAGTATTGCAACTTCATCCTGTATCTATGTTCAGAAATAAAATAACTTTTAATTTCCTACTATGGTTATTCGCATAACTGCATAATTTAATGATTGATTATATGCTTGCGGTAATTGTATACCTATGAATTTGTTATTTATGAAATATTTTGTTTTTGCATCGTTATTATAACAGAAAAGTCTAAATATGAATAGCCGAATTTGTACAGCCTTGGACAAAGAAAAATTTTCGTAATAAGAAAGGGTGCATCCGGGTTCCTTTATTGTTAAAGTAGTTCATATAATAGATATGTCATTGCAAATTATATAGTATAATTTTTTGTTTCTGTACTCTCTTGTTCGAAATACCTTTATACGGGTTAGGTTAATGGACTGTAAGGGAAACTAGTATAATAGTCGGTCTTCCTACCTCAACTACAGATTTATCTCTACATAGCTTGTTTAATGGAAAAGAAAATGTACCATAGTTTACAAAACTCAGAATGTTGTTCCTGACATTATTCATACAGTTAGATTAATGAAATTACAGAATAACCTCCACTCCCAATATGCCAATCTCAACATTGATTTCACTCAAAAAACAAATAAAGAAAGAAAATAGCAGTGAATTTAATTTATAGGAGATTTCTTCCAGAATTTAACCATGCATAATCCTTTCAACTATCTTAACAAATAAAAGGCCAATTCTATCATTCGTTCAGAAAGGGGTCACTCGAGATTAGAGTTACCATATGTTCTCTGTCATTCTTTAAGCTTCATGAATTCAAACTGATTTTTCCTACGCATTATTATCTATCATAATTAGTAGATGCATTACATCCATGATTGAATCATTCACTAGAGAATGGAAATTATTTCAGTTATGATTTAACAAATAAATTGCATTAGATATAAAATCATTCAGACATAAAATGGAAATCATTTCAGTTCCGATTTAACAAATACATTGCATCAGATATAAAATCATTCAGATAGAAAATGGTAATCATTTCAGTTTCTATTTAACAAATACATTGCATCAAATATAAAATCATTCATACAAAGAAGGAGTATAGCAACATATCTGAACCAGATTGTGAGTGGGAAAAGGGAACAATCACGATCCTCCTAACCATAGAACAGGGCAACCAAATTACTTGCCCAGTCCAGCCCCTAGCCTGACCATGAGTCCATGAGGGCTAACTCGAAACTCCTCCTCAGCAATGTGTTTCAGTCTTCAACAGACTCCTCTTTCCTCACACTCAATCATTAGTTTTCATATCAAAAAGAAAACAGTAGTCTCTTTTTCCCCGCATACTTGGCAGCATTCTGCCTCCTCACATATGTTATTTATCCATAAAATCTTTTTACCTAGGTATTTTTCCCTCCCTTGGGAAATTTCGCAGCTTTCTAAATCCCTGATTTTCAAGGGCTACCAATGGCCAAATCCCTGATTTTCCATTTGTAACAATCAGCCCAGAGGTAGTTCCAACATGTTCCCCACTCATGGAGTCATAGTTAGTTGATTTTAATATGGTTGTTCCATTTGTCCTCCTGCAATCAATATAAAATATTTTGTTTTCATACAAGTGTCATAGTCAAATAGTTAGTTGGGTCAAATCAAATCTCTGCCCAACAGTCATAATAATTAATTACAATTATCAAATTCGAAATTCAGAATTTCCATAAATGGAAAAAAAATTCCAATTTCGGATTTACTAAAAACGGAATAATTTTCCAACAAATTTAAATTTCAAAAATAATTTATTTTTGGAGATGTTACAAGGTCCCTAAAAAATATGTTGCAAGTGTTCTACCCAAGTCTTGATGGAGACAAGGATGTCATTCACATACACCACCACAAAAGAATCAGTGAAAGGTTGCAAGATATCATCCATCATCCTCATGAAAGTTGTTGGGGCATTTTACAAACCAAAGGGCATGACCAGCCATTCAAAAATACCTTCTTTTGAATTGAAGGTAGTTTTCCATACATATTTCTATTCTGTAGGGACATTATGGTAGCCATACTTCATATCAATATTATTGAAGAATTTATCCCCCTTGAGCTGATGAAGGAGTTTGTTGATTCGGAGAATCGGGTATCGGTTCCTAACTGTGATTTTATTTAGGGCCCGATAATCAATGAAAAGTTGTTAAGTCCTATATTTCTTCTGCACCAACACAATTGGGCTTCCACAAGGTTATGAGTTGGGTAGGATGTGCCCCTTGTAGAGAAGTTCTTGGATCTGATGCTTGATATCCTAATTTCTAGCAAAGAACAGTGATAGACTGGCCCATTGGGTAGCGGTGTGTCGAGGGTCAAATAGATGGGATCCTTGACCTGAAAGTGAGGAGGTAACCTAGTAGGTGATGAGAATATGTCTTTGTATTCTTCCACAGCCTTATCCACTTACTTCTGCTGCATGGAGAGGTCGGTTTCAGAGGCCATGGATGTGGCTGCAACCATTCTCTCACTCTGAGAGGGAATCACGAAGCAAAAAAACCTACCATCCTAAGAAATAAACCTTATTGCATTGCTCGGTAGAGATCAAGGAAACAGAACTAGGTGGGACTACCTCGGGTATCTTGTGTAATGCTTTTTTCAAATTAATAATAACACTATGAGGCCTAGACTCATATACAACATGATGTTTCCATAAATAAGGTTGGCCCAAAATAACATCACAAAATTCAAGGGGATAAATATCATACAATACCTCATCTTTTAATGGATTAATCCCATACGATAGGCCACATTGTTGGTTGACGTGAAGATCACTTCCTTAATGAAGTCATCTAATGGTGTAGGGTGGAGGGTGCAACATTGTCGGGAGGGTTATCCACTTGACGACCTCTGTTGAGATGATTTTATTCTAGCTACTGCTATCAATGATGAAGTGTAGTGGAGTTCTTTTTACCAAAATATGTGAATGAAAGAGGTTTCTACCTTCTTCTGGCTCATCAGGTTCATCGAGATGGATGTTGGTGGTAGAAACTATGGCATTAGGTTCTGCATCAATGATTTTTCTCCTCTTTTCTAGTTCTAACTCAGATTCAGAACTGACATCTAATTCAGATGCTTTTACCTTATCCACCAATCACTTCTTTGAATGACAATTAGTAGTGTTATGTCAGGGGCTCTTATGGAAGTAGCACCACTTCCCGGTATCTTTCTTCATCTTCCCTTTTTCCTTATTTGCTTGAGGCTTGGACAAGTTTTCCTGAGGTTTCCCATATTTTCTCGATCCTTTGTTCTGTGGGTTGGGGCTACTCTTGCCCTGCTTATGTTGTGAGGGTTTCCTAGACCCAAACTATCGCATCTTTTGTTTCAACTTCTACTTGATTTTGATGACATATCGATAGGCCTCTCCCAAGGATGAGATGTCTAAAAACTCCATTTCTATATGGATGTATCTATGCATAACATCGTAGTACTTGATCACCATATGTCACTCAAAATATTTGATACCCATATTGGTGTGCAAGTTATGGAAGACATTATTGAACTCTGGTATTGTTTGGTCTCTTTCATGCCGCAATGTGGTCCATCTTGTATGCAAGTCGTCATAACTTCCAACAGGGTAGTATTGTTCCTTATTAGTATCCTTGAGGGAACCTCAAGTGGGTGCAACTTTAAATAATGTGGATCCCTCTATTTCCTTTTTCTCATAGAAAGTTTCCCATTAATATTTGACATGGGGGATGGCCTTAAGGAGAACAAATGTAATATCTTCTCTATTGTAAAAGTTGTGGATACAAAAACACCCTTATAGAAGGTTTAACCATTTATCTATAGAATTTGCATCTATTTTACCTTCAAATATCGGAATATCAAAATTGATCTATACCTTGAATGGGGTGGATCCTCTTCTTGAGGTGGATGTGTCGTTTGTTTGCAGTTGTCGAAGGATTTCTGCAATGTTTTCCATCATCTCGTTCCTTTGTCGCTTAAGGGATTCCTCGAGCAACATTTTGAAAGGAAATCTTGTCCTATCGTCTTTCATTTCGGTCACCATAGATGGTTTCTTGGGCATGTGAGAGTAGTTTTCCTCAAGAGAAACAAGCTCAAGATGAAAATCTCTATACCCTAACCACATCAGGACATGCATTAAAAAAAAGACTAGGAGCAGACCACTTTGATACCACTAATCCATATTTATGAGTGGAACAAAATGAAACCACATATTTATAATATTAACATAGAGACACAATAAAAAATAACAGAGATACAATAAAACTTGACTTATATTAAATATGAATTGTGTTGAAAACTGTTAAATGCAAACTGAAAACAAGCTTGCTAGAATGGTGGTAGCTTATCTTTGAGAAGAGATGTGACGATTACACTTCTTCACAAGAAGATGATTGCAATGAGACACTGAAGGAACTTTTACCATAAAAATGAATTCCAAAACCCTAGACTTCCAAAAACCTAACCCTAGGAGATGAAACGCCAAACGCCATGTGGGCCTCATTGGCATAAGTTAATACATCAACTTCCCAGGGTCGTAACTTTTGTATACGATCTCTGTTTAGGGCCAACGATAGCTTTTTTGAAAGGTATTGACAAGTAGCTTCATTTAGGAGGCTCAACTAAATCCTTTTTCCATCATTTAGGTTCCTGGTCATGAAAACAAATCGTTTAGACCCTCAAAATGGCCCCGGAAGTTCATGAACAGAAAAAATACTAGAAATAGTAAGTTGCCAAAAAATTATTTTGAGACAATTGGACAAGGTGGGTGGCCACCGAGATCCTCCTGGATCAACACACCCATAATAAAAATAAAAAAACTAGACACTACAAGTGGATGGGGTTCTTGTAACAATTTTATCTAATAACCAAATATAATAAGGGTGGCATTAACAAGTTGGAAAGCGTGTTGTCAAGGCCACCCACATACATGATCATATATTCAGGAACTCATACACACATGTACCTTTTTACAAATGATCCATACAAATATGCATACATAAAATATAAGGACTTTAAATAGGTTTTTTCAATAACTGTAGGGCAAATTTTGTGTAGAAGAATATGTCGATAAGGTTGACTATCATCTCTAGGATGGGTTTCTCTACAAGCGAGAAATTATTTTCATTCCTAAAGGTGAAATATTGCACCTTATGAGAGATATTCACACCTCAAAAGTTGTAATTGGCATAAAATATAAGAAGATGTAGCTCAATTTATTAGAGGATGTGTAATTTATTGTAATATTAAGCCAAGTAATAGAAAAAAAGTCTTATACCATCCCTTACCTATAGTTACTAGGTCATGGGAAAGTATCTCCATGGATTTCATGGGTGGTTTTACAAGAACAAGGAAACAAAATGACTATTTGTTTGTGGTAGTTCATAGGCTTAGCAAGATGCATAAAACATATTATTTGAAAAGTTCTAGTGCACTTTGGGATACCAAGGAGAATCATCTCAAAGAGAGATACAAGATTTTTTAGTGTCATTTAGCCTACACTTTGGGAGATGATGGACACCAAGTTGAAGATATCTACACATTTCCATCCTCATACTGATGGGTAAACAATATTGCTTAGGACATTGGTTCAACTTTTGAGGGGTTACAATTATAATAATCCAAGTATTTATGACAAAAAATTGATTTCTATTCACAACTATTATAACAAAGTAGTTTAGACTTATGCCATTAAGTCCCTTTTTGAACTTGTTTTGGGTATTTATCACATTGGCCCTTAGTTTGTATATATCAACAACAAGGCGAAGTGAGGGAATACAATGTAGGAGAAGAATTGAAGGATAAAAAAATTATTGATAAGAATAGGTAGATCCATTTGGAAGTATAGGATACATTGAATAAGTCACAACAAAAGTGTAGGGAATGGCATGATCAACATAAAATTGTAAAGACATTCAAGGTGGGAGATGGAGTTTGGTTGAATCTAAACAAAGAAAGTCTATATAATCCTAGCAAGAATATCAATACTATGTAGTATGGTCCTTATAAATTGTTTGAAAATATGGGTGATAATGCATATAGACTCAGTGATAATGCATATAGACTCAGTCTATCCTCATAAATATGAATTTATTTAGTATAGAATGTTCAAAATATAAAACTATATGAGTCTTCCATGTTGGACTAGGAAAATAATAAGAAATTTGTTCCCACTATAAAGGACTTGCCACCAAAAGATCAAGAAAAGTTAGCAGAAGACATAGTTTTGAAAAGGAAGTCCAAAACCAATAGGTTAGGGTAGAATGAACTCTTGTAGGTTGGGTTGGGGGGACAACTTCCAAGCAAGGGAAAAAGGTATTCCAAGGAGAAGGTGGAGGAAAAATACCCTCACCTTCTTTAATAAAATATTTTGGGGACCCAAATCCTTCATAAATGGAGAGGTTTAATCAAAAATGCATCATTATATAATTTTTCATATATTTTGGTACTTTTAGGCGAAAAAATTGGAGCTATTAGCTTATAGGGACCATTTTAGAGAAACATCCTAGTTTGATGATTTATGGTCCAGAACTTTAGAGACCATATTTGATACATTCAATAACCATTTTTTTGGGTCCAAACTTTGCAAACAAAGTTCCCAACCTCTCGACAATGTTCTACACACACTAGTAAATATGAGCAAATTTGCGACGGTTTTTCGTTGATATTGCCACACTTATATGTTGCAATTTCCACGAAAGCGGAGATTTTTTTTCGTCGGAATAATTTCATCACTATATCCACGATCCAAGTGTCCGTGGAAACATCGATGAAATTAGCTCTCCATGTGTCACCACCTTCAATATCGGTTAATCCTATGCATCGTTGCAATTACGACGAACTATCATTGCAATAACAACGAAGAAATGTGGCAATTACGACAAAACTTCATCGCAATTGGGATGAAAAGTTATGCCAAGCCAATAACTTATGACGTAGCTATTGAATGTGCGATGAAAGTCCATCGCAATTTGCGACGAAAATACATGGTAATATCGACGAGTGCAATATCTCAAAAGCAAATTTACGACGCGCATGCTATATATGCGACGAATATTCGTGGAAAATTGCGACGAAGTTTCATCGCTATAGCGATGGTTGTGGTAAAATAGTAAAATTTTTCCGACGAACTTGCATCGATATTGCGACGATGAATTTAGGTTTTAAAAAAAAACATTACATGAAATATGGTATACCATATTGTATGTTGTATTACAATGTAATATGGTAATTCCATATTACATTGTAATATGGCATTACTATTACATTGTAATATTCTAATATATTGTAATATATATATCCCCTACAAATAATCAAGGCACTAATCAACCAAGTATTGTAAACATGTGTTATCATGAAGTTGGATTAGAAGTAAGGATACCAATATGACAATATACACAAAGAATAATTTGGAATATTACTTTCAAAAAAACACATGGATTGCATGAGTGAGTCATTATGCAATTTATATTACACAATACTATGACAACACTTATAAGATTTATGGATGATATATTAAGACCATTTCTCAAATTTGTTTATTGTAGCCTCCTTGAATGATATTTTGACTTTTAGAAAGATTTGGGAACATCATTTGAAACATTTGGAGATGATATTTTTAACCCTTCAACACAATTAATTGCAAGCCAACATGAAGAAATATGAGCTTGGAAAACAAATATTGTTGTGTATGGATTTTCTAGTTAGAGGATGTGAATTGTGTATTGACCTA
>ML785419.1:739308-756084 GCA_009831015.1 Picea engelmannii
GTAGATATAATAAATTCTCAAGAAACTTTTAATCCACACTCTAGATGATAATGGATATAAGTTGAAGAGAATTCTATCCTTTATTTACAATTGCATGGGTATCCCAAGCATATAAATAAAACATGCAAGAATGATTATATTTTTAAGGCATTAGTGCAAGAATGAGAAGTGGATCCCCTTAAGATTTTATTTAAGGGTTAGGAGTGGCTATCCCCTTAAGGTTTATTGATGTAGGAACATCGTAAGCAGTTAAGAGAGTGTGAAGGGGAAGACAACTAGAAGGCCACCTGCACACATTTTGAAATATTTTTGAAACATTAATGTAATAGTTAAAGGGAAGCATACTTGCATATTATAAACAGATCTTGAGTGATTTCTCTCATCTGTAAAACATTAAGGCATTTATGCGTTGTAATTGAAAGTAGGTAGGTTTGAATGAATATTAGACAGTTTAGGAGTGTAGGAGGGAAAACCGACTATAGACACCCTCACCTTTGTATCATTGTAACATTAGAGAACATTGTGTCATTGAGCATAGAGCAGAAGGAGAGAGTTGTAGCAGAGAGTTCAGAAGAAGAACCCATGTACACAAGTTTGAATTAATGTAAAGAGCTTTGATTCAGATTCATGGTGTTATGATGGTTTCTGTGTATACATTAATGCAGGAGCATCTCTCCATGCCAGCCATGCGCCAACCAACTAGCTCACTCAGCACACACATTCAATGAGGAAGTGAGGCACAACCATCTCATATTCAAATTTTGAATTTGAATCAAGCACATTTAATGTTTGTAAGGTTGTTAAAGCCAAAAGGCCATGCCTTTGCACAGGCATAGATGTAGATAGACTTAATAGTTGTAAGGTTGAGATCTAGATTCGATCTGGACTAGAAAACCCATTCAATGTAAGTTTAATGTAATTGAATAGGGTAAGTAGCTTTGGAGGGAAGAGTTCGAAGAGCCCCCTCATGTAAAACATCTAGCGGTATCTCATAAGGGGATTGTAAAACAAATAGTAAGAAGTAGAGATAGAAGGAGAAAAAGAAGTAGAGAGCATAGAGAGAAGGAGTCGAGACACTGTCAAAGTCTGAGCTCAGGAACACTTTGTAAAGAGAGGCATTTTTATTAATACAAACCAGAGCAGTTTTCCTGCATATTGTCTGTGTTGTGTGAATGTATTTGTGTGTTCTTTATATGTTGTAGATGTATGGATAGGTATGCATTTGTAGTAGTTGTTTGATTTTAGGTTTGTGGATCTTTGAGGCTTCATACCAGGAGGGTGTGATAGAACACTGCAGGTTCTGATAGCCAGTGCTAGAGAGCACTTCCAATTCTGTGGAATTTGGACAAGGACGCGCTAGGAGGGAACAACAACTGAAGTCATTGACTCAGGAGAAGACCTCAAGGTTGTTGAATACCTTGAAGGCAAGAATGTGTGGAATAGGACATAGTAGAAGACAAAATCTCTAAGGATTTCTATAGAGATCTGCCAAGAGGGCATTGAGCAGGTGCATAGAGTGCACAGAGGAACGTTGTTGAGTTCAGGAGGAAGATAGAATCATTAAGGATTCTATAGAGCTCTGCCAGGAGGGCATTGAGCAAATGCACAGGGTGCATTCAGGAAGGGACTCTTTTCTGAGTTCAATAAGAATTCAGAATCACTGAGGATTCTAGACACTCTTCCAAGAGGGCATTGAGTAGGTGCTAGAGTACACAAGAAGAAATCTTTTGATTTCTGAGACAAAGAAGAGTCCAAAGAAGGATCTTCACAGGGTTGTTGAACACCCTATAGACTCAACAATAAGGTTTCTTGAGAAAATGAGTGCTAGGTGGGCATCATAATTCTCCATCTGAAAGAGAAGGAAAAAGGACTGAGTTCCTTAGAAGATCTGGGCCAGTGAGAAAGCTCAGGATAGATAGCACATTGGTGTGAAGAGACTCTACGAGGAGAGCAGGAGTCATGGGAACCTTTTAAGGTTTTAGAGAATCCCAAAATCTCAAGAGGGACAATGCCTTGGAGAACACAGGCGAGACCCAATGGTGTAGAGCTCGCAGAGGAAAAGTAAAGGTCGAAGCCATTGGACACTTGGAGAATTCTTCCAAGTTCAGTAAGAACACGCATGCTCAAGAGGAGCATAGTTGCCATCGGATCGGGCCGAGAAGGAGATCTAGACCATTGGATTTCCACGTCCATGGAGTAGCTTAGGAGGCATGCACAGTAGGAGAAGTTGTGATCTGTTGGATCTCAAACAGATCGTTGATAGTCATTGGATGGGTCGGAAGCTGCATGAGGTTTAAACCTCATGCACAGAGTAGAGAACCAAAGAGGTCCCAAAATAGTCAAGGTATCAGGATTTCAAAATTCGAGAATTTAGGATTTCAGAGGTCCTAATCATGAGAGGTCGGGACACTTCACAATGAAAGTTTCGAAATAGATCTGAGCCATCCATATGGAAGGAGGAAACATGTCGTGAGATCCTCATATTGGGGATTTGTACATCGGAAAGCATAGAAGGGAGTATTTTGACTTCGTGAGTGGCAAAGTCCCGAAATGATCAGAGTCCTCCATCTGTGGGAGGACACGTGGAGAAGATCGGGGAGTCCACCGGGATTTCGGATACCAGGGATTCGAGAGAACAGAGAAGAAGTGTCATGGGATTCGTGAAATTTTGAAATGCAAAGTCTCGAAAATGTTCAGAAGACCATTGTCAGGTCGCGAGGGCAAAGGCCAAGATTTCGGCATACTGGGAATCGAGATATCGGGAGTTCTGAGGATGAGAGATCCAGACTCTTAGGGAGGAAAATCCTGAAATGACTAGGGTCATTGATTCGAGGAGTGGATCATGACCATGTATCTCGGCCAGGAGTGAAAAAGGGTTGTATTGTCACTTCGACATTTTGGATACTGAAAGAGTGGGAGAACAGGGGCAGAGGAGACATTGCAACGGGAGAACCTGAAATGCAAAGTTCGAAGGCATTTGTGGGAGGCATCATTTCGGCATATCGGAGTTCAAAACTTCAGGAGTTCTGAAGACAAGGGTTCATAGGTTTTTGGGGATTGAAACTCTGAAAATAAGAAATGTGAAGAAGTCGAGGAGCTGTATTTCGGGATACCGGGATTCAGAATTTTGGGAATGTTGTGGAAAAGAGATCCGAGCACTTCAGCATCAAAGAACCTGAAATAACGAACAGAGGAAGAAGATGGGAGATAGTTATATCGGCTTTTCGAGAGTCTAGAGGATAGGAGGCCGGGAGCTATGCACCGGTAAAAACCTGAAATAGGACTGCAGTCATGGGAATAATGGTCATATGGATGAAGGCCTAGCACAGGGGGCTAACTAAAGCTAAAGATACTTCGGCAAATTGGCATTTTAGATATCGGAAGGAATAAGGGTCAAGGATTCTTGACATCAGGAGACAGGAAGTCCCGAAACTCGAAAACATAATTCCTGTCCTGGAAAAGGGAACAGTTGGGTACAGGGGTCGTGGAAAGAAGACGGACCTATGGATCGAATGTCGATGTCCCGATAGGGATCTGAAAGAGCCGCTTCAGCTCAGTGAATATTTTTGAACGATCCTTAGACCAGGAGGTTGCGCAGAACCTGCCAAGGTAGAGGGGGTGTTGCGCTAGTTGTGGTATCAGAGCCTGATCTTTGTCTGTATATTTTAGATAGAGAGGGAAGAAAAAGAAGAATACTCTAGTACACATCAGTTTGGTATCAGAGATAGGAAATGGAAGACAGAGTGATGGGAGCTCTATGATGATTGTTTGCAGGTAGGCAACAATCAAGAAGACAATCAGGAGGACTATAGGAGATGTTGAAAACGCTCAGGGTTGCAGAGTGACAACAACATATCTGTCAGGAGGACAGATAGATAGTAGGCATAATGACTATTGAAGGTCATGCACACAGTGGAAAGAAGAACTACCAGCAGCAAGAGAACACTGCACGGGATAAGGAGCTTTTCGAGATCAGGGCAAGGATGGATGAAATTGAACTACAAGTGCAGCAGGAAGCAAAGTCGCATTGGGTATATGAATGGCCCATGAAGAGGAAAGCTAAATGGACAATCAAGGAATTGTTGGCCAGAAGACAATAGAGGTTGTTAAAGGGATGGTTAAGGCATATTGAAAACCTCGACATACCAGAGAAGATGGTTCACGTGTGTGAACCAGAAATTGGGAGAAACCTCAGTAGTGAGGATGACATGAGATCAACTGAAGATCTCAAAGAGTGCCAGGAGAGAAGAATAGAAGTTACCAATTTCCAGGAGGGAAATGAGACGATATTACTACGAGATCTCATAGACTGTCATGAGGATAGCCAGGGAATTTCACATTTCCAAGAGGGCAATGAAACGAGGTCACTACGGGATCTCATAAACTGTCAAGAGGACAACAGGAAAATTCCAATTTGCCAGGAGGGCATGGGAACAAAAATGAGGCTATGTGAGAGTCTCATGAACTTAGAAGTGAGTTTGAATCATCCTGAGGAGATGACAAAGAAGATGAACTCAGAGGTGAGATTGGATCAGCAGATCCAACTGACAGAGAAGGAAGATCAAAGAAACATTCTAATGATTAGAAGAATTCGAATATTCTTGTCATATAGCCAAGATGAGGCAAAAGTTTGTGTTGTCGATGAAGCAACAACAGAAAGAGAAAGACATCCAGTCGTGACTATCAAAGAAGAATTGGAGTAGATGTTAGAAGCTTCCCAAGAAGAAGAGGAGGATGATCATTTCGAGGAGTGGCTCAATATTTTCAGCCAGGAAGCTGAAAAGATTGCAACATTGGAGCTTGCAAAAGTAGAATAAGAAGAGGCAGGCAACATAAAATTTGTTGATCTATGTGAACAGATTGAAGCCTTGGAGAGAAGGGTGATAGTGAAGGGCTTGCACGTCTAATAGATCAAGTTGGAATCAAATGAAGGGAAAATGCAGTTGAGGAGACTGCATGGATAGAACCAGCCATTGCAACAACTGGATGAAATGATAGAAGACATCAGGAGGCTGATGTTGAGATCAACAGAGACTTTCAACAAGGAAAGGCTTAGCAGAAGGAAAGCAGCAACAACAACAACAAAGCATTGGAAGTAGCAGCAGCAGCAGGGAAGTGGAGCAGATGAACAACTCCCAAGAATTGTTTGGGATCCAAGAGGATTTCAACAACTAAGATGGGAAGCTCATGACTAGGAGCTCATGAATTTTACAGCTGAGGAGTATGATGCAAGAGCATCTCTCCATGCCATCCATGTCCCAGCCAGCCAACCCACTCAGCGCACGCATTCAATGAGGAAGAGAGGCGCAGCCATCTCATATTCAAATTTTGAATTTGAATCAAGCACATTTAATGTTTGTAAGGTTGTTAGAGCCAAAAGGTTGTGCCTTTGTGCATACATAGATGTATATAGCCTTAATGGTTGTAAGGATGAGATCTAGATATGATTTGGACTAGACATCCCATTCAATGCAAGTTTAATGTAATTGAATAGGGTAGGTAGATTTGGAGGGAAGAGCTCGAAGAGCCCCCTCATGTAAAATATCTAGGGGTATCTCAGAAGGGGATAGTAAAAAAAATAGTAAGAAGTAGACATAGAAGTAGAGAGCATAGAGAGAAGGAGCTGAGACACTGTCAAAGTCTAAGCTCGGGAACACTTTGTAAAGAGAGGCATTTTTACTAATACAAACCAGAGCAGTTTTCCTGCATATTGATTGTGTTGTGTGAATGTCTTTGTGTGTTCTTTATACATTGTAGATGTATGGATAGGTATGCATTTGCAGGAGTTATTTGATTTCAAGTTTGTGGATCTTTGAGGCTTCATACCAGGAGGGTGTGACAGAACACTCCATGTTTTGATAGCCAGTGCTAGAGAGCACTTCCAATTTTGTAGAATTTGGAAAAGGATGCGCCAGGAGAGCACAACAATTGAAGTCATTGACTCAGGAGAAGACCTCAAGGTTGTTGAATAACTTGAAGGCAAGACTGTGTGGAATAGGACACAGTAGAAGACAAAATCTTTGAGGAGTTCTCTAGATATCTATTAAGAGGGCATTGAGCAGGTGCATAGAGTGCATAGAGGAACTATGTTGAGTTCAGGAGGAAGATAGAATCACTGAGGGTTCTATAGAGCTCTTCCAGGAGGGCATTGAGCATATGCACAGGGTGCATTAAGGAAGGAAATCAGTTGTGAGTTCAATAAGAATTCAGAATCACTGAGGATTTTGGACACTTTGCTAGGAGGGAATTGAGTGGGTGCCAGAGCGCACAAGAAGAAATCTTTGGAGTTCTGAGACAAAGAAGAGTCCAAATAAGGATCTTAATAGGGTTGTTGAACACCCTGCAGACTCAACAATAAGGTTGCTTGAGAAAAGGAGTGTCAGGAGGGCATCAGATTTCTCCATCTAAAAGAGAAGGAAAAAGGACTGAGTTCTTTAGAAGATCTGGGCTAGTGAGAAAGCTCAGGACAGATAGAACATTGGTGTCCAGAGACTCTGTGAGGAGAGAATGAGTCGTGGGAACCTTTTAAGGTTTCAGAGAATCCCAAAAGCTCAGGAGGGACAACATATTGGAGAACGCAGGAGAGACCCAATGGTGTAGAGCTCGCAGAGGAAAAGAAAAGGTCAAAGCCTTTGGACACTTGGATAATTCTTCCAAGTTTAGGAAGAACACGCATGCTGAGGAGGGGAACAACTTCCATTGGATCAGGCTGAGAAGGAGATTTGGACTGTTGGATTTCCACGTCCAGTGAGTAGCATAGGAGGCATGCACAGTAGGAGTAGTTGTGAGCCATTGGATCTCACACGGATCATCGATAGTCGTCGGATGGGTCGGGAGCTACACGAGGTTTAAACCTCATGCAGAGAGAAGAAAACCGAAGAGGTCTAGAAATAGTCAAGGTATCGAGCTTTCAGAGTTTGGGAATTTGGGATTTCAGAGGTCCTGATGATGAGAGGTCAGGACACTTCATAGTGAAAGTTTTGAAATAGATCTGAGTCGTGCATCTGGAAATAGGACACGTGTCACGAGATCCTCATATTGGGGATTCGGACATCGAAAATCATAGAAGGGAGTCTTTCGACTTCACGAGTGGCGAAGTCCCGAAATGATCAGAGTCGTCCATCTGTGGGAGGACACGTGGAGAATATCGAGGAGTCCATCGAGATTTTGGATACCAGGGATTCAAGAGAATAGAGGAGAAGTGTCATGAGATTCATGAAATTCCAAAACAGGAAGTCCCGAAAATGATCAGAAAAGCATTGCCAGGTCGCGAGGGCGAAGGCCAAGATTTCGGCATACCGGGCATTGGGATATCGGGAGTCCTGAGGACGAGAGATCCAGACTCTTAGGGAGGAAAATACTGAAATGATCAGGGTCATTGATTCGAGGAGCGGATCATGACCGTTGATCTCGTCCATGAGTGAAAAAGGGTTGTATTGGCACTTCGGCATTTCGGATACTGGAAGAGTTGGAGAGAAGGGGCAAAGGAGACCTTGCAATGAGAGAAACCAAAACACGAAGTCCAAAGGGATTTGCGGGAGGCGCATTTCAGAATATCGAAGCTCGGAACTTCGGGAGTTCTGAAGACAAGGGTTCAGAGGTTTTCGGGGATTGAAACTCCGAAAACGCGAAATGTGAAGAAGTCTGGGAGTTGTATTTCAGGATACCAAGATTCGACATTTCGGGAATGTTGTGGAAAAGAGATCTAAGCACTTCAACATCGGAGAACCCAAAATAGCGAAAAGAGGAAGAAGCCGGGAGATAGTTATATCGGGTTTTCGGGAGTCGGGTTTTTGGGAGTCTAGAGGATAGGGGGGCGGGAGCTACGCACCGGTAAAAACCCGAAATAAGACTGTGGTCATGGGAATAGTGGCCACATAGACCAAGGCCTAGCCCAGGGGGCTAATTGAAGTTGAATCTACTTCGACAAATATGCATTTCGGAGATCGGAAGGACAAAGGGTCAAGGATTCTTGACATTGGGAGACAGGAAGTCCCGAAACATGAAAACATAATTCCTGTCATGGAAAAGGGAACGGTCGGGTATAGCGGCCATGGAAAGAAGAAGGACCTGTGGATTGAATGTCGAGGTCTCGATAGGGATATGAAAGAGATGCTTCAGCTCAGTGGATATTTGTGAACGATCCTTAGACCAGGACATCGTGCAGAACCTTCCGAGGAAGGGGGGGATTCTACGCCATACATGCTGAATGATATGCTCATCGTTGTTTATTCTCTCTGTTATGCATTTGCTTTAATAGTGTGTGTATGTATGATTTCATGTTGAATGTTTGAAATCTGAGAGAGAGAGAGAGAATGATATTCAATTGTTTCTCTACCTGAGTGAGAGAAGTTCCTGCAAGGAGTGCAGTGAAATTGTCCGCAAGGAGTGCGTAGACAAGGTTCAGAGTTTATCTCTAAAAGATCAGGAGAGATACTGTTGTTCTCATTCCTGCAGAAGTGCAGGTGAAGCACAAAAGTCGTGCAAGGTGTGTGAGGGCTGGTTGAAAGCTCAGAACTTATCAACCAAGGGGTGAATTGAAGGACTGTTGTCGTAGGAGGGTGCACAGAGTCAAGAATTTAAATACTTAAAAGTATTTGAGGGTTTTCCGCAAGGAGTGCATGAAAGAGTCTTTTTGAAGACTCAAAATTGCAAATAAATCTCAGAAGGCGTAGAGTCGTTGAAGTGTTCAAAGGAGGACAAGGTTGAACTACTTCGAAGGGAGACAAGGGTTGAAGTCATCCAGCAAAAGTTAAGTCCCAGTGGAAGAACCTTGGTTTATTTTGCAGGAGTTATCAAGGAGCAACGAGCGGTCGAAATTCTATGTGGGGAATTCATGAAACCAAGAGGACCGTAGGATCTAGACAAGTTGTAGGGTGGTTAGAGGTAGGAAAACTTATCACTCTAGGATCCAGAACCAACGTGGATTGTTGATCATGATTTTCACAAGCCGTCATATCATTTCGGCATTTCGGGGATCGTAACGACAAGGAGTTGAGCACAGTGAAACGAAAATCCTGAAGTTGCGAGCTGTGGCAGGAATTGGATTAGAGTTTCAGGATTTCGGCACTTCGGGTGTCGAGAAATAGAGAAGGCAGTGATTTGGGAGAGAAAGTCCCGAAATTCGGGAAAAGTGACAGGTGGCCTACTTGTTGCCAGGTGGAATCAAACCTTGTTGACTTTTTCGGGGTTCGAAGGTCAAAGGACTGGGAGCCTTGCATTTAGATTCACGAAATCGCGAATTCCAAAACCCCGATGAAGTGAGAAGCCCATTGGGAAGCCAACCTTTACCGAGTGCATCGGAGTTCAGCAATTCGGGTTTCGGAGCTTGTAGAGATAGGAACCCTCGACAACAGGGATCACAAAATCATGAAACTCGAAGTCCCGAATTAGTGGAGGGCATGATCCTATTTTGGATCAGGAGCTTTGGGTTGATGCTTCGTGTTTGATCACAGGGCACACTCATAAGGACCTGTGGATACACTGTTGTGTGTGAAAGGTATTCCCTGAGGGGAAACCAAAGAGTCAATTAGACTCAGATGACAGATTTAGAGCGATCCTGCGTGGACCTCAACCCGAGGGTTCGAGGGTCTACATCAGTTGTGGTATCAGATCTTGATTTTTTCTGTATACTTCAGGCAGAGTAAGTTAGAGGAAAAGGAGTACTCTGATACACATCAATCATGGTATCAGAGCACAAAAAGAGTCTTTGCTTTCTGTAGCAAAGAAAGGAAGAATATTTCTCATCCATGTCGCCGAGAAGAAAAGATATACCAATGCCTGATCCAGTAGTGGAAAGGGAAATGCATGAACTACATGCCAGACTTGATGCCATGGAGACAACACAGAGGCACACAGTCAACGTTGGGGATATCAGCGAGGCTGAAAATGAAAATGAATCTAGACATGGAGAAGAAGTTGCAGTCGAAGATGCTGTATATGAATGCCTATTCAGGGTTGTTGCAAGGATAGGTTCTAGAGCAAAGATGGAGATTCCCATGTATGAAGGAAACCTGGATGTTGAAGAGATTCTATATTGGATTAGGGCTCTGGATAAATAATTTGACTATGAGGATGTCGAGGAAGACAAGAAGGTCAAACATGATGTCACAAGACTTAAAGGGCATGCAACATTATGGTGGGATGAACTGCAGGCTGACAAACGCTGCAAAGGCAAGCATAAAATCAAGAGTTGGGATAGAATGGTTTTGAAGATGAAAGAAAAATTCATACCCAAGGATTATAAAATCACTATGTTTCGAAGAATGTAGAATTTGAGAGAAAAGCTGATGACAGTGAAAGAGTACACTGAAGAATTCTACAAACTAAACATTAGAGCAGGTCATCGGGAAAGCGATGATGAAAAGTTTCCAGGTACATGAATGGTCTAAGATATGAGATCCAAGATGAGATGAGCATGATGATCATTCGAAATGTAGAAGATGCTTATCAGATGGTTCTGAAAGCTGAAGAAAAGATGAGCAGAAAGCAAGGTCAAAGAGGCCGAGGCAGAAGTCAGGCCAGAGGTAAGACAATTTCCCAAGATAGAACTCTGAGACCTCAAGAAGAGGGGAAGAAACCTCAAACTTAGCATGAGAGAGGAGGAATCTCACAAAGAGGGAAGTATGCTGATAGAAATAATTTTCCTCGAGCTAGAGGAAGAGGAAGAGGCCGAGGAGGTTAAGTGAAATGTTTTGTCTGTGTGAAAAACGGACATAAATCTTATAAGTGTCTAGATAGGAAGAAGGAAGGTGGTGAAACTCACATTTCTGAAGAACAAAGAAGGAATGTTGAGGTAGAATATGTTGAGGGTGGAAGATCCTTAATGATGAGAAAAGTTCTCTTGAAGCCAGAGAAGGAGGTAGAGAACCCAACCCAAAGGAATAGTCTGTTTCAGACTGCTTGCAAGACCAAAGACAGGGTATGCAAAGTCATCGTGGATAGTGGTATCACAGACAATCTCGTTTCTACAGAGATGGTAGAAACGCTGGAGCTGTAGACGATCGTACATCCAAGCCCATACAGAGTTTCATGGCTACAAAAAGGACATCAGGTAAATGTCACTAAACAATGTTTAGTTGAATTTAAAATAGGAGGATATAAAGATGAAATACTATGTGATGTCATTCCCATGTATGTTTGTCATCTATTGTTGGGTAGACCATGGCAATATGACAGAAATGTGGTTCATGATGGGAGAAAGAACACATACACCCTGGAGAAGAATGGTAAGACTCAAATGTTGTTGTTGATTAAGGATAAAGAAGTAAAAACATAGACAAGCAACATTGTACTTCTCATGAGTGGGAAGGAACTTCTTAATGAGGTTAAGAAGAAGGAAGACACACAATTTATTGTGGCCAGAAAACCTAAAATTGTTTTGACCAGTACAAGAGTGGATGATTTACCAGAAGAAATCCAAGAGTTGCTAGAAGAGTTTGCTGATATATTAGTGGATGAACTACCTCATTCATTGCCACTGATCAAGAGTATAAGTCACCACATTGATCTTATACCTGGAGATAGTTTACTTAACAAAGCAGTGTACAGGTTGATGCCGCAGGAGAATGAAGAAGTCAGGAGATAGGTCCAGGATTTAATGGACAAAGGATTGGTTCGATAAATCTTGAGTCCATGCATTGTTCCAATATTTCTCATCCCAAAGAAAGATGGAGGCTGGAGAATGTGTACAAACTTGAGGGCGATTAATAAGATTACCATCAGATACATATTTCCATTTCCAAGGATGGATGATTTGATGGATTGCTTGAGTGGAGCAAGATTCTTTTCAAAGATTGATTTGAAAAGAGGATATCATCAAATTCGTATGAGAGACAGGCAATGAATGGAAGACAACATTCAAGATGAATGAAGGACTGTATGAATGGCTTGTTATGCCATTTGGATTAACAAATCCGCCTAGTATGTTCATGAGATTGATTAATGAATTCATGAAGGAGTTCATCAGGAAATGCGTTATCGTATATCTTGACGATATATTGATTTTCAGTAAGACGGAAGCAGAGAACTTAAAGCATTTAGCTGCAGTGATGAGGAGGTTACATCAAGAGAAATTGATGATAAACATGAAGAAATAAACATTTATGAGGACAAAACTCATTTACTTGGGTTTTGTTATCTCTGGAAATGAGCTGAAGATGGATCCGGAAAAAGTAGAAGTGATCAAGAATTGGCCATCGCCGAAAAGTGTGTTTGAAGTTCGAAGCTTCCATGGTTTAGCTAGTTTCTACAAGAAATTCATCCAAAATTTCAGTGGGATTAGCGCACCGATGATGGATACGGTGAAGAAAAGACACAAATATTTTCATTAGACAGAGGAAACAGAGAAGAGTTTCAACTTGCTAAAGAAGAAGATCACAAAG
Source organism: Picea engelmannii (assembly GCA_009831015.1). Taxonomy (NCBI): domain Eukaryota; kingdom Viridiplantae; phylum Streptophyta; class Pinopsida; order Pinales; family Pinaceae; genus Picea; species Picea engelmannii. The sequence continues at coordinate 751,692 of ML785419.1, forward strand.
AAACCAATTTTGGTTCTGCCAAATTTTAGCAAGACATTCTAGGTTAGGTGTGAAGCGAGTGGATATGCAATTGGAACGGTCTTGATCCAAGAAAATAGGTTGTTTGCATACTTCAGCGAGAAGTTGAATGAAGTGAAGATCAAATACTCGACATATGACAAAGAATTTTATGTTGTCATACAAGCGCTGAAGAAATGGAGACATTATTTGGTTCCTAAAGAGTTTGTTTTGTACAGCGATAATCACACTTTGCAATTCATGACTCAGTAGGAGAAGTTGAACCAAAAGCATGCAAAATGGGTTGAATATATGCAGAATTTTACTTTTGTGATTAAGCATATTTCCGGAACTGCTAACAAAGTTACTAATTCTTTGAGCAGGAAATGTTTGTTGATGCAAGAATTCAGAGTCAAGACTTTGGGTTTTGATAACCTCAAGGAAATGTACAAGGATGACCCAGATTTTAAAGAGGCATATGAGGCGTCTGAGAATCCAATTCTCAGGGAAAGAACTTAGTGGACTGAATATATGATCCGGGATGAATTATTATTCAGGGGCAACCAGTTATGTATTCCAAAATGCTCCATGAGGGAGAATTTGTTGAAAGAAAAACACAGTGGAGGATTGGTCGGACGCTTCGGTCATGAAAAAACATTCTCAAAGTTGAATGTCTCGTATTTTTGGCCAGGGATGAGGATAGATGTAAAGATATTTGTGGACAGATGCAAGATTTGTTAGCACACAAAAGGAAAAAGACAAAACATAGGGTTGTACCAGCCATTACCCATACCAGAAAGGTTGTGGGATGCAGTAAGCATGGATTTCATATTGGGACTGCCAAGGACACAAAGAGGATTTGATTCAATCTTTGTGGTGGTAGATAGATTTTCAAAAATGGCACATTTCATACCATGCCAGAAAACTAGTGACACAACACATATTGCGAACTTGTTTTTCAAAGAGGTCATTAGACTTCACGGCATGCCAAGGAGTATTGTTTCAGATAGAGATACCAAGTTTGTAGGACATTTCTGGAGGACTTTATGGAAAAATATGGGCACAAATTTGTCATTTAGCTCAACGTATCATCCTCAGACAGATGGGTAGATAGAAGTTGTGAACATAATCTTGGGAGATTTGCTGAGGAGCCTAGTGACTGAACACCACAGTCAGTGGGACCTCATTCTGCCATAGGCAGAATTTACTTATAATGATTCGATCAATAGAAGCACAGGGAACAATCCATTCCAAATTGTATATGGAATGCAGCCAAGGGGAGTTTCTGAGTTGAAAGATTTGGAACAAAATGAATTTAGAAGTGCTAGTGCAGAGGACTTTGCAAAAGCGATGAAGGATCTTCACAACCGAGTCAAGGAACGATTGCAAATTTCGAGTAAGGAGTACAAGCACAAAGAAGATCAACACAAACAAGAAATTCAATTTGAAGTTGGTGATTTGATTCTTGCACATCTGAGAAAGGAAAGGTTGCCAAGGGGAACATATAACAAGTTGAAGATGAAAAAGATTAGACCATGCAAGGTCATGAAGAAATTTGGGGCAAATGCATATGAGATTGAATTACACGATGGGATCGAAATTTCACTGATATTCAATATTGCAAATTTGTAGCCTTACAAAGCTGGAGAAGCAGGAGCAGAGTATGAATAGACAGAGGTTTAGTGGACTAAGAAAATGCATGTAGCTGAAAAGTTACAGATAGAAAGAATAATTGACAAGAGAGTCAACAAGAAGACCAGGGGGAAAGAATATTTTGAATACTTGGTCAAATGGAAGGGACATCTAGTTGAAGTTGTCAGCTGGGAAAATGAAGCAGAAATTCATAAGCATGGATAGACCATGCAAGAGCTCATGAACAGGAGTTCATGAAAATTTTCAAGCGAGGGAGTATGATGCAAGATCATTGTAAGCAGTCAAGTGAGTGTGAAGGGGAAGACAGCTGGAAGGCCACCAGCGCACGTTTTGAAATATTTTTTAAACATTAATGTAATAGTTAAAGGGAAGCATACTTGCATATTGTAAACAGATCTTGAGCGATTGCTCTCATGTGTAAAACATTAAGGCATTTATGCGTAGCAATTGAAAGTAGGTAGGTTTGAATGAAGATTAGACAGTTTAGGAGCGTAGGAGGGAAAACCGACTATAGACACCTTCACCTTTGTATCATTGTAACATTACAAAGCATTGTGTCATTAAGCATAGAGAAAACGGAGAGAGTTGTAACAAAGAGTTGAGAAGAAGAACCCATGTACATAAGTTTGAATTAATGTAAAGAGATTTGATTCAGATTCATGGTGTTATAATGCTTTTTGTGTATACATGTTGAATGATATGCTCATGGTTGTTTATTCTCTCTGTTATGCATTTGCTTTAATAGTGTGTGTATGCATGATTTCATGTTGAATGTTTGAAATCTGAGAGAGAGAGAGAGAGTATGAGTTTCAATTGTTTCTCTACCTTAGTGAGAGAAGTTCCTGCAAGGAGTGCAGTGAAATCATCTGCAAGGAGTGTGTCAACAAGGTTTAGAGTTTATCTCTGAAAGCTCAGGAGAGATACTGTTGTTCTCATTCCTACAGAAGTGCAGGTGAAGAAAAGAAGCTATGCAAGGTGTGCGCAGGGTGGTTGAAAGCTAAAAACTTATCAACCAAGGGGTGAATTGAAGGACTGTTGTTGCAGGATGGTGCACAGAGTCGAGAATTCAAATACTTAAAACTATTTGAGGGATTGCCACAAGGAGTGCATGCAACAGTCTTTTTGAAGACTCAAAATTGCAAAGAAAGATCAGAAGGGGTAGCACTGTTGAAGTGTTCAAAGGAGGACAAGGTCGAACTACTTCGAAGGGAGATAAGGTTCAAATTCATCCAGTAGAAGTTAATTCCTAGTGGAAGAACCTTGGTTTATTTCACAGGATTTATCAAGGAGCAACGAGTAGTCAAAATTCTCTATGGGGAATTCACGAAACCACGAGGACTATAGGATCCAAGGAACTTGCAGGGTGGTTAGAGGTAGGCAATATTATCACTCTAGGATCCAGAACCAACATGGACCATTGATCGTTCTTTGCACAAGCCGTCAGATCATTTTAGCATTTCGGGGATCCTAACAACAAGGAGTTGAGCACAGTGAAATGAAAATCCTGAAATCGTGAGTTGTGACAGGAATTGGATTAGAGTTTCAGGATTTTGGCACTTCAGGTGTCGAGAAATGGAGAAGGCAGTGCTTTGGGAGAGAAAGTCTCGAAAGCCGGGAAAAGTGACAGGTGGCGTACTTGTCGCCAGGTGGAGTCAAACCTTGTTTACCATTTCAGGCTTCAGAAGTCGAAGGGCTGGGAGCGTTGCATCTGGATTCGTGAAATCATGAAGTCTGAAACCCCGATGAAGTGAGAAGCCCATTGGGAAGCCAACCTTTTACGAGTGCATCAGATTTCGACAATTCGGGTTTCGGAGGTTGTAGAGATAGGAACCCTTGAGAACAAGGATCGCAAAATCGCGAAACACGAAGTCCCGAATTAGTGGAGGGAACAATCCTATTTTGGGTCAAGAGATTTGGGTTGATTCTTCGTGTTTGATCGTGGGGAACATTCATAAAGACCTGTGGATACACTGTTGTGTGTGAAAGGTATTCCCCAAGGGGAAACCAAAGAGTCAATTAGACTCAGAGGGCATATTTAGAGCAATCCTGCATGGAACTCAACCCGAGGGTTCAGGGTTCTGCATCATTTATCTTATCTAGGGTTTGGTCTATGGGTTATAAGTGGATACAACCCTAGGCTCAAGACCTAGTTCAATTAATATTCTTTGCTAGAGACATTAGAGAAAGTGGGACGACACCTAGGGTTTATGAGTGGATAAACTTTAGTGGTTTTCCTTTGAAATTTGACTTGGTTCTATGAGTGGATAACTCTAAGGCTCAAATATTCACCTTCTCTCTTGCTTGGCCTCGTTGAATTCATTATCTTTACTCCATTTGTCCTAGGAAAGTAGTCAGCACTAGTCTTTATGTTTGTGATGCTTTATACTCTCAACAATTTTCTTTTAAGGAAAAAATCATTTCCATGAAGTGGTTTCTCACAATCCATGGGTGTGTTGGAATACCTTATTCTCCTTTCAAAATGACAAAAATTTATTTGCATATGAAGGTTCCCAACTATATTGGTCAATATGGGGTAGTGTTTTAAAGCTTGACCATAATTTTGGGGATTTCTTAAAATGTATCATTACATCAATTGGTAATTTCATATGACATGAGCTTATGAGGTTCTTCAACCCATGGCCTTAGAAAAGGGGTTTCCTTAAGAGTCAAAATGTTTAAAGACCTTAATGAATTTATGTACATCTAGGTGGTGATGAATAGGAGGGTGGGGGGGGGGGGGGGG
>ML785419.1:770503-781886 GCA_009831015.1 Picea engelmannii
CCTTGTCCTAACAAGTAATTGTCTTACCTACACCATACCAAACATTAAGTTGTCAATTTTTTATATTTTGGCTACTCCTTTCGATTATGATATGTTTATTTACAATGACCTACATCTTTATAATAAGGTCAACATCTTTATAAAAGGTGATCATATGTCTAGAGGATCAACATCATGAAGACATAGATAGCATCTTTATAATAAGGTCATATGTGTACAAATGTTTTCTTTATATAATAACGACATATACACCTAACATAAGTTTAGGGTTAGTTTTTATGTATCTTATTAGTCCCTGCTAAAGCAGGGAATATAGCAATCAATTACTATCATTTCACCGATTAGGGTTGAGTTTCAAGAGCAATTCCATATCTTTATCAATGAAAAGAGAGAGAGATTATAGCTACAATTGAAAGGAAAAGGGTATGTGGATTCCATAAACCTAGAATATTATGGAATCCACATACCCTTTTCCATATAATATACTAACTCTATCCAAAAACCAAAGACATGAAATATGGTATAACTCCACATATTATATAAATATATTATCAAGGAAAAAATAAGCTAAATGCAATTTGGACATTTGAAAAAAAAATTACAAGTTAAATGAGTACATCAATAAAAAATAACATACTAACCTTGCAAGTTCAAAATATGAGCTATCTAGATCGAGAATTGTATTTTTTCAACCGATGGGTGATGGAAAAAATAAATAGCTCAAACAAAATCCAAGAACAGTGTCGCAGCTATAGCAATTGTGTCGCAAAGTCTCTTAAAGTCACATATATATAGATAAAATAGTTAACTAGCCGTTAACACTAACCAATGAGATAGACAAAAATTTTGTCGCTATTGCCACAAAAGTTTGTCGCTATAGCGATGAAAATCTCGACTAGGTTAAATTAAGATTTTCATCGATATTGCAACGAACTTTCATGGCAATAGCGACGAAAATCCCACCATGTTTAAAAAAAATATGAAACTAGTGGAAGAGTGGAAAATTTTCGTGGAATAATCCACCCATATGTAGTAGTGACATCAAGGTCTTTCCAGCAACATGAACATCACCTCAATCAGATTTTATATGTGAAGGTTGTGCCTCCTACATGTTGACTTAACATGTTAACCAACATGGATTCAAGTGGATTCCATGTTAGCTCATATTACTAACACATGTGGATCTAGTTACCTATGGACTTTCAATAAGATTCTAGAGGGTCTGTTGTCATCCTTATACACACTTGTAAACGTGAGCTAAGTCCGACTCACTTAATGTGTCCTTGGAGGCACAATGCCTACGTTCACAGCCCACACTGTCACTTTGACCGGAACCTCTTCCATCTAGGCTTACTCCTAGGGAAGCCAAAGGGGGTATACCTTAGTTACTAGATGAATTAAGTTAAGTTATAGGAGTTAGTTTTAATTTCTTCAGGTTAGAGGGGATCTATCCTATGATGCACAAGAAGCAATGCAAGATGCAAGGGTTAGTATGTAAGTCAAGCCTTTTCCCTAGGTCAACTAAGACTAGTGCCTAAAGATTTGGCAAGGGGTCAACTATGTTAAGGGGTGTTTCGTTACAAGTAGATTACAAGTCACCTACAAGATTACAAAAGAATCAGTTAAATCAATGAATATTAGATACAAGTACTTACAAAAGAATTACAAAATATCTATTCACAAATGAGATATCCACAAAGTACTTGATGTAAGATTTACAAATAAAGAAAATCTAAGATACAGCAAGCAAGCTAACCGCATTTTACTTATATTTGTGCAGGATATCAAAGACTAAAGAATCAAATCACATCACCACATTTATGAGATCATCATCAACACATTATATTATCAACACATTCCAAAGATTTAGAAGATCAAATCACAACTGTTATAAATATTATTGAAGATGATACACACTCTTAGTTGTTAAAGCCACAAGTAGTTTATTAGATTTGGTCCAGGGTTTACTTATTAGGTTTTCTCAAGATTTATCAAAATTTATTAAAGCTTTCACCAAAGCCTCCTCCTCCTATTGCCAAATAGCTGCTGGATGCTCAATAAGTGTTGCCACCCGAGCTTCACCCGTCATCCCAAAACAAGAGTACTTCCCGGATAGGACACACACCTGGTGCACCACATAACAATCCCCTGCCACTACCCTCTGTTGTTTTCCTCAGGCTTCATTTTATATGGTGAATATGGTGGTCTAAGGTATCCTAAATAGTCTATTAAGTATAGATATTTATTAGGTATACTTTTAGGTGATTATTAGAGTGTTTTGAAGATTTTAAGACACTTTAAACTTGCAATTTAGTGATAAGGATGAAACTGTTATTAACCTTTTAAGTGTGTTCCTTCAAGCTTATGAAATTCAAGTATATCAACACATGTAAAGCACATAAGATGGTTGAAAAAAAAACATATATCACATGCACTTAAAGAGATTTCTATGAAATGAAAGCACTAGGGAAAGAACAACTTGCCTTCAAGAGATTGAAAGAAAATTTAGTGTGTGTTTGTCTTATTAACCATTCAATAACATTCAAGCCTAAGCAAGTGGATTCCAATATATGTAAGCATTAAGAGAATAAATCAATTACTTGTCAAACACTTAGATGTTAAGCATTTAATATTTAAACCATGTGCATGAGAGAGAAAGAAAATAGACTTGAAATTAAACTAAGCAATAAGATAGATCTAGTTAGATTACTTAAGTGTTTCCCAATAGGCTTAATATTATGATGTAGATATAAAACATAAGAAATTATATCATTGAACCATAGATCACATCAATCATATCAACACTTAGCCATACCTATTGGGGTATTCCTCTCCCAACTAGGTAGGTATTATTATAAGATTTTGCTTAGTTAGGTTAACTTCTTTTAAGACTTAGAGATTAGGGCAAACAAGTAAAAGAGAAAGAGAGAGAGAAATTAAGAAAGTAAACTATCAAGCAAGCAAGCAAGCAAAGACAAACCTACCCCACGTCCTAGGTTGAGAAGGTGCCCCTCACCTTATGAACCTCATGTCCTAGCTAGAAGGAAAAGTAAAAATGCTAAGAAATGAAACCCTAGCTAGATCTATGCTACCCAATAAGCTCACACAAAGAGGGAGGTTGTACCACTTCTTCCCCTAAAGGCGTAAGCCACTAACAAGAAAGAAGAAGAGGCAAAACGTACCAAAATGATGAAAAATTGAGAGGTAGGGTTGAGAGATAGCTAAAAAAAACCTTGGAGGGCCTTCTAGTGTTGTGTGGAAGTCCTTTAGGTAGCCAATAGTCCTCTAAATCAGATCTAAAACCTGTAAAACCAGCAAGCAATGCTTGCTAGGAAAACTACACACAACCAAGAAAAGTGATGGAAAAACCTTTGCTTTTTAGGGAAAGAACTTTCCACAAGAACAAGATAGTATATGTGATATAAATGACCTATCTAAACATGTTATGCTAGCTGAAAAATGGATATGTATGAATAGCAATATATATGAAGAGTAAATTTTAGAGAAATGGAGTGCATGAGTGCTTCAAGAGACCCTTCTCCTTGAAGGAGTTCCCAATGAAACCCATGAAGTATAAACCTGTAAAACCTCCTTAAGTGATATGCATACAAGAAATAATATGTTGATGTATGTAAATAAAATGACACTTCAATCCTATCTAATACATCAATATAGATAAAATCATAAGCATACACATTAATAAATCTACTTAGATAACACTTTACCTAAGATCAAAAGTTGCAATCACCCAAAAACATTTGATACAATATTACCTCATAAGCATAAGAAAACCAAGCATACACATTGCTCCTCTAGTTTTCCTCCAAAGTTTCTCCTTTATTATTACTCAAGAAAAATAAGTCTTGGAGAGAAAATACTCCAAAACCCTAGAGCATAGAATGGAAATGAATGTAATAATGGGAAGAGAGAGGGATGAAAATCAAGTAGCATAACAATAGCTCAAGATATGGTGAGTTGGGAGAGAGAAATGAGATCTATTTATACTTGTAGAGGAAAACCTACCTCTCTTGGATCTAAGCCAAGTGTCCACCACCAAGCAAATGAGTAGATCTCAAGGCTAGGGTGTACCATCTAGGGTTTGAAAGCTAGATCTAGGGTGTAGAAAAATGTAGGAGGTATTGGGATCAAGAAAAGAGGTGTGTGAGGCCTTGGGATTGCTGCCAAGGAATGTGAGAGGTCTCAAATAATTTAAAAAAAATCATTTGTGGAGTTTCTAGATGGAGGGGGTCGTAACTCCTCTTAGAGGGTGCAAAAAAAAGGGTGAAATGGAAGGAATGGAGGGGGATTAATGAGAAAAATGGAGTGGGATCACCCTAGGAGGTGATGTGGGGATTAAATGGAGTCATAAATCATGAGAAGGGGGGCCATTTACGTCACAACGTCCACCACCAAGGAAAAATGCCAATCCCCCTAGGGGGCCGTAACGTTTAAGTGTGAAGAGGTGGAAAAGGGTTATACAAGGTTGGAAAAGGTTGGGAGGGTAATGTTATTCTTAGGGGGTCTCTCTCTAACCATCATTTCAACTTTTCACATCTTCTAACTCATTATTACAATTTTTACATTTTGCCATGTTTGGACTTTAGCAATTAAAATTGTTGTTTTAGACTCACTCACACTCCGGGTGGACTAACCCATGGCTAAGGTTGTCCGACTGAGCTGAAACTTGGTCCATGGATGTAGGGCATGATATTCTATTTATTTTGAGCACAAATACTCCTATCAAAAGTCCAAGGACCTAGTTTTTACAATTATTGCTAAAAAATAATTAAATAATTAAATAATTAAACCTCCAAACTTAGGGAAATTTAATTAAAAATGAATTAATTAAAAAAAATTGACTTAGACTCGACGGAATTTCGCAAAACTTTCTAAGATGTCTTGCATGTTCATTTACAATGATTTCCTATAATAGTTACCAAAACATAAGCCCACTAGAACGTCGTTCACCACTTTGGATGAATTATTGCAAGTGTGAGGGAAAAACTCAAGGGAAATCAATAAGGCTGAAAAGCCCAATTGGTAACCTGAGAATTAAAAACCCTTGGTGAAAGGAACTCTCACAGTGAACAGATCCCAAGGTAACTGAGCTAGACATGACTCATGCAGACCTATTACATTATTAACCCACACAGGGATGCGAAAATTTCAATTACAAAATAAAGTGTTGGGGCCAAACACTGCCCTGTAGAACCAAAGGTCTTAGACAACATGGCATCTGATGATGCATATTTTCATGGCACATGATTTGAACACTTGTGTTGGAGAGGTTGTCAATAGGGTCCAAAACCCTAACCCTAATCAGGAGATAAGGAATGAAAAATCCTCAACCCTAACCCTAAAAAGCTATCAAAATATGTTATATAATGGGACACCAAGAAAGGAAAGTGTTCCATTATTATTGTATTATTGTCGTTCCATAGGTGAGCAAAACATTTAGGAGAGGGATAATAAAGTAGAACCGAGGAAGTAGAGGATCGTGTACTAGCCTCACTAGCCACAATATTAAGGCCAACTCCATAATAAATACCCCTTTCTTCGTGCAATGATATTATAACTAAGAAGAAAAGAGAAAAGCATAAGCCTTAGCTTCTAGCTAGGTTTTTCCCAAGTTGGATTTTCATTTTTCCCATGTTGGGTTTTCCCAATGTACATATTATGTTCATTGTATGGATGATACATTATGTTATTTTCTTGTTTCATTTAATTTTTAGTTATTTCAATCTTTTCATGTACTAAGATAATAACATTAAATATGAATCTTAAGTAAAGAACTAGATATTTCATAAAACTTGTAAAATTTGTATGAGTTAATCTTCTTGTAAAATATGTAAAACTTATAAAATATGTAAAAAATTTCATTTACATCTTGAACACTTTGCCAATTTTGTGACCAATTATTCATCTCATTCAGCCTTTATGTACACTCTTAGTTTTTGAAAAAAATGGTATCAGAAAAATTCGATATTGTAAAGACGTTGAAGAGCAAATGTATTTAACATGATTATCAATTTAAAACATTCTTTGGATAACGGAAAACTTTTTGTAAGTATATATTTTCCATGATATTGTATACGACTTTATGAGGAAATGTGTTTAACAGGTTCATTAAATTAAAATAATGTTTTGATAATGCAAGAGTTTGTGTAAGTAATATTGTTTATGAAGATGATTCGTGGTAAAGACAACCTATTGTTTATGAATATGATACGTTGTAAGACAATTAGCTGTTATCCTTTTTATGAAATTGTTAGTTGTTATCTTTTTTATAAAATATTGTTATTAATGAAATATTGTTATTAATGGAACTTTAGAAAGCAATATCATATTTGCAAATGATTTGTTGATATGTTACAATTTTTTATTTTCAAAAATCTACTTGTACTTACTATTTTTAAATAAAAAATTGTATGAGATTGTTTTTTCTCTTTTATTTTTTATGTTATTTTTTTCACATAAAATTTAAATTAATTTTTCTACATAAGGTATAAATTGATTATAAGTATTAATTTTTTTAATTTATTTTATAGATTATTATTATTAAAATTAATTATTTTCAATATAAATTTATAAATTTTATAGATTTATGTTAATTCAATATTTATTAAGTGTTAAAAAGTTTAAATTAATTTTTCTACATAAAGTATAAATTGATTATAAGTATCAATTTTTTTACTTATTTTTATAGATTATTATTATTAAAATTAATTATTTTCAATATTAATTTTATAGATTTATATTAATTCAAAATCTATTAAATGTTAAAAAACATAAAATCTTTTTAAATATAATTTTTTTAATCATTTAAAATAAATTCACAATTATTGTAATCATATTCAACTTAATAAAAATAATTAAATTATTATTAGAATACTTATATAACAATATATTTTTAATAAATATCATATTTATAATATTTTTATTTATTTTTATATTTAATATCTTCTATATCTTTTTAATAACATTATTTGTATTAAATATACATCTCAAATCTCTCATATACACATAAAAAAAAATATAATAAAATATAAAATAAATTTATTTGCATACAATTATTTATAATTTTTAATAACATTGTTTGTATTAAATATACATGTCAAATCTCTCTTATATACATATAAAATATAATAAAAAATAAAATAAATTTAGTTGCATACAATTATTTATAAATTATTTATATTGATTTTTTTTCTTCAACGATCATGAGATAAGCATTATCCATGCATATTAACAAAATCTTGTATCATAGTCAACTCTTCAATTTTTAAGATTGATGATTAAAATATGTTATCAAGATAATATAAAAGGTCTACCTTTTTGAGACATCGATGAAGTCCATTATTGAGTACTTGACTCAAAGCAATACATCTGCAACTAGTCTTCAACAACCAAGAAACACAAACATATGGTAATAACATATAATGTTAACACATTCAATAGCATAATTTATCAATATTAATAACAAATACACCCATGAAATAACAACTCAAATATTTACAAGATATTAATTAGAAAAAGAAAAAATATTTCTATTAAAATGTACTCAATAAAAGTAAATGAATTACAGTATCAAGATTAAAATAATCAATTATCAATTTTGAAGTACTTTTTTCTTGATCAAATACGTAGGGTATACTTGGAAAACTGATCCATTCAACGTTTCAACTGGTTATTTTTCACTTTTGTAGTCAAAATTAAGATTTACTATTCCAACAAGATATGCCCAAAATCATTCCCTGTATTTCACATTTAAGGATAGCCCAACTCTGTCATTTTTATTTCTTATTTCTGCGTTGATTGTTTGTTTACTTTATTGTTGTCGGCTATGTCCTCTGATAAGAAAGAGGAAGATCCGTTCGGCCAAAGTCAACCTTATTGTTTGTCGGCGGAGTTGAACCAAAAGGAAAACTGTGGACATAATCTGGTCGTCTGATCAAGGAAAAAAAAAAGTGGTGTATGATTTCGGCAACTAGATGATCACGAGGAGATGATTTTTTCTATGCTTATCCTCATTGGTTCACCTAATCTGGTGTCGTGTCGGTCTTGGTTCAAGTTGTGTTATTTTATTTTATTTGGACTCTATATAGCATGTGTGTTTGTTTCATTTTTGGTGTATGTTTTTGCCATATTTATCCACACTTATGCCCCTTTATAAATTAGCAAGTAGGGCCATTTATAAATTGCAATATATTTATTTTAGAATATTTTATAGAATTTATATTAGAATGTATAATAGTATTTTATAATTTATTTATCAATCAGGAGGTCATAAATGAAGGTGTACATTGACCAAGCATATATGCATAGATTATGTTTTATAATCTATTATTCACTTCTATTAATGAATAAAGTTCTATATGAATATCTTTAGTGGTAGGTTTATATGAATATGTATATGTTTAGTGGTAGGTTTATTTACTTAATAAACCTATACGAATATATATATGTTTAGTTGTAGGTTTATTTATTTATTTATTTAATAAACCTATGTTTAGTGGTAGATTTAGTGTTATTCTTCTATTTGAATAAAGTTCTATATGAATATGTATATGTTTAGTGGTAGGTTTATTTATTTAATAATAAATTCTTGAGTTTATAGATATAGGAATACTTTTTATTCTTAAAAAAATTAATTGATGTAAAAGAAATAAAATTCTAAAATTTTAGGATTTTTTTAGAGTGTTTTAAAATTCTTATTTTGAGTTGTTTTACTATCAGATTTTGAAATTGTTAAGACTTAATCAATTTTAACCATTTATTTTTGAGAAAATTATTTATTAATATATGTTTTTTTATGCTTTTATGTATCTCATACAATTTGGATCTTGCAAATGAAAGTTATGGTGGAATTAACAAAACTTGTTGTTTTTGCTAAATTTTAGAAAAGTGAATTTCATCAATTTTTTTCTAACATGTTAGAATTTTGAATTATCTGGTAACGTCTCTCAAATTTTATAAGTTGGAACCTAAAATATTCAAATATGCCAAATATGTCAAAAAAATCTAAAAAAAAAGAAGGTTAAAGTAAAATGGTAAGATTACTCATTTGAAAAATCTAAATTAATTATCATCCACTCTAATATTAAATGTTATATACCAAATAGCTATATAAACATTAAAAATGAACCAATTCAATAATCTCATGCATAAACCAACTGAAAGAAAAACATAAAATGAATAAAATACTTCTTTGAAAAGATATAACATTAAATATAAGTTAAGTAATTAAAATTTTTGTTTTTTAAATTTTTAGAATTTAATATTCTATTGAGTATATATTAAATAGTAAAAATAATTATTTTTCAATCTCAAGTTGATAAAAAAATTGTATAATCCATATTAATAAAAAAATATGATATGTTTTTATATTATTAAATAAAATTATTTACAAATTTGTATAATATTCTTTTATATTATTAAATAGAATTATTTATAAATTTGTATTATTGATTATTTGTTTTATTATTTATTTCAGGTTGGATATATTGGTGATGACTGCTTAGGTTTTTAATAAAGACTTAAGTTTAATTCTTGTGAGTTTTTAAAAAAAACCATGAGATACTCGAAAGTAGTTGTCAAAATGTGTGAAGTTGTATAGAACTACCCATATATAAATAAGTGGATAAAAACTCACTTCCATGGCCCTCAATGCCAACTAATTAGAAAAAATAGGGCATTTCCCTATCACGGTTGTTCATCCCATACACGATGCTTGTGACTTTGTTGTTCATCCCATACACGATGCTTGTGACTTTGTTGACCTCAAGGTATGTTCTCTCAAATGTTTCTACAATAAGTGTTTTTTTTTGTTGAGTTGGAGGTATTTGCTCTCAAATGTTTCTTTTTTATGTTTGTGTTAGTAATGGGATGCATTGTTCCAAGGTTTTCAATTTTGTTTTGTGTATATCTAGAATAGCTAAGGGAATCAAGTGATTTGACTTGTCATATAAAAACCATTTTGATAGAGAAGGTCACCCAATGGAATCTAGAATCAAGTTGTTTGAATTGTCATGTCACGGTGGTTTGAGATTAGGTACACACCTTCTCCATCTTAAAAAAACTCAATTTTTTTCAAACCAAATTCTTAAAATTTATGAGAAATAATAACATTAAGAAAAAATGAAAATTAAATTAATACTAGAGTTTTTTAAGATTTTAGCTTTTTAATCTGATAATATTAGATACAATTATTATTACATCAAAATAGAAAATTTAAAACAAGATAAGGGAATTCTCATTTTCATTTGTACAAAGGCTTTTTCATTTTTTCACTAATATTTTTAATCAGCTAATTTTTATGTATACTTAATTTTTCCTTATTTTTAAAAAATTATTGTAGAAAAAAAATTCAATATTGTTAATTTAGTCATAAAAAATGTATTTACATGATCAACAAATTAAAATATTGTTTTGGTGATGAAAAGTTTTGGGGCCAAATTTGAACAAGAATAATACTTCTCTATGATTTTAAAGGAAATATTTTATTTCTAAAATTTTATGTCTATGGTTTTGAATCGGAATAATACTTCTATGTGGTTTTTATCTTTTTTTTACGAGAATAATTTATGTAGTTCATTTTCTCTAGTCTCTCATTGAGGAGAACTTCTCTCCTGAAAATGTTCTCTGCAATTTTGAATAATTTTTAGTTCCACTTGGCACATGTTCGTAAATTCTGGATTCTTCAACCCGTTGACCACATGAGACAGGTGAAATGAAGTGAGTCACTTTTTACATTGATTCAATTTTAATTTAAAATATATTTATAATCTATTGGTGTGAAAATTATATATATATATATATATATATATATATATATAAGTTTCATAAGTAAAATTTGATTTGAGAGATAATGATTAATACATTATTATAAATTAAAAAATTTATGTTCCATTTTTAAAGTCAATACAAAATAATAATTGTTACATTTTTTCTCTTCTTTTAAATATGAGCACTCCCTTAGAGATCCTTTATGATTATATGGAATCATTAGAAAAAAAGGAGATAAGTGAGAGAGATGTCAAAATTCAAATAGAGTTAGAATCATTAGAAAAAAGGAGTGAACAAAGAGACATTAAACTCCAGGTAGATCTAGAGGCAATGGTTGAAAAAAAAAAATAGACTCTTCAAAGATACCATTCCAACTCAAATAGAGGATATATTCTTAGGTTTCAAGAGTGAATTGCAGAAAATGAAGGATAGGATTCAAGAAATGGAAAAACATAAAACATAGTTACCAACTTAATGAGAAGTGTGACCTCAAAACGAGAACTTTGGCCCAAAAAACCCATATTTTTGCATAAAAAACATCAAAATCAACCCCCAAATCAAAAAGTGGTGCTACCGGTAGCACCATTTTTTTAAACGG